>CM029012.1:234516084-235116084 GCA_016801055.1 Panax notoginseng
CCAATAAAAGTGCTTCACCTCAGACAAGAATTTACATTTATCTTTCTTAGACCAATGATTTGGCATTTCATGTGTGACAAGATAATTAACAATGTCCGCATACCAAGGTGATTGGGAAACATGCATCAGCTGCTCATCGGGGAATGTCTAGGCTATAGGCAAGGGATCACTAGAGAATTTAACTATGAGTCTAGATAAATGATCTGCTACAACATTCTCAGCTCCCGTCTTATCTTTTATCTCCAAATCAAACTCTTGTAGCAACAAGACCCACCGAATCAGCCGCAACTTTGCATCTTTCTTAGAAAATAAGTATTTCAAAGCAGCGTGATCTGAATAGACAATGACTTTCGATCCCAAGAGATAGGACCTAAACTTGTCTAAAGCGAATACGACTGCTAACAACTCCTTCTCTATGGTAGAATAATGGAGTTAAGCGTCGTTCAAGGTCCTGCTTGCATAATAAATCACATAAGGGAATTTATTAATTCTCTGGCCTAAAACTGCCCCAACTACATAATCAGAGGCATCACACATGATCTCAAATGGAAGGTTCCAGTCAGGAGACTGAATGATAGGTTTGGAGGTCAGAGCGGATTTCAAAGTCTCAAAGGCTTTAGGCATGCTTCATTGAATACGAATGGGCCGTCTTTAGCAAGAAGACTACATAGAGTGTAAGACCCCGAATTTTATGAAATGAAAGTATTCAATTTTTTTATAATTATTATTCTATTTAGTAAATGGTTAAATTGATAAAAGGTTAAAGTCAAGGGTGATAATTAAAAATTTTACAAAGTAAGCAAGTAGTCAAAAAATATTCGTTTGGTCGGAGAATATTCTTTTTATCGGGGAATATTCGTACGATGGCGCAATCATTGACGGAATAACTGTCAAATATAGAAAGCGACAGGAATAACCTTTTTATAAAAATAATGGCAAAATTTTTACCATTAAACTGTTGAAATATCCGGTGATAAAAGAACATTAATACACATGGTTGCACAGTAGCACACGGTATTGTACAGTATCTTTGATTATTGATTCTTACGTAATAAGTCACTTAGTTTTATTCAATAATTACTACAGTAGTTACTAAAAGGATATGGAATCCTTTTTCCTCCCCATTTTCATTCATTTCATCCGAATATATACAAAGTAGATGCCTAACTGATGGCTTGAATATAGGCTATAAATTAGGGAGCTATAAATTAGGAAGCCTAACACATGGCTATAAAATAGTAAGCTAATAATATGCTGCCTAACAGATGGCTATTAAATAGGAAGCTAATAAAATATACTTTGACTAAAATATTTACAATATATTTAACACACCCCCGCAGTCGAAGCGGGAGGCTTACGGACGCTGAGACTGTCCCGAAACTCTTCAAATAAAATTAGCGGAAGACCTTTGGTGAAGATATCCGCTATCTGATATCGTGATGACACATGAAGAACACGTACTTGTCCGCGTGCAACCTTCTCTCGGACAAAATGGATATCCATTTCAATATGTTTTGTACGTTGATGTTGAACTGGATTCCCTGATAAATAAATAGCACTCACATTGTCGCAATATACAAGTGTAGCCTTTTTAACCAGACAATGCAACTCTAAGAGTAGGTTCCGAAGCCAACATGATTCGGAGACCACATTTGCCACGCCACGATACTCGGCCTCGGCACTAGAATGAGACAACGTCGGTTGTCGTTTTGACGACCAAGAAATCAAATTGTCACCCAAAAATACACAGTATCCAGAAGTAGAGCGTCTCGTGTCAGGGCACCCACCCCAATCGGCATCAGTGTAGGAGACCAGAGTAGAAGTAGGAGATGAATATAAATGAAGTCCGAAATCTAACGTACCCTGAACATACCGAATAATCCGTTTGAGAGCTGACATATGATCAACCCTCGGATCATGCATATGGAGGCAAACCTGTTGTACGACATAAGAAATATCTGGCCGTGTAAAAGTGAGATATTGTAGCGCCCCTGCAAGACTCTGATATAGAGTAGGGGCATCAAATGTAGCACTCGATGTAGCACCAACCTTGGATTTGGTGTCAATCGGGGTAGTGGACGGCTTACAAGAAGACATCCTTGCACGCTCTATTATGTCTTCGGCATACTTGCGCTGGGAAAGAAACATACCACCCTTATGTCGAGTCACCGCAATACCAAGAAAATAATTCAGAGAGCCAAGATCTTTCATAGCAAATTCAGAACTAAGAAGAGCCATGATAGAACACCGCAGAGCATCAGAAGAAGTAGTGAGAATAATATCATCAACATATAATAAAATGTAAGCCATATCCGACCCTTTGCTGAAAATGAATAAAGAATTATCACACTTGCTATTAGTGAAATCAATAGACAAAACATAATCAGCAAAACGCTTATACCAAGCCCGGGGTGCCTGTTTAAGACCATATAATGACTTACGTAAGAGACATACATAATCTGGATGATCACGATTCTTGTAACCCAATGGTTGATGCATATAAACTATTTCCTGAAGCTCACCATGAAGGAAAGTATTTTTGACATCTAATTGATGAATCGACCATGCTTTCGAAAGAGAAAGACTAAGAACAGTGCGGATCATAGCTGACTTCACTACCTGACTAAAAGTCTCACCACAATCAATGCCAACCTGTTGTGTTTTTCCATCACCTACAAGACGGGCTTTATGCCTCTCAAAAACACCATTAGATTTGACTTTGTGAGTAAAAATCCACATAGAACGAATCACATTAACATGTGGAGGACGGGGCACCAGCTCCCACGCCTTATTTTCAAGAAGAGCAGTATACTCATCATCCATGGCCATTTTCCAATTCGGATCACGAAGAGCCGCGATCGGATTTCGAGGCAAAGGAGACCTCCCAATCGCGGTATGCATGGAATATTTTGGATTGGGTTTAAATATCCCACGCTGGCTACGGGTCACGACTCGAGACTGTTGGAGAGGAAAATTAGGAGGAGTAGGAGTGGAGGGACCGGAATGTGTTTGGGCTGTAGGGAATTGAGCAGAACGTGGGCCAAGAGGGAAGGACGACCCAACAGGTGGTAGGGCCTGCTGAGACCGGGACACTGAAGGAGGAGCCTGCGCGCTGCTGGGCACCAGTTGCTGGGCCAGTGGCGGACTGACTGGGCCAATAGGGGAGGACAAGCGGAGCTCGGTTGGCGAGTCAGGCCCAATTGGCGAGTTGGGCTGAACAGAAGGGATTGGAGTAGAGTGGTGAAGATGGTGAATAACGTAAGGTGACAGACCATCCTCAAGAAAATCTTATGTGTAAGAATTGGGGGAATGTACATTAGCAAAAGGAAAATTATGTTCATCAAACAAGACATGGCGACAAATAATAATTTTACGAGAGGACATATCATAACACTTGTAGCCACGATGGTTGGTTGGACACCCGAGAAAGACACAAGGAATAGATCGAGGTTGCAACTTATTAATAGTTGTGGATGGAATGAGAGGGTAACACAAACACCCAAAAACTCGGAGATGACTATAAGAAGGGACCCTTTTGTAAAGAACCTCAAGAGGAGATTTGTTGTCCAACAATTTACTCGGAAGTACATTAAGAAGATAGGTTGCCATGTGGAGAGCATGATGCCAAAAAGATGGAGGAAGAGAGGCATGAGCAAGAAGAGTGCGAGAAATATTGTTTATAGTCTGAATTTTGCGTTCAGCTTTCCCATTTTGAGAAGAAGTGTGAGGACAAGAAAGGCGGAAGGACATGCCATGAGTTTTACAAAATTCCCAGAAAGGACCATTATCAAACTCCTTACCATTATCACATTGGACATTTTTGATATTACGCTCAAATTGAGTAGAAATATAGGCTTTAAAAGCCAAGAAAACGTCATACACATCAGATTTTCGACCTATAGGAAAAGTCCATAAATACTTAGAAAAATCATCAAGAAATAAAATGTAATATCGATGTCCCGAAGAACTCAAAACAGGAGAAGACCAAAGATCACTATGTAAAATATCAAATGGCATAGTAGTACTCGAAGATGAAGAAACAAACGACAACTTAATATGTTTCCCAAGTACACAAGAACCACAAATACTAGAACGAGAAAGTTTATTACAATCAATGCTTTTATTTTTTTGAAGCACATCTAAGATAGGAGACCCCGGATGACCCAAACGATCATGCCAAAGCTTAGGAGAGATGGCTGCAAAAGTAGAAGAGGAAGCTCGATTGTTTAGAGAAGAGGAAATTGGATAAAGGTCGTCTCGGCTATCACATCTCATTATTGGCACCCTCGTCCGATAATCCTTCACAGAAAAACCAAAAGGATCAAACTCAACAGACACAGAATTATCCCTAGTAAACTTTCTAACAGAGATGAGATTTTTAATAAGTTTAGGAGCATGAAGAACATTGTTAAGGGAGAGGGATTGACCTGGGGAAGAGAAATTCGTGTGACCATAGCCCAGAATTGGAATAGTATGACCATTACCAACAATAATATTATTAGTAGGATGATTGCTCAAATTAAAATAAGACGATAGATTACCGGTAGAGGAAGTCATGTGAGATGTAGCACCGGTATCCATGTACCATGATGGGTCGGGTTGGTGAAGAGACATGGTGTGCATTGCCGTCGCGATATCCGTAGGAGCATACGAACCGGACTGCCCAAGAGGATTAGGCACTATTGTTTGCTGCACATAGGCTTGCTGAGGAGGTCTTGGGCCTAACAGACCACCTTGGCGCTGTTGAGGAGCATTGGGCCTGGCCCATCCTTGAGTTGGGAATGGACTAGGAGGAATGGACCAGCCCTGATTATACCATCCCCATGGAAATGGTTGCGGATGTTGTTGCCATTGCGGGGAAGGAGTTGCCCCACCGTGGCCACCAGAAAATTGCCCCCGGCCACCGCCCTTGTCGCCGACTGAGTTGCGGCCACCGTCGGAGCCTGCATTCTTCCGACCACCACCATTGTTGCGCCGGCCACCATAAGTTTGCGCACCATTCTTACCCTTCGAATGACCCGATTTCTCAGAGTGTGTCGGACCATCATAATTCGAAGAAGCCATCATAGCAGACTCAGTGGCTGCTTCCTTAGCCATCCCGGCCTCCTCAAGAGTGAGCATGGAGCGAGCTTTATAAAAAGGAGGAAGAGGGTCGCTTTGACGGATCAACGTACCCACTCCACGGTAAGGCTTTGTAAGACCCCCAAACAATTGCAGTACCATTCGACTATCGGACACCGGAGCCCCAACGTTCTGCAATTGATCCGCTAGAGATTTAAGACGTTGACAATAAGTTGAGACATTCAGGAAATCCTCCATAGAAGTGGTGGAGAAATCCTGTTCCAAGGCAACGGCACGGGAATGTTGATTGTCTTGGAATATATTACGCAGTCTATCCCAAGCATCCTTAGCCGTTGAGTCGGGCGCAATAATGGTGTGCAATAAGTCAGTAGAGATGGTAGCATAAATCCACGAAAGAACCGTGGCATCTAAAGTTGACCATAGCTCCTTCTCGGTCTCGGTAGAAAGAACCTTCTCCTTGCCTGTGGCCGGAGGAATGATATGATCAAGCACTTTGTGAGATCGTGCATGAATCTTGAAGAGTTCCGCCCACGTCGAGTATTGAACGTTTTCCATTTCAAGAACAATGGAAACATGGTTTTTGATGTTCGATACAGCAAGAGCCGGATGAAAAGATGATTTGTTTTCAGCCATTGAGAAATGCCGAAAAAAAAATATACTTTGACTAAAATATTTACAATATATTTAACAGTTACTGTATAGTATCTCATATTATTGATTCAACTATTATCACAGTATCATCTGCATAATATTTTATATTATTAAATCAATAATTGAGATAACACATTTATTCATATTATTATTTGTATTATTGACAATATCTAGAAAGTTCTGTCAAGGAAAGGGGTTAGGTCATTTAATTGCGTGCCAATAAAGAGAAATCTTTATCAGAAAGCCCCATCTTTCCTGAAAATGATCTGGTTGTTAATATTGTGAGTTATAATATTAATGATGAATAATTGTTAAAAGATTAAAAATGTGTTTATTAAAGATAAGTGATTTGTGGTAAATATTTATTCAAATTTTTTATATAAATATAGGGATTTGTTATGAGGCGTTTGTTATAAGTTTGACTTATTATTCCATGAGTAGATGCGCTAATTTTTTAGACTGTCGATTGAAGTAATAATAGTAAATCAATCTGGACCGTCGGTGGTGGTTTTAATAGTAAATCAATCTGGGTCGTAGGTGGTGGTTTTAATAGTAAATCAATCTAGATCGTCAGTGGTGGTTTTAATAGTAAATCAATCTGGATTGTCGGTGGTGGTTTTAATAGTAAATCAATCTGGACCGTAGGTGGCAGTTTTAATAGTAAATCAATCTGGACCGTCAGTGGTGTTTTTAATAGTAAATTAATTTGGACCGTCGGTTGTTGTTTTAATGGTAAATCAATATGGACCGTCAATTGTGGTTTTAATAGTAAATCAATATGGACCGTCCGTTTTAATAGTAAATCAATCTGGACCGTTCGTGAATCAGTTACTATTTAGTCCATTCTCCTATAAATAGAAGCTTATTTCTTCTTTCATTCTCACCAATTCACTAAGACTCACAAGAGAAACTATAGAGAGAAAGAAGAAGGGTATTCTGCTACTTCACTATTGCAGTATCCAATCTTCTGCTAAGGTAAGTGATGTTATTTTCGTATGGTAATGGATGTTATTTTCGTATGGTAAGGGGTGTTATTTCTTTTGTATTCGTAAGGGATGTTATTTTTCGTATTCGTAAGGGATGCTGTTTTCGTATGGTAAGGGATGTTATTTTTGTATGGTAAGGGGTGCTATTTCTTTTATATTCGTAAGGGATGTTATTTTTCGTATTCGTAAGGGATGTTATTTTTTTGTATGGTAAGGGGTATTATTCTTTCGTATTCGTAAAGAATGCTATTTTCTTTTAATATTCATAAAGATTGTCATTCTATTTTTTATTAATCTGCGGGAGTAACCTGTCTATGCGGATTACCGCATGCATGGTGAATAATCATTCGTATTAATTCTTTATTAAATTATGGAAATGATCTGTCTACGCGAATTACCGCATGACATGTGAAAATCTATTTGCAGTTTCGTATGTTATTTCCTTTCATATTCTTAAATCTAAACTAACTATGGTAAGTATTGCTTCTATAATTCTTGAAATCTGAATTTATATATATATATCTTAATTAAGTCTTACTTAATTAATATACCTATATATAAATTATCCTATTAATTTAAATTCGATATTTAAAATTCTATCAATCACATTGACATCTTTAAATATTTACAATTTAAATTAATTTCCTTTTAATTACGTTCTTTGTGTGTGACCCTATAGGTTATTATTACGTTGGCAATAATTTTAAAATCATATTATAAAATTATAAATAGTGAGCGGCATCTAGTAATGCATCACTGCTACCCAAGTAATAATAAGATCGATGATTCGATGCAACCTTTTCGTGACCAATGTTTCAATATAATTTAATCCTTTTAACCTTAATATCCTAGATTAAACTCGAGTCATGGAATGTGTCATACTCTTCATAATTTAATCTGAGTTTTCTTGATCAATGAGTAGACTATATGAAACAAATCACTATTTGAGCATGACCATGCATTTCATAGTCCTACTCAATCAAGAGGCCTATGGATATCACCTATAAAATATAGGATGGTTAAATTCCATCTAGATCACTCATATTACTCACACGATTCATAATGAACCCAATAATCACCTTTATAGTCCACCCTATTAAAGGTGACATTTGATGATATCAAAGTACATAAATTCTCGTGTAGTAATATAGCGGTTTCAGGTCGGAGGACCATTACATCATTGTCACTATGAGAATTGCTCATGACACTTCGCATAATGCTCCATATAGAATTCTCATGGTGGGTCTGTCCAGTACATTGTTCTCTAACATGTACCTATGCATTGACTTAATATCTCATATATTTATAACCAATGAGATTTGGTCATCAGTCAATCCACATACTAGTCTCAATGCATCATTGTTGTCCCATCAACAATGATACTTGACTAGGGACATTTAAGAACAATGATACTAATTGTAATTATATAATCTCATGTTCAAGTCACATACTTGAAACTATATAATTTGTATCACTATTCTAAGGAATTTTATTATGTTAACAATTATATTACGCAGTAATTAAAACCATAATAAAATCATTTATTTATTCAATCAACAATAATATCAAATGTTAAGCAATTACATCAAATAATTGGCCTCTAGGGCATAAACTCTAACAGTCTCCCACTTGCACTAGAGCCAATCACTCATGTATCTAATACCCATGGAACTAATGTGACCGTCGTGCTTCTGCTGCGACAAAACCTTGGTCAGTGGATCTGCAACATTATCATCTGTTGGCACTCTTCCTATATGTACATCTCCTCTATCAATGATTTCACGGATGAGATGGTACCGCCTAAGTATATGCTTGGATCGTTGGTGAGATCTGGGTTCCTTAGCCTGTGCAATGGCTCCATTATTATCACAGTATAGAGCAACCGGATCAACAATGGTTGGAACAACACCAAGTTCAGTGATGAACTTTTTAATCCATACAGCCTCCTTGGCTGCACTAGAAGCAGCAATATACTCAGCCTCTGTTGTAGAATCAGCTACTGTCTCTTGCTTCGAACTTTTCCAGCTAACAGCACCACCATTAAGGCAAAACACAAAACCTGACTGAGACTTATAGTCATCATTGTCAGTTTGGAAGCTAGCATCTGTGTAACCCTTTATTGCCAGTTCGTCTTCACATCCATATACCAAGAATGAATCCTTAGTCCTTTTCAGGTACTTGAGGATATTCTTGACTGCTGTCCAGTGACCTTCACCTGGATTCGACTGGTATCTGCTCGTCATGCTCAAAGCATACGAGACATCTGGACGAGTACATATCATTGCATACATGATAGATCCAATTGCCGAAGCATAAGGGATCTTTCTCATACGCTCCTCATCATCTTGTGATTTAGGACATTGGGCCTTAGAGATCTTTATACCATGAGTCACGGGTAAATTTCCTCTTTTCGCCTCTTGCATGCTGAACCGTTTCAACACTTTATCAATATATGTACTTTGACTTAGGCCGAGCATTTTTCTCGATCTATCTCTATAGATATTGATACCTAAAATATAGGCAGCATCGCCCAAATCTATCATGGAGAAACATTTTCCTAACCATGTTTTTACAGCCTGTAAGGAAGGAATGTCATTCCCAATAATTAATATGTCATCAACATATAATACTAGGAATACAATGTGACTCCCACTAACCTTCTTATATACACAAGGTTCATCTTCATTTTTAATAAAGCCAAATTCTTTGACTGCTTCATCAAATCGAAGATTCCAACTCCGAGAGGCTTGCTTCAATCCATAAATGGATCGCTGCAGCTTACATACCTTTCCAGCATCCTTTGGAGTGACAAAACCCTCAGGCTGTGTCATATACACATCCTCAAGTAGATTTCCGTTAAGGAAAGCAGTTTTGACATCCATCTGCCAGATTTCGTAATCATAAAAAGCTGCAATAGCAAGTAAGATCCTGATGGATTTAACCATTGCCACTGGAGAAAAAGTTTCATCATAGTCAACACCTTGAATTTGTTTGAAACCTTTTGCTACCAGTCGGCCTTTATAGGTTTGTACATTACCATCCATGTCGGTTTTCTTCTTGAAAACCCACTTGCACCCGATTGGTTTTACCCCTTCGGGTGGATCAACCAAAGTCCATACTTGGTTAGTATACATGGAATCCATTTCAGATCTCATGGCTTCAAGCCATCTCTCAGAATCTGGTCCATTCATAGCTTCTTGGTAGGAAGTAGGCTCATCCTGATCTATGAGCATCACATCACCGTTTTGAGTCACAAGATATCCATAATATCTCTCGGGCTCTTGGCGTGTCCTACCAGATCTACGAATTCCTTGTGTAATTTGAGCAGGTTCACTTTCCACAATTTCTTGTGGTTCCTGCTCACGTTCCAACTCAGGTTCAATGATATTTTGTGGTTCTCGAATTTCTTCGAGTTCTACTTTCCTCCCACTGTTTCCTTTAGAGACAAATTCTCTTTCTAGAAAAATACTAGTTCGAGCAACAAACACTTTATTCTCAGAAGGTTTGTAGAAATAATACCCTTTTGTTTCTTTTGGGTATCCCACAAAATTACATTTGTCAGATTTGGGTCCGAGCTTATCAGAATCTAGACGTTTTACAAACGCCTCGCATCCCCAAATCTTCATGAACGACATACTAGGACGTTTCCCAGTCCACATCTTATATGGTGTCTTCTGAACCGTCTTTGTAGGAACACGGTTAAGTGTGAATGCAGCTGTCTCTAGGGCATGACCCCAGAAGCTTATTGGAAGATCTGCATGACTCATCATTGATCGTACCATGTCCAACAAGGTTCGATTCCTCCTCTCAGACACACCATTCCATTGTGGTGTTCCAGGTGGAGTGAGCTGTGATATAATACCACACTCCTTTAGAAGGTCATCAAAGTCTTGGCTTAAGTATTCACCTCCTCGATCGGATCGAAGGGCTTTTATGCTTTTGCCAAATTGGTTTTGAACTTCATTCTTGAATTCCTTAAACTTTTCAAAGGACTCGGATTTGTGTCTCATTAGATACACATATCCATATCTACTGAAGTCGTCAGTAAATGTAATGAAGTAATAAAACCTACCTCTTGCTAACGAACTCATGGGTCCATATACATCACTATGTATAAGTCCCAATATATCGCTAGCCCGTTCACTGTGTCCAGTGAAAGGGGCTTTAGTCATCTTGCCTAATAAACAAGATTCGCATTTTTCATATGATTCAAAATCAAATGAATCCAAAAATCCATCTTTATGGAGTTTTGATATGCGTTTCTCATTTATATGGCCCAAACGACAGTGCCAGAGATATGTCGGATTTGAATCATTTGATTTAAATCGTTTTGTGTTTATGTTATAGATAGGCATTTCTAAATCAAGAATATAAAGACCGTTAAACAATTGTGCAACACCATAGCAAATATCATTTAAGTAAAACGAACAACCATTGTTCTTAATTATAAATGAAAAACCTTTCTTGTCCAAACAAGAAACAGAAATAATGTTTTTGTTTATAGCAGGCACAAAATAACAATCTTCTAATTCTAAAACTAGCCCAGTGGGCAAAGATAAATGATAAGTTCCTACGGCCAGTGCAGCAACTTTTGCTCCATTCCCAACTCGTAGGTCAACCTCTCCTTTCGCCAAAGTCCTACTCCTTCGGAGTCCCTGCACATTAACACAAATGTGGGAACCACATCCAGTATCCAATACCCATGATGTAGAAGTAGACAAATTGACTTCTATAACATATATACCTGAATCAGAAGTCGTACTTCCTTTCCTTTTCTTCACTTCTTCCAAATAAGCATGACAGTTCCTTTTCCAGTGTCCAGGTTTTCCACAGAAGTGACATTCACCTTCTTTAGCCACCCCACCTTTAGGTTTTAAAGCCTGTTTGGTTTTGGAATTGGGTTTGGCAACAGACTTAGATCCTATCTTCTTTTTGCCTTTCCAATTTCCCTTAGCATTCCCCTTTTGCACCATTATTATGGGAGCGGGTCCTGCCTTTTTCATGTTGTTCACGGCAGTTCTTAACATGCTCAACAACTCAATAAGGGGTTTCTCAATTTCATTCATAAGATAGTTCATAACAAATTGAGAGTAGCTGCTGTTCAAAGATTGTAAAACAAGATCAGTTTGGGCTTCCGGAGTGATTGGAAAACCCAACCTATCAAGGTACTCAATATACCCAATCATTTTCAGCACATGTGGACCAACTGGATCACGTTCACCCATCTTGCAGTGATACAACGCTTTGCTTGTATCATACCTCTCCTGTCGAGCATGCCCTTCGAACAATTTCTTGAGATGCTCGATCATCTCATAAGCATCCATTAACTCATGTTGCTTCTGAAGCTCAGCATTCATGGTTGCTAGCATGAGACAACTCACGTCCAGAGCATCATCTTGATGCTTCTTGTAAGCATTATGCTCCGCACGTGGTGCAGTGACAGCCGGTGCTGCAGGAATGGGCCCATCAAGGACATATAGCTTACGCTCTTGTTTGAGGACAATCCTCAAGTTCCTGTGCCAGTCAAGGAAATTAATCCCACTTAGCTTGTCCTTCTCAAGGACTGATCGTAGTGAAAGACTACTTGTGTTGTTGTTGATGTTTGCCATTGATATCTACAATTTATAAGTGCCAAAATAATAAGTCAAATTGCAGAGTTGATATTATGTAATTGATAATAGTACATTCAAAATATACCTCTCACTATTTTATTCAAATTAATAGCCCTCACCATTAATTCGGAAAGCATTTTCTATTAAATCTTTCTAGTGAGCCAAGATCCATATTTCATTATGACTTAAATTAGCTTTGGCTAATCTCTTAAAACATAATTATTTAGGTAGACAACCCTTTGTCAATTATATCATATATAACTCCTGGATAGTTTGGTAAACAACAATTGTTTTTAGTCCATCTAATGGTACCTACCAAACTCTATGCCTCTAAGTCCACAATCCTATTGAGATAACTTAGTTAAGTCGGCCCCAATGATTTTAACAGTTTGGATATCACAATTATCCTATCGCATCTTACCTAGATAAATAGGGTACTTTGCTTTGGCAAACCTACATCTATTGATCAAGGTATTGATGAGTGTTATTCATTGGAAGGCATCTGATTGAGACTTAATAATTTAATGAGGGATTTTATTAATTAATTTAGATCTCACCAATTTTAATCTTATTAAGCATGCACATTATTTATCATATCATATCGCATACAAGCATAAATAAAGTGCAAAATTAAATGTGTCACAGTTATGGCCCAATCCACTGTCAATCTTTTCAAGCTAATGAAAGATTGAAGGTCAATCTAAGGTGGTAAAAGATCTTAAAATAAATAGCCTCCTTGGATCTTCCTCAAGCATGTGTCTCCTCTCCATCTTGACATCTTCATCAATTACAGATTATTATATGACATAAAGAAACCTCGAGTTACATTCGAGGGGATTTAGATGAGAAGAGAATATTACATCAGAATTTATAGAAAGGCACGACATGCAAGCCGTATTTCAAAACCAAAAACCCCTAACCTATGGGTCAAAAGGCCATAACTGTGCACCATGCATATCACAATAAGCACATAACAATTTATATATTATTAATGAAAACAATATATAACATATAGGGGACACGACTATCGTGCGCTACGACGGGGGGGTCCAAGGGGGGGTCTCCCCCCCTGGCGGTGGTCCGGCTGTATTGCAGAATTTTTCCATAAAATCTCTGAAACAGTTTCAGAATCATACATTTTAATCCACCAAAACACCCATAATAACAAATCATATAATACCAGTTTCGATTTAATCATATTAAAACGAATAACAGTACACCCAGAATTTATCATATATTTCCAGTTTCGATTAATCATATTAAAACGATTCTTCATGTTTCTAATCCGATTAGAACAGTTATATTGTTATTCCATCGATTAAAGATACGATTAATAGTATCATCATATATATTACCAGAATACACATACAACGGAATATCATATATTCAATTTCATATCGGTAAACATGCATCATCATATATCATATATATCAAATACAATTAAAACACGTAATCTGAATTAATCGTTTCACAAGTAGCTCTGATACCACTGTAGGGTTTCGGCACAGAAACGCACAGCGGAAATTAAAATTTTAAAGCAATTTCCGAAACCCTAAAACAGGATCCATGCGAAAAATCAATTAATTAAGAGATTTAGAGATTATACCGAATATGAAAATGAGAATCTGAAATCGACTGCGCCTCGAATCTCCAACGCAATACAAATTGACTGCGTCTCTACGGTATCCACACGAACGCTCCGCGAATCGTCCTACGATTTGCAGAAGAAGGAATCGCGGTACTAGCCACCAAGGGTGAGGATTTTCAGAACTGTTTTCTCTAGTCTCTCTCTAAGAGCGGCTAGGGTTTTTGTTTTGACGTAAAACCTAAAGTCTGATATACATCATATATATAGCAGTCAGGAGGAATTAATCAAAACCTAATATTATTAAAATCCGAATTTATATATATATCTTAATTAAGTCTTACTTAATTAATATACCTATATATAAATTATCCTATTAATTTAAATTCGATATTTAAAATTCTATCAATCACATTGACATCTTTAAATATTTACAATTTAAATTAATTTCCTTTTAATTACGTTCTTTGTGTGTGACCCTATAGGTTATTATTACGTTGGCAATAATTTTAAAATCATATTATAAAATTATAAATAGTGAGCGGCATCTAGTAATGCATCACTGCTACCCAAGTAATAATAAGATCGATGATTCGATGCAACCTTTTCGTGACCAATGTTTCAATATAATTTAATCCTTTTAACCTTAATATCCTAGATTAAACTCGAGTCATGGAATGTGTCATACTCTTCATAATTTAATCTGAGTTTTCTTGATCAATGAGTAGACTATATGAAACAAGTCACTATTTGAGCATGGCCATGCATTTCATAGTCCTACTCAATCAAGAGGCCTATGGATATCACCTATAAAATATAGGATGGTTAAATTCCATCTAGATCACTCATATTACTCACACGATTCATAATGAACCCAATAATCACCTTTATAGTCCACCCTATTAAAGGTGACATTTGATGATATCAAAGTACATAAATTCTCGTGTAGTAATATAGCGGTTTCAGGTCGGAGGACCATTACATCATTGTCACTATGAGAATTGCTCATGACACTTCGCATAATGCTCCATATAGAATTTTCATGGTGGGTCTGTCCAGTATATTGTTCTCTAACATGTACCTATGCATTGACTTAATATCTCATATATTTATAACCAATGAGATTTGGTCATCAGTCAATCCACATACTAGTCTCAATGCATCATTGTTGTCCCATCAACAATGATACTTGACTAGGGACATTTAAGAACAATGATACTAATTGTAATTATATAATCTCATGTTCAAGTCACATACTTGAAACTATATAATTTGTATCACTATTCTAAGGAATTTTATTATGTTAACAATTATATTACGCAGTAATTAAAACCATAATAAAATCATTTATTTATTCAATCAACAATCATATCAAATGTTAAGCAATTACATCAAATAATTGGCCTCTAGGGCATAAACTCTAACAGAGCGTTCTAAATTTCAGAACCCTTGATGAAATTATCCAAACCAAACTTCCTTTGGTGCGGACTCGACTGTCAAACTGAGATGAACAACCCTGTATAGGGGATTAATTACGCTTTAGCGTTAAGATATTGTGCACAGTATGGTACTAAGGGCTGATCCCCCTAAGTACGAGAAGAAGGTCCATAGTCTTATGACTGTTAAAGGTTTCAAGTATAACCCTTGTTAACCTAGGACATAGTTCAAGGTCTTATGACCCTCAGAATTCTTTTGATTCATGTTATTTATTCTTGATTCAAAAGTTGAGCTTTATTCAGATGTCTTTGATTATTCGCATGTTTTTATAATGTTATTTCATTATTATACTTGTGGACATTTGTGCTCACTCTTGCTTAATAATAACATTGCAGTTAAGAATGAAAGAAGCGATGAACCCTCCACTAGTAAGGGCAAGGGCAAAGTTAGCAAATGATGAAGACCTGTTATTTATTAACTGATGTATTTGTTTAAGACTTGAGTTATGTTGATGTTAAGACTTATTTATTTAGAATTCCGCACAGATGTTTTAAGGTTAGAGTAACCTGGGATTTATTTATGAATCAGTTGATATAACCCTTAAGGGAAGAGATTTTATTATGATTTCTATCTATTGTATGGTTTGATATTATTTATGGGTAGATAGATAGATGATGCTTGTACAGTGAACACCAAATCCCGTAGAATCGAAGTACCCGGATTTGGGGGTGTCACAAGTTGGTATCATAGCTGTTGGTTATGAACCTTAGGTGGGGGATTAACCTTAGGTAGTAACCTTTTGGAAAGAAGATAGTAAAGGAAAACTCTTATCGAGTCTTAAGAAATGAATTTTTGGTAATTCATTGAAGATAATAAAATACATTATGTGTTTATGTGTTAAGTATGCGTTAGATAGTACGACTTAGTAACTAAAACTTAAAAATTTTGTTGTCAGGATGTCGAATGTTGGAGAAGCTAGTCAAGCTGGAGAGGAAGGAACTCGTGTACCTATAGTACCGACAGAGGAGGAGACCCGAGACATACATGTTGTTAGGGAACAGTTAGTTCAGAGGGTTTCATCTCCATTGATCACCATTGTTGGTCAGGAGCATGAACCTGAGATTGATCCTGAGGAGGGTCCTGAGGAGGAGTTTGATGAGGAGGAAGAAGAAGAGGAGCTACCACGGTACACTGTTGATGCTGAGATGTATGACACACTATATGATCGTAACGTGGAGTTACAAGATGAGGTTCAGGAATTGACTGAGCGAGCGACTGTTCAGCAGTCTACTTTAGAGGAGAAGGATAGAGAGATTGTGACCCTTCATACACGTTTAGGAAACGTGGAGTGGGATCTGGTTCATGAGAAGGGTCAAACCGAAGATAAGACCAAGGAGATAGAGAAGCTGAAGAAGGAACTGAAGGAAACCTCCGGAAGACTGAAAATAGCAGAGGAAGGATGGGTAAGAGAATCACATCGAGCAGATCGTACAGAAAATGATAGTCGTGCAAAGAAGGCAAAGCTTGAAGACACGTACGCCACACTTAATCATGCGATGGATGAGGTTCAAGAGCGAGTGTTAAGGTACCCCATCCAGTTTGAAGGACTTCCATCGTATATGTTGGATCGCAGGACGATGTCTCGTATCATGAATGAGGAGCGTGGCAAGGCTATTGAGCACCTTGGAAGGCAGGAATAGAATCTGTTTATTTATGTGAAAGACTTATATAGTTTTATGTAAATTCTGATGTGTTTATGAACTAAGGAATATGTTAATATTTGAATGTTTTAAATCCTGTGGATTCTTTATTCCAGGATAGATGATGTAAATAGCAGTATGATATAGTTTAATGTTAAAACTTTTTATTTGAATGAAAAGATATCAAGTTGTTTGAGATGATGTGTTAAGTGATATGTTAAATTGTTGAGTAATGTCTTAACTATGCAGAGAAATAAATAAAGTTCTAATAAACGTTTATTTAACAGAAAAATACCGCCAAGGAGAAGACAACAACGTCAACCGGCTCAGGAAGGGTCAACCAATAATAACAATAATGCCAATGTTAATCCAGTTCAACAGCTAGTTAATTTACTAACTGGAGTCATGAATAACCAACCGCAAGCTCCACCTAGCACAACGTTTAAAGATTTTAAGGCGGTGGGACCGCCAGAGTTCAAAGGTTCCAGAAACCCGATCGAGGCTCAAACGTGGGTGATGGAAATGGAGAAGGTTTTCGACGTTGCTAGGGTTCGAGAAGATCAGAAGACCGTTTTTGCGACATTTATGCTGAAGTCTGAGGCTAGCTACTGGTGGCAGGCAAACAAGATGCGAGGAGGTGAAGGTGTAATTACGTGGGAGAGATTCAAAGAGATGTTTTTCGAAATGTATTTCCCAGCTAGTTCGCAGAATCAGATGGAGGTGCAATTTCTGGAACCGAAGCAAGGAAACATGAGCGTGCCTGAATACGCGGCTAAATTCGATGAGTTGGCAAGGTTTGCCCCGTATCAAGTACACACTGACGAGAGGAAAGCCAGACGATTCGAACAAGGACTGAAGCCTTGGGTATACAACAAGGTATCAATGTTTCAACTTAACACGTTTGCGGGAGTTTTGGAAAAGGCCATTCTCGCGGAAGGAGGAAGTGATGCAGTGACTAAGTACAACCAAGAACAGAAAAAGAAAAAGAGTGAGAATGAAGGTAATAACAAGACTGGTGGAAGTAATACTGGGAATAATAATAATCAGAAGAGGAAGTGGACGGATAACTCGACAACTGGAAGTCAACACGGAGGGCAGAAAAAGAAGATAGAAGCATGTCCGACTTGCGGCAAGGCACATCTAGGAGTTTATTTGAACGGAAAGAGAGTGTGCTACAATTGTGGTTAGGAAGGCCACATAGCACCAAATTGTCCAAACCCAAAGAAGGGCGCTTGTTTCAACTGTGGTTCAAAAGATCATTTAGCAAGAGACTGTCCCAAGAAGGGATCGGGAGGATCAGGACAAGGAGGAAACTGGGGAAATAGCAGTGAAAATACCTTAACCATCACCGGACCACCTGTAACAAACCGACCAACCGCCAGAACTTTCAATATGACGGTGCAGGATGCAATCCAGTCTCGTGAGGTGGTGTCAGGTATCATTCCGATCAATAAAATTAATGCTTACGTTTTATTTGATTCGGGTGCTACTTGTTCCTTTATATCCGATGACTTTGCTAATAGTTTAGATTTGCTTAAGGATGAATTGGAATATCCCATGATTATAGAAATTGCGAATAGAGAGATAATCCCTGTTAAGTACGTGTTTAAGAACTGTAGGGTGGATATTAAGGGTAATATCATGAATGTAGATCTTATCCCTATTCGATTGGGGGAATTCGACGTTATATTGGGTATGGATTGGCTATCCAATTATGGGGCTGTAATTGACTGTCAAAAGAAGCGTATTAACCTTATGACTCCGTCAAAGGTTGTGTTTTATGGTAGCAAGTCGCCTAGACAAGCGAGTTGTCTGACGATGTTGTAGGCCAGGAAGTTATTAAGACAAGGCTGTGTAGGATATTTAGCTTACATAGTCGACAGTCGAAAAGAGAATCCGAAAGTAGAAGAGATACCGATTGTGAGGGACTTCGTCGATGTATTTCCAGACGATTTGCCAGCACTTCCACCAGATAGAGAAGTAGACTTTGTGATTGATTTGGCGCCCGGAACTACTCCAATATCGAAGGCACCATACCGAATGGCGCCAGTAGAGATGAAAGAATTAATGGTACAACTACAAGAATTATTGGACAAAAAGTACATTCAACCGAGCGTATCGCCGTGGGGAGCGCCGGTGTTGTTCGTGAAAAAGAAGGACGGATCGATGAGGCTCTGCATTGACTACAGAGAATTAAATAAGGTCACGATTAAGAACAGATATTCATTACCAAGGATCGATGATCTGTTTGATCAATTAAAGGGAGCAAAATACTTTTTCAAGATTGACTTGAGGAGTGGTTATCACCAACTGAAGGTGAGGCCAGAGGATGTACCGAAGACAGCGCTCCGAACGCGATATGGTCATTATGAGTTTTTAGTAATGTCGTTTGGTCTTACGAATGCTCCTGCAGCATTTATGGGACTAATAAATGGTGTATTCAAGCCGTTTTTGGACAAATTCGTGGTGGTATTTATAGACGACATTTTGGTATATTCCAAAACCAAAGAGAAACATGAAGAACACTTGAGGTTAACATTGGAAGTATTGAGAAGGGAGAAGTTGTATGCTAAATTTTTGAAATGCGAATTCTGGATTGAGAGAGTGCAATTTCTTGGTCACGTAATCGATAAAGATGGAATTTCGGTAGATCCATCCAAAGTAGAAGCTGTGATTAACTGGGATCAGCCGAGAACGCCTTCAGAAGTAAGAAGTTTTCTTAGATTAGCAGGATATTATAGAAGATTCATACAAGATTTTTCTAAGATCGCAACTCCGTTAACGAATTTAACTCGAAAAGCTGTGAAATTTGTTTGGACGGAGAAGTGTGAGGAGAGTTTTCAAGAATTAAAGAAGAGGTTGAGTACATCGCCTGTGTTATCTCTTCCGGATGATACATGAAATTTTGTTGTTTTTAGCGATGCGTCGCATAAAGGACTTGGCTGTGTGCTGATGCAAAACGGCAAAGTCATTGCGTATGCATCACGGCAGTTGAAGGATTACGAGAAGGGTTACCCAACTCATGATTTGGAGTTAGCTGCAGTTGTTTTTGCTTTGAAAATTTGGAGGCACTATCTATACGGGGAGAAGTGTGAAATATATACGGACCACAAGAGTCTAAAATATATTTTTACACAGAAAGATTTGAATATGCGTCAAAGAAGATGGTTGGAATTAATCAAGGATTATGACTGTGAGATTTTATACCATCCGGGTAAGGCTAATGTGGTTGCCGACGCCTGAAGTAGAAAGGGTCGTGAGAAATTGATGATGTTGACTGCTCAGCAGGAGCTAATTGCAGATATGGAGAAACTGGAGTTAGAAGTGAAGTATCCTATGGAGATTGATGAGAAGCTATTTCAGATGCAATCTGGTACTACTCTACTAGATAGAGTGAAGAAGGCTCAGCTTCAGGATGATGAATGCAAAAAGGTAATATCGAAGATATCTGAAGGAACCGAACCAAGATTTAGGATGGATAAGGAAGGAATATTGAGATTTGAAAGCAGAATTTGGGTTCCGCCAGTACAAGAAATTAAGGAAGAAATTTTGAGTGAGGCTCATAGTTCAAGATATTCGATTCACCCTGGTAGTACAAAAATGTACCAAAATCTTCGACAACATTTCTGGTGGCCGAATTTGAAACGTGATGTTACAGAATGTGTTGCCAAATGCCTGACATGTCAGAAAGTTAAAGCAGAACATCAGAGACCGAGTGGATTGCTACAACCGTTGGAGATCCCAGAATGGAAATGGGAACATATTACGATGGACTTCGTGGTTGGCCTTCCGACGACTCAGAAAGGCTACGACGCAGTATGGGTTATCGTTGACCGACTGACGAAATCTGCGCACTTCCTTCCTATCAAAATCAGATTTAACTTAGATCAGTTGGCAAGATTATATGTGAAAGAGATTGTTTCGAGGCACGGAGTGCCGGTGTCTATTGTTTTCGATAGGGATCCGCGCTTCACATCAAATTTCTGGAAACGTCTTCAGGAATGCATGGGTACACAACTGCGAATGAGTACAGCTTACCACCCTCAAACAGACGGACAGAGCGAACGAACGATTCAAACACTGGAAGATATGTTACGTGCCTGTGTAATGGACTTCAAAGGAAATTGGGATGATCACCTACCGTTGGTAGAGTTCGGCTACAACAACAGTTACCACGCTAGTATTGGTATGCCGCCGTACGAAGCGTTATACGGCAGAAAGTGCAGAACTCCGCTTTATTGGGATGAAGTTGGTGAAAGACAATTGCTAGGGCCAGAATTGGTACAGCAGACGGTAGAAATAGTCAAAGTGATCCGAGCACGACTGGTAGCAGCTCAAGATCGACAGAAGAAATATGCTGATCCACATCGTAAAAATATCGAGTTTGAATCAGGTAGTTATGTTTTCTTGAAGGTCTCTCCCTGGAAGGGAAAGATCAGGTTCGGAAAGAAAGAAAAATTGAGCCCAAGATTTATTGGACCCTTTGAGGTACTGCGAAGAATTGGAGAAGTTGCGTACGAGGTAGCCTTACCTCCAGCACTCGAGAATATCCACAACGTCTTCCATGTTTCTGTGTTACGACCTTACAAACCTGATTACAAGCATGTAATTGAATACGAACCCCTGTATTTTGAGAAAGACTTATCTTACGAAGAAATTCCTGTCCAGATTGTCGATCGAAAAGAACAAGTTCTGAGAAATAAAGTTATACCTTCTGTTAAGGTAATTTGGAGGAACCACAACGCTGAAGAAGCTACGTGGGAACTCGAAGAGAATATGATGAAGAATTACCCTCATTTATTTACTTAATTATGTATATGCGATTCTGGGGACAGAATCTTTGTAAGGGGGGGAGAATGTAACGGGTCGAAATTATTGAGTCGTGATTCTGGGGACAGAATCCTTTTAAGGGGGGAAAGATGTGACGAACGAGAATTCTGTAATTTATTTTAATATTTATTGAATTAAATAAATATTTTCGATGATTTAATTATTAGATTTAATAATTAATTGATGCAATTGTGGTAGATTAATTTAATTATATGTGTTGCATTTATTAAATTAATATAGAGAATTTTTATTATTCAAGTATGTGATTAATTGAGCTTATGGAATTAAATGAATATTTAATTAAGCATGATGTTATTTTAATTAAATTAAATTATTAATTAGAAATTTAATAAATTGACATTATTTATTAATGAGATATTTATTTATGTGACTATGTAAATTTATGAGAAATTATTATATTTTATTTATATTAAATTAAATAAGATATATGAATTATTGTGCAATTGGGTGTGACACTTATTAAACTATATAATAAAAGAATTTATTAAATTAATTGAGTTTAAGCCTTTAAGGCTAGCCAAACATGGCCTTAAGGGGGGTTACTAGCAGTTACCCATGACTGGGTTAACTGACTAGTATGCGCGTCAGTTCTTTATAATTATATTATGTATTCTTTTTCTATTTCTTTCTCTAAGTCTGATAAGCATCACAGAGAGAAAAGATTGAGAATTACAGAGAGGATTGAGAAGTCTGGGAGATAAAGTGAGTGTGTAATCAACATGTTTTTGAAAAAGGGACATTTGGAATCACTCTTCTAGTTTGTATTCTGGGTAATTTCTCCCAAACCCAATTTCTACATTTACGTCATTTAGTTTTTATAAAATGGCTTTCAAAGTTTGGTTTAACGTCTGTAATTGGGATAGGAATAATGATTATGGGTTTTGTTTATGTTATGGCATATCAAATCATATTTTAATTATATATTGTTGCAAACCATAACATCAGTATTGTGAAAACATGTCGTACATATGTTATTTCAAAATAAACAAAGTACGTGATATGGCCATATGGTCATATATGTGATAATTGATGTATTGATTATATATTATCCCTAAAATTTACACCCTTATAATATTGAGCATGTTAATACGAAGTGATCAAGCTTTAAACGAACGGATTTGGCCTTATAACGAATCCGTAGTGTTAAATTATAAGTTTTGTTCAAAATCCTCAAGAACTTCAAGAACAGTCTAAATTTTTATGATTTAAGTATGTGATTATATGTTTTAATAGGTTAAAATCACTTTATAGATGTTGTATTATAATTATGCATGAATTATAACATGTGGGTATATGTGATTTGGTGAAATTAGTGTTAAAAATGTGTTGTTTTCGCTGAACTCTGTGTTCTTCGCGAACTGAGAAACAGTTTCTGAAGTCTCGCGCCGCGGCGCCAACTCCAGAACTGAAGTCCCGCGCCGCAGCGCCACCGCGCCGCAGCGCCAAGACTCGAGCCACGGCGCCACAGGGCCGCAGCGCCAAGGGCCCGGCCACAGCGCCACCGCGCCGCAGCGCGACTCCTTAGCACATTAGTGGCGCCACAGCTCCACTCTCCATAAAAACTCAGAAATGAGATTTTAAAATGTTTACGACTATCAATGTGTTAGTGGATTAATGTAATGAACAAGTAAACATGTTATAGGTATAATGTGATATTAAAATAGATGTGTAACATGTAAATAACATAATTACATGTGATTTAAATTATTAAATTACATAATTAGTTTGGTAATTCACGAAGTACAAATGATGTGACAAAGTGAAAATTTGACTAAGTTTAGTCGAATAATTAAAGTAGTCAAAGAGAAAGAGTTTATAATGATTAGTTAAGTTATAATTAACTGGTATTGTGTATGTGAATGGTATGTAGGATTTTTAATTCAAAGAACGAGTTAGTTAAAGTGTAATCTACAAGCAAGGCAAGTATCCTATCCCTAACTCCATTCTATTGAGCAAGTTTATTTAAACTTAAACGTTACTTTTATGTCGAGCAAGTTTCCCTAACCCCACTTGTCATTATTGTTCAAGTTTATTATTTACCTTGAATAAATTATCCTTGTTATTATTCAAGTTCAAGCATGATATTAAAGATTAATTATCTTTCCAAAGCATGATTCAGTCATACAGTAATTGTCCTATTGTATACTTTTGAGATTATTATTCTAATCAAATATCAATTATTGTTGAACCTTATTAGACTAGTGAACCTTATTGATTCAACTAGTCCATAGTTGATGAGCGTTCTAAATTTTAGAACCCTTGATGAAAGTATCCAAACCAAACTTCCTTTGGTGCGGACTCGAATGTCAAACTGAGATGAACAACCCTGTATAGGGGATTAATTACGCTTTAGCGTTAAGATATTGTGCACAGTATGGTACTAAGGGCTGATCCCCCTAAGTACGAGAAGAAGATCCATAGTCTTATGACTGTTAAAGGTTTCAAGTATAACCCTTGTTAACCTAGGACATAGTTCAAGGTCTTATGACCCTCAGAATTCTTTTGATTCATGTTATTTATTCTTGATTCAAAAGTTGAGCTTTATTCAGATGTCTTTGATTATTCGCATGTTTTTATAATGTTATTTCATTATTATACTTGTGGACATTTGTGCTCACTCTTGCTTAATAATAACAATGCAGTTAAGAATGAAAGAAGCGATGAACCCTCCACTAGTAAGGGCAAGGGCAAAGTTAGCAAATGATGAAGACCTGTTATTTATTAACTGATGTATTTGTTTAAGACTTGAGTTATGTTGATGTTAAGACTTATTTGTTTAGAATTCTGCACAGATGTTTTAAGGTTAGAGTAACCTGAGATTTATTTATGAATCAGTTGATGTAACCCTTAAGGGAAGAGATTTTATTATGATTTCTATCTATTGTATGGTTTGATATTATTTATGGGTAGATAGATAGATGATGCTTGTACAGTGAACACCAAATCCCGTAGAATCGAAGTACCCGAATTTGAGGGTGTCACAGGTTTTACAGTTGAATGTCTTTGGCCGTAGTGCACTGACAGACAATTGATTGGAATGATCATGACCATTGGTTTTATAGCTGAATATCTTTGTCCCGTAGTGCAAAGATAGACAATTGATTGGTATGATCATTATTATTACATTTGAATGTCTTTAGCCTTTGAGGCAATGATGTTGAGTGAAAGTTCTATTAAGCCGTTGTGGTAAGGACATTAAGTAAAAATTCTATTAAGCCTTTGTGGCAAGGAGAAACGGTTGATTATTCGTTTTACAGTTGTATATCTTTGGCCTGTAGTGTAAAGATGAACTAATGATTTACATGATTATAAATATGAATTGTGAATTTAACTATAATATTTGGTGGTTCAGGTGAAGACAGGTGATAAAAGTTCTATTTGTCTTGAGTGCAACAAAGAACTGTTGATGAGTATAACAGGGATGAAATATTAATGATGGACTTTTAATATGGAGGAGATAGTAGACATTATGTTCTACTTGACTTTTCTAATAGATTGCTAGTTCTGCTGCAGTTGTTGATCTAAAACTTGTTTTGTATTGTATTCTATCAGATTTTTTCCTATTGAGGACTAATGATAATTTTTTCTATATTATCTTAGTTATAATATTCTTTCCTGGGCTAGTTGAGCTCACCCTTTTGCTTCACAATTCCTTTCAGGTAGTAAGAGTGTAGCTAGGTCGAGCGGGGATAACAGGTGAATAGTGTGATGGTCTGAGACTGTTGAAGTTTCTCAATACATTATAAAACAGCATAACAATATATAATTGTATTGAGGACTTAAGATGTGTGTGTCGTATTTTATACTTCACTTAATAATTGAATTTAGTGAACAACAATAGGGTGATGAGAACTCGACTTTGAAAGCGTCAAAGATACCCACCATTGGAATGAACAAGATAGTAATATTCTCATTCTTCTTTGGGATTTGTTGGGTCAACCAAGGGTAATGCTCAAGTCTTATGATATCTATTATAACTTAGATGAATGGCCTCCTATTTATGAAGGATTTCTTGAGCATTTTTCAAATATTTTAATTTCTAAAACAGTTATCGACTGTACTTTTATGTAAAGTATCACCGGTTTGGAGTGTGAGTACTGTAATTTCTATTGAAACTCATAGCTTATGTGTTGTCATATTTTGCATGACAGTTTAACAGTTGTATAAATGAAGTTTGTATTTGAATTCTGTGGTGTGTTATCTGGTGACTCTGAATGGACCATGTGAACTTATTCTGGGGACGTCACATAGAGGTTTAGCAATCTTACTAAAATCCTTGATAAAACGTCTATAAAAACCAACATGACCTAAGAATGAGCGAATCTCCTTAATCGTTTGCGGGGGCAGCATGTTAGAGATTAATTCTACTTTAGCCTTGTCTACTTCAATTCCCTCTTTGGAGATGATATGCCTAAGAACAATTCCCCTTTATACCATAAAATGGCATTTCTCCCAATTAAGCACTAGATTCTTTTCTCTACACCTCTCTAAGACTAAAGCTAGGTGTTTTAAACATTCCTCAAAAGAAGACCCAAACACAGAAAAATCATCCATGAAAACCTCTAAGAATCGCTCTACCATGTCAGAGAATATAGAATTCATACACTGCTAAAAAGTGGCAGGTGCATTGCATAGTCCGAAAGACAGGCGTCGGTAGGCGAATGAACCAAAAGGGCACGTGAATGTTGTCTTCTCTTGATCAGATGGATCAACTGGAATTTGGTTATAACTGGAATAACCATCCAAAGAGCAGTAATAAGCATAACCGGCTAACCTTTCCAGCATTTGGTTAATGTAAGGAATGGGAAAGTGATCCTTCCTAGTCATTGAATTTAACTTTCGATAGTCAATACAAACACGCCATCCTTTCTGAACACGAGATAGAACTAAATCATTATGATCATTGACCACCACTGTAATCCCTGACTTCTTAGGAACTACTTGCACAGGGCTCACCCACTTACTATTAGATATCAGGTATATAATACTCGCATCAAGATGCTTGAGTGCCTCGGCCCTAACTACTTCTTGCATCACTGGGTTCAACCTTCTTTGTGGTTCACGAGAGGGTTTTGCATTCTCTTCTAAGTGAATCTTATATGTGACAACGGACGGGCTGATTCCTTTCAAATCTGTAATAGACCACCCAATAGCTTATTTATGCTCGTGAAGGACTTCAAGTAATTTTTTCTCTTGAGCATTATCGAGATTAGAAGCAATGATAACAGGTAATGACTCTGATGAACCTAAAAATGCATATTTCAGATTATCAGGCAAGGGTTTCAGGTCCAACTTCGGTGGTTCTTCAATGGAAGAGGTCGAGGAGTCGATGGGAGATTGAGAGGCACTGGTTTTGGTTGAAAAAAATGTGTACCCATGATAGTCATTGAATCTAAAAGCACATTGACTTGCTCTATAGATTCATCAATATCGAAATCATAACCAAAATGGGACAAACAAGCTTCTAATTGATCCTCTTTACAAGTTTGCAAGAAAGATTCCTCTACTAGACTATCAATTAAATGGACTTGTCTGAAATCATTATCATTAGTGTCTATCGAGGTCTTGCTAATGTCAAAAACATTTAGCTCAACTATAAGGTTCCCAAAAGAAATTTTCATCACTCTATTTCTACAATTAATGAGGGCGTTGGATGTAGCAAGAAATGGTCGCCCTAAAATCACTGGAATTTGGCCTCTTGTGTTCTAAACAGGCTTAGTATCAAGGACAACAAAGGCCACAGGAAAATAGAAAGTATTTACATTGATCATAACATCTTCAATGACACCCCTATGAATTTTCACTAACCTATTAGCAAGTTGGATTGTCATTGGTGTGGGTTTTAACTCTCTTAAATGCAACTGCATATACACAGAATATGGCAGTAAGTTCACACTAGCCCCCAAATCTACCAAAGCTCGGTCAATATGATGATCTCCTATCTTGCATGAGATTATTGGACATCTAGGGTCCTTAAATTTGACAGGGATCTTGCATTGAATAATGGAGCTTGCATGTTCAGCTAAGAATGCCTTTTTCAAAATATTTGTTCTCTTCTTTTGAGTGACCAAGTCTTTGAGAAATTTGGCATAGGAAGGTACTTGCTTGATAGCATCAAGTAACAGAATGTTTATCTGAACTTGCTTAAACACTTCCAAAATTTCTTCAAATTGAGTACCATTCCTATTGTCTTTTAGCCTATGATGAAATGGGGCTTTAGGAACAAAGGTCCTACTCAAGAGATCTTCATTTGTTTGCTTAGTAAGAGAAGTTTGGTTCATAACTTGAGGTGTAGGCTCAAACTCAACTGGATATTGCTCTTCTTCTTTATCTTCCTCTTCGCTATCAATTGCCTTCCCTGACCTAAGTGTGGTTATGGCTTGAACTTGCCCATTTGGTGGTGCATTTGGTAAGTTAGGAACTATCCCACTAGAGGAAACACCTTTAGGGTTCAGAATTGGCTGACTCAGAAATTTACCCTTTTCTCTCTCACCCAATTGACTAGCCAATTGACCCATTTGACTCTCTAACTTGATAATGGCCTGAGTGTTCATGAGGCCATTGTTCTCGACTTCTTGTAACATTTGACTTGAAGTCTGATTATTTTGGGTGGTCACTTGAATGAATTGTTTTAACGTGTCCTCCAAAGATGAGAATTGTTGTGGAGTGACATGGGATGGTTGAGCAGGCTGAGTAGATTGAAATGGTGGATAAGAATTGATTGGTGGACGGAAACCAGGAGGTGGTTGTTGTCGTGGAACATTAGCTGAGGGGGCACCCATATTGGGCATAGGTTGAGCTTGTGTCCATGAAAAATTTGGGTGATTTCTCTAACCCGGATTGTAAGTCTCTATGAATGGGCTATTGAATTGCATTTTATAATCATTCATCGCATTTACCTGTTGTGGCATGAATTCAGAGAATCCTACCATAGAGGGGCAAGTTTGCGATATATACATAGGGCTAGCACACACAAAACACCCTTCAGCTTGAACTTGATTGACCAAATTGTTATCCAGCCGCAAAGCTAACACTTCAAGTTTCTTTGAGAGACTATCTAACTGCCTTCTAGTCTATACGTCTTTGGTTAGCTCATATATTCCTTCTTTCTTAACTTCCTTCTTGACTTGAGAAGATGCGTTCCTACGAGAGGATTAATCCCATTGCTGAGAGCTCTCGGACAGATTCTCAAGGAAATTATAAGCTTCATCTTCTGTAAGACTAAGGAAAGTGCCATTGTTCATGGATTCAATCATGTTTCGGTTGGTTTGAGTTAACCCATTGTAAAAATATTGGACAAGTCTCCATGTCTCAAAACCATGGTGGGGACATCTCAAAAGTAGGTCCTTAAATCTTTCCCAGGATTTATAGAATTTTTCATGATCCGTTTGACTAAAATCGAATATTTGTCTTCGAAGTTCATTTGTCTTTGACATGGGGAAAAATTTAGTTAGGAATTTGGAAATCAAAGTCTCCCAACCAAAGATGGACTTAGAAGGTAATGAGTTAAGCCATGCCTTTGCTTTCCCTTTCAAGGAGAAAGGAAATAAACACAGGCGAACCGATTCATTAGAAAAATTTTGGAATTTGAAAGTGGCACAAATTTCTAGAAAATCCTTAATATGGAAGTAAGGATCTTCTTGATCGATTCCATGAAAAGTGGGAAGAAGTTACATCACTTGCGGTTTAAGCTCGAAATGGTTTGCGGTTGTAGCAGGCAACACAATGCATGACGTCGGGTTGGTTGTGATAGGAGAGAAAAGTTCTTTTAAAGTTTTTGCTTCTTCTTGTTCTTCAGCCATCGTTTCTCTCTCAAATAAAGGATATAACTTTAAGCTATCTATCTTAATCAATCTCTTAACACCACGCTTCCAAACAATGCTCATGCACTACTCTACTCCTAGTTTTTTTTATTCTTTATTTTTAAAATTTTAAATTTTTTTTAAAGAAACTAGTAGAAGGAAATAATTTAAATTAGTGAGTTGGTGGGAAAAAAAATTCAAGTCCCCGGCAACGGTGCCAAAAACTTGTTGTGAATGTTTTATTTACTCGCAAGTGCACGAATCAAATATTAGAATTGCCTATAAGTGTGAGGTCGAACCCTAAGAACTTGACGAATGGAATGTGCTTTTCTCACTCACTAATTTTAATTAACTCCTAATCTAGCTTAAAATTTTCGATGAAATTTTTATCAACTAAAAATACGCAAATAAAATAATTAATGATAAAATACTAGGGTGGCGGAGTCATATAATCGATATCATTTTCCTAATATTCATGCTCAATACTCTACTCTTAATCTTGCACTAGTTTGGTCTCTCGACGCTACTGAATGGGGAAAATAAAATCCATAAAGTTCAATTAATTTGTAAATTCAAATTGTTAATTCTTTCATAGCCAAACATATGTATAAAATCAAAACACTCATTATTTCCATCAAAACACAGTTTATATTTGCTTTTAACAAATTATAAACTGAATCCAATAAATAATAATGAGAATCCAATCTTATTTTTTTATCAGTAAAAATAGGTATCCAATAAAAAGAATTATTTTTAACGTGAAAGCGCTAAATTAGTAGACTAAATTGGCATGAATATGTGCAATGGAATCAATCAATTATACTCATCATTAACCCTATAAAATAATCTAGCCTAATATGCTTAAAATTGAAACACAAAACATAATAAAATAATACATAATTGAATAAACAGAGTACTTACTTGAATATACAAATTAATTGTAAAAAAATAAATAAATTAAATTTATCCATGTATTGTTGCTGCTCCTTCTCTAATAAATTGATAATCCCTCAATAAACTCATGTGTCTCCTCTTTTTGATGTACTACGACACTCCTCTAAAAAAATAAAACTGATGCGAAGAAGAAAAACTAGTGCTCCTGGAATTGATAAACAAAAAGGAAAATTAAAAGAAAACAAAAACAAAACAAAACCAAAAATTCTTCCAGTTAGTTGCTCCACATCAACCTTCTTATCCCCCAAGTCAGCTGCTCATCTTATCTTTTATTCAAAATTCAGGAAAGAAAAGGAGTCCCCCTCCTTGGACGCCTCACCCACTTATCTAATTTGATTCACTGCTGCTTTATTCTCGCGATTTGATTTTTTTTTTCTGCTGCTTTTTTTTATGCGGCTGCTTATAATCCAAGTCCTCTCATGCTCTTATGGTGGGTCCAATTTTGGGAGATTGCATTGGCTTTGTCCATTGTTGTACACCTGATTGCAAAATAAATAAATAAATAAATACAACTAAAATAGAATTAATATAAAATTGGACTAATAAATTTATTTTAAGAGGAAATAAACATATAAATAATATGATTATCAACTATTATTATAAATATAATTATTACTATTACTATTAGTATAATAATAATAATTATTATTATTATTATTAGTACTATTATAATAATAATTATTATTGTTATGATTACTATTAGTATTATTGTTATTACAATTATTATTATTACTATTATTATTATTAATTATTATTATTATAATTATTACTATTATTATAATTATAATTATTAGTATTACTATTACTATTATTTTTATTATACTAATAATAATAATAATAATAATAATAATAATAATAATAATAATAATAATAATAATAATAATAATAATAATAATAATAATAATAATAATAATAATAATAATAATAATAATAATAATAATTGTAAGACTCCAAATTATTACTAAATGAAATTTAATTTCCTCTATTTATTATTTTGAAATAGTAAGGGTTGAATTGATTAATGCGGTTAGTTATGGGTAAAATGCACAAATATTTTAAATAAGCAAGTGGTTATAAAATATTCATTGTTGTCGGGGAATATTCGTTTGGTCGTGGAATATTCTTCCTGTTGGGGAATATGCGTACGACGGCGCAGTCTTTTGTGGGTCCCATAACGAAAAGTGATTGGATGAAGAAAACGACAAGTATAAGTTGTTTATAAATAACGGCGTAGTTGTTACCGTTAATACTGTTGGAATACCCGGTGGTTAAAACACAGTAATACGCGTTGTTGCACAGTAGCACACAGTATTGCACCAATTATTGATTCTTACGTAAGAAGACACTACTCAATAATTGTTACAGTAATTACTGTTCAGTATTTTATTGATTCAATAATTGTTGCGATGATATTTTATATTACTGTTGTTTCAATAATTGTCACTACACAGTATTTTCTATTATCGAAACAATAATTCATATTATCTTAATAATATTATTAGATAACATTATTGGCAATGTCTAGAAAATTTTGTCTAAGGAGAGGTTTGGTCACCTAATTGCGCGCCAATAAGGAGAAATCCTTATTGAAAAGTCTCCTCTTTCCTAGGAACTGCCTGATTGTCAGTATTGTGATTCTATAATATTATTTGTGAATAATTAATTATTAATTTATATGATGAGGAAAATATTCATTTTATGTGGATATAGATGGAGAAAATTTTTAAAGTGACAATTGTTAAAAATCGATATTTTATCTTTTCTGATAAAATAATATTTTATTATATAATTATAATATAATAATGATGATATTTTTACAATGAATGTGAGATATATGAGTATATAAGGAGGAAAAATATTTTTGTTGCAAAAGTTGTTTAAAACATGTTAAACATGTCTGTGGGCCCATTTCTTGACTGAAATTTGATTATAGTCTGTAAAATCGTTCGTTTGTGGATTTCAGTCAATTTCTGTTTGGAATTTGAGAAAACTTTCTTCTGCAAAGTTGTAGATAATTGAATTTCCTATAAAAAAGACATAAGGTTTGAATTTTTCTGATAAAAGGTCTATTTATTATGAATTATTGAAGTTCCGAAGTTCTGAAATAATTGATTTTTGGAAGTTTTAATTATTATTTTTAATAAAAACATTTTTTGAAAGTTTTGTGAGTTGGTGGGCTATGATAAATGTGCTGAAATGAGAATTCAAATGGTGCGTATGATTATTTAATAAATATTAATATTTTATTAAATTTTCTGCTTTGGTGTTCTTAGCATTTTCCTATAAATAGGGTGCTTAGGTTAGAATTGAAAATCACGCCAGAAACTGAAATCTTTCTCTCTCTATATTATCGAGCGTATTCTTGTGAGTATTTTAAGACTTTGAGTGTTGCTATACGGTGCAAGTTCTCTTCAGCTCTATATCCAGTATTCCAGTCAGAAGTACTGTCTTTTCGAGGTAAGGGATATTTTTTTTATATAAATGATATTATTTCTCCCAATATCATTATGTCAAAATATTGATCTGAATTTTTATCAAATTTAGAACTTTTTGTGTCAGAGTTACTATTCACGTATACGGTACTATTCACGTATACGATACTATTTACGAATACGGCACTATTCACAAAAAAAATTAAATTTTCGTTTTTCGTCCAAAATATCTATTATGGATACTAGCTTTGATTGTATCCATGTTTTGATCATTCTTGAATTTTACTCCACTATGATTACTTATGAGGTATTTTTGGACATGGATAAACTAAAATACGAATCCTTAATATTTGTTATTTTGTTTCACTGGATTTGTTTCCTTTAAAATATTTTTCATCATCCTCAGTCCTAAATGATGATATTACTGAATATCTTTGGCCTGTAGTGCAAAGATGAATGATTTTTGATGAATATCTTTGACCCGTAGTGCAAAGATGAACATGTGTTTAGATGAACATGACCAACTGATGAATATCTTTGGCCTGTAGTGCAAAGATGAATATTTGATTCCAGATATATATTGATTGATGTTACATGAATAAAATATCGACGATGGATTTTTAAATTCATATATAGAAGATAGTAGATTTCATTCTCTACTTAACTCTTCTAATGAATTATTATTTTCGTTGCGAATATTGATTTAAAACTTGTTGTCTATTGTATTCTATTAAATTTTTCCCTGTTGAAGACTAACGATAATTTGTTTTATATTATCTTAGTCATAATATTCTTTACTAGGCTAGTTGAGCTCACCCTTTTCCTTTTTGTTCCATTTTTCTTCTCAAAAGGCGAGAATGTAGCGAGTACTAGTCGGGGTATGGAATGAAGGTTCTAGAAAGTCGTTTTAGTAGTCCTCACCATTTTTGTAAAATAATGTATCAATAATTATAATGAAAACTTATTTGAGTGTGGATATTGTCTAGATGACAATATTTATATTTAAACTCACAGTTTTTATGTTGTATTAATAAAGTTGTAGTTGTTTCTGTACCATGTATTTTGACGACTCAGAATGGGTGTTGTATACCTATTTTGGGGACAATAATAATAATAATAATTATTATTATTATTATTATTATTATTATTACTATTATTATTATTATTATTATTATTATTATTATTATTACTATTATAATTATTATAATTATTATAATTATAATTTTTACTATTACTATTACTATTACTATTATTATTATTATTATTATTATTATTATTATTATTATTATTATTATTATTATTATTATTATTATTATTATTATTATTATTATTATTATTAGTACTATTATTATAATTATTATTATTACTATTATAATAGTAATAATAATAATGATAATAATAGTAATAATTATAATAATAATAAATATATTATTATTATCATTATTTTTATTATTATTATAATTATTATTAGTATAATTATCATTATTAAATATTATTATTGTTATTACTACTATTATAATAATAATTATTTTTATTATAGTAGTAATTATTATAATTATAATAATATTATTATTACTATTATAATTATAATTATTACTATTAATATAATTATTATTATCATTATTGTTATTATTATTGTTATTTTATTTGGTCGGGAATTTTTAGGGGTGAATTTGATTTGGGCGAGAATTTTTAGTGTGAGATGAAATGTGAGCCTTTAGATTAAATTAGATGAATTGAGATGAAATTTGAACTGTCTTTATGTTTTGTCAAATGAAATATTCAAAATTGGTTCTGTTTTATATAGATATGCATTAATTAGTTCCGTTAAAACTCCCTACGCATGAAAATTACAGTTTATTTTTCTAAAGTCCCAAATAAAATAAATATTATAATTCATCATCTAATAATTAATAATATCAAGAAATATAAAGCATATTTTACTAAGTATATCTATAAGTAATATATATATATATATATATATATATATATATATATATATATATATATATATATATATATATATATATATATTTTCACAAGTGAAAGTGTTAGTTCCACGATATTCTCCCACCCATGCGGTGGACCCCACTTACCATTCATGTGAGGAAGAACTTGTGAAACTATTAAATTTACTTATGAAAATATATATATATATATATATATATATATATATATATATATATATATATATATATATATATATATATATATAGAATCCATCTATGGCAACCAGTTGCCATGGACACTATGCCAACAACCCCTTTTCGGACCGTTGATCAATTGATTGGAAGGCTGAGATTGGAATATAAATTGACCAAGTCGGCACAGGTTGTTGTGTCTAAATATCAAGCTTTATTGGCTTTTATTTTAATAAGAGGGCCCCACATATTCAACATATTGTCAGTATAGTTAAACAAAACAAATATTTAATATTAAAAAAATCCTAACCCAGCACAGCTTGTACCGGCTTTGTCTTCTTTTTTTTTTACGCATTTCTCCATTATATGTCATGACTCAGCACATTAAAATCACATAAAAAAATAAAAACTAGGTCGGCCAGTACAGGTTGTCACGGCTGGCAATAAAATATTGAAAACAATTACTGGCTGGTATAGGTTGTCACGGCTGGCAATAAAATATTGAAAAATTTTTTCGACTGATAAAAGAATTGTTTCCAACTATTCGCTGCTAAACAGATTCGAACTCCTAACCTCCAGCTTCCAACCCTCGTCATATGACCACCCGAGTACCACAGGTTTAGCTGTTCATTCCTTGCAAGGATTAGTCTTTATATTAAAACTTTACATTTTCCCCAAAATCTATATATTATTATTATATTACGATCTATTTTTATTATTCAGCAATTCTAGATTATTATTATTATTATTATTATTATTATTATTATTATTATTATTATTATTTATTATTATTATTATTATTATTATTATTATTATTATTATTATTATGTTTCTATTATTATTATTATATTAAGTTTCGATGATAGGAAATGAATGCCTTATCTATTTATGAAAGTGGTAGTAAATTGGTAGTGGAATTTAAATGGAGTTAGATTATAATAATTTATTTTATTATTACACTATATTATTATTATTATATTATTATTATTATTATTATTATTATTATTATTATTAATATTATTTGAGTATGAGAGTATGATATTCATGTATTAATATTATTAAAAATAATATTAATAATTATTTTTAATATTAATATAAATAATGTGATTATTAATATTAATCCGAATAATAATATCTATACAGTTCAACCAAATAGATATTTTTTTTTCGTATTAATAATATGAAGTGGTTTTATGTGATTAAATAATATTAATATTACTAAGTTATGAATTTGAAAATCTCATACAGTTCAACCAAATGGATATTCTTATTAATTAATATGTACATGAAATAACGCTAGAACATTTTCTATATCTTAGAGGCCGAAAGTAATATTGCGGATTTCTTATAGAGCACCCATGCGATGTGATAACGAAAGACCATGACATCTTCCAAGGACCACTTCTCTTCGCAAATATCAATATTGGACCTAACGAAACCGTCAATATACTTGCATACAAAAATACCACAGTCTGAGTTGTTGTATTGTTTCGGTCGGATCTTTATGGCCAGCACAGTAGGATTAACGCTGGGCCACTCACGCATCGGATTACCATTTCGCAAACAAAATGGTATCAAATGTACCTGCATGTACAAAGTAGTTGGTTAATAATTTTTTAATATTAAAGGACATTATAAAAGTAACATATTTTAAAACTACACATACCGTAACTTTAATGAATTCTGAGTACATTTCCTATAACTTCATATGCTTGGTATCATTGTAGTACGGGTCAATAATCGTAACCATCCATTCTTCAACTGAGAATAGGAACAAGACAAAATGGCTTTGATGTGTACTACACACCGACATGAATATGTAATGGCATTCGTGTAAAGGTGGGCCAACATCTTGGTTCACATACGGATTGTAAAAACACTATGCATGATTCTCTTCAGTTGGGGGCACATAGCTCTGCCCAAGATGCATGAAGAATGAATTCATGAAACCAAATTGGGCCCACCTTTGTATTCCCCTCGACCTGTAATATTCCTCTCTGTCTCGTAGCAACAACATATAAGAGTCGAGGACATGCTTGAAAATCCAATTCTCAGGCCCTAAGGAATGCAATGCACTGTGGTCTAAGTTATATAACTGTCGCGGATGTGACAAAGGATATAAATTCTCTTTCGAGGCTGTGACGCCCCCAAATCCGGATCCCAAATCACCACGGATCTGGTACAATCATTCTATAACTATTACTATATTTACGGAAGATATAAACATAAATTATTTATACAATACATATTACACACTATTTTCTCAAGGTCGAGAAGCCTTAACTTATAAACAAATTATAACTTATTATCATACTATACTATTACAATTCTAACTGCACACGTATACTAAAGCTGGAACTGTCTTTGACCTTTTCTTGTATCCGACGTAATCGTCTTAATCTGCAATGTTAATCATGATATAGCAAGGGTGAGCATAAGATTGCCCAGCAAGTTTAAATTCAACAATTTAACGATATATCATGATTGAAAGAATCTGAATAATAAGCTGGCTATAATTCAATAATATAATTGTGAATTAGCAGGAACAAATTTATGACTGAACAAGTATTATACATAAACAAATATATCTGGACCAACTGGTAATGAATGTGATCAGCCTTTCATACCTGACTTATACATGCAATAAGTACAACGTATAATTCATGGCAACCAGCAATGATTAACCATAAGCTTATCCGAATGAAACAACTCTTAGTAGAGTTAGTAAAAATAAACTTGCCTGAACCGTTGATTACTGCTACACAATTTATAACTCTTTATCCGAAGACCTAATATTAGTAATATAGATCTCTAATATTAGAATAATATCATCACAATATAATACTATAATATATATATATATATATATATATATATATATATATATATATATACACACACACACACACACACATAGAATAACCTAAACTCATAACACATAACCCTATCAGTCTATTTAGCACATAAAACTTAGCATCAAGTCAGACTATTTAAGTCCGTGTTGAATTCGACAAAATTCTAACATCCCGACGGTTTAGTCGAACAAAATTTTGAGTTTAAGTTCAATTTAACTCTGCCTAAACGCTTAACAATTAACTTAAATAATTTTATTAACAGTCAAAATATTTTTTGTAAGCTCGTAATAATTTTCAGATAATTATTATCATTTATCAATATTTTTCAATCCTTAATAACGTATTTATATAAATTAAATACCACATTATTTTTTTATCATTAACATTTATTTATTATCAAATATTAATGAAATATATGTCATAATATTATAATATATTTATAATATCACAAAATATTTTTAATACTTTAAAATCACCTTTATATGATTTTTAAATACTTAAATTCATTATCCGTTAATTACTATTAATATTAAAATATTAATATTTTCACGGCAAAATATCAAAAGTTATATTTTATAACTTAAAATATTTTTATAACACTTAAATCATTTTTATATGATTTATAAAATATTAATTCTATTTTTCCATAATTTATTTAATATATTAATTAAATAAACTAATTATCATTAATATTAATTAATTAATGAAATTCATCACAAAATATTAAAAGTCACTAAAAATATCTTTAAATATTTTCTTATACCATAATATTATTTTTCATGATTTTTTATGAATTAAAATTATTTTTAAATAATTTATTTAATATTATAATTAAATAAATTAAATACCATTTATATTCTAAAAATATTAAATATTTATAAAATATACTCTAAATAATTAAAAACTAATTTTCAGACTTTAAAATAATTTTTCAGAATTTATTTTGTATTTTTAATAATTAAATACCATTTATTTCAATTTATTTATTAAAATAAATAATTTTTGAAAAATATTAATTACAAAAAGGCCCTATAGCGACAGACCCGTCGCTATAGGTGTTCTTGAGTGTTCTTGAGCTGCCCAGAATGTTCATAGTCAGTCACTGAAGGGCTTGATTTGACTCAAATTAAAACAGTGTTCATGTTAGTTTCTGGGAAGCTACTGGGGTTATAATTGTAGTAAGGATGTAATACTACATTAACCAACAAATTTCATGGTCATAACATATCACAACGGAGAGATTCAAGCGTCCAAAATTTCTTACAACGCTGTTCTTGAGTTTCTGGGTTGCCCAGAAACTCAAGCAGTGTTAAGGGTCCTTCTATGCAGCTTTACATCGTTGATTCTAGGAATGGTTTGGGTGATCTATGAACTCAAACGTGTAGTAGAGGTGTCACGGTATACTAACATAGCATTAAATCCATCTTACAACATCACCAGAAGTAGATCTATGCCGGTCAAACTACCTGCCAGGAACGTGTTCTTTAAGATCTGGGTTTTCCAGAATTTTGACAAAACAGACGGTCAATGCTACTTTGACCAGCAATAGATTTAATCCTGTTATGTATCAAATTGTTATAAAGCCTTGAATGTGTAGTAAACATACCAGTCTACAAGATAACAACAAAAAATTGTCCAAACTATCAAACAACCGTGAGATCTAAAGCCTGGAAAAGCTTGTCAGAGTGTTCTGGAAATCTGGGGATTTTCTGGGCTGCCCAGAAGGTAGTTTCCGTGAACGGTCAACGACCTTTGACTGCTCATAAGTTACGATCTAGACATGATATGACTTTGTTTCAAGTTTCAGAACAAAGACCACATAGCATACTATAGATCTATAACATAAAACAAAACTAACACTTAACAGATAAAGATTTATGGCCTCTGACATATGGTTGTCAGGCCATTTTTCAAGCATTTCCCAGATTTCTAAACACTCAAATTTCGAGCATCAAAATGATATGGATCTAGGTTTTGACAACCCAGTTCTTCAAATGACACTCTAATACACAACTCTAACCAACAACTAACATCAAAACACAAGATTTAAGGATTTTGAAATTTTAGGGTTCTTATACCTTTGAGGCTTTGATTATGATTTTTGATCTTTGAGTTCTGATCTTGCTAAGCTAAGAACTGTTACTGGCTTATCTTATCACTCTCTCTCACTCTAGATTTCAGATTTAGAAGAGAGAGAAAGGTTTGGAGAGAATGAGAATTAAAGTGTACATGTCTCTCTCTCTTTAATCTAAAAAATGTAATAATGCAATGTATGTGGCTGTCAAATTGGCTGATTTTGGACACATAGCTAGGGCTATAACTAGGGTTTGTTCACCCACCCAATTTAGGTCAAGATCTACACACTAACTCATTAAAGAATTGCTAAAAGGGTAAAATGGTCATTCCATACAATTTTAATTCTAGAGTGGTCTTTTGATACAAACCCCTAGGGTTTAGGGTTTGAACTCTTAGGGTTTAGGGTTTGAACCCTAAGTTTTAGAAATAATTTTTGGAATTTCCAAATTAGGTTTTCAAAAATAGAAAATTAATATTTCTAAATTATACTTAGAATTTTTTAATTATATTAAAATTTCTTAATCATAATTTAAATCTTGCTAATTAGGATTAGTATTTTCTAATTAAAATTACTAATTAAGCAATTAGGGTTAAAATTGATTATTAGGGTTTACAACCCACGAATTAGAGTTTCTAATAGAAAAATAATTTTCCTAAATTAGAAATTAGATTTCGTAATTAGATTATAATTTTCTAATTACTTATAACTTGAAAATTAGGATTAATATTTTCTAATTAACATTAAAATTATTAAATTAACACTTAGGTTTTCTCGAATTATAAATTAGGGTTTAATAAATTTGAAATTAGGGTCTGCTAAATAACTAAGCTTTACCCTAATTAACATTATAATTAATATCACTTAAAAATTATAATTATCCTTTAAGTTCCCAGATTAGGGTTTTAAATTCCCGAATTAGGGTTTCGAATTCCCGGAACTGAAATTAGGGTTTTCAGAATCGATTTTAGGATTTCTTGTCAATTGCTAGGGATTTCTAATAGAACGTTGACATTCTTAATTATATTAGGGTTTGACACTGATAAAAATTTATCTGGTCAACCCTTGACCCTTAATCACATACTGAACACATAAACAGCCATATACACAGAACATATTCACTTATTCCCTTAATCATGAATAATTCACTTAAATCCTTCACAGAATTTTGAAATCCTCAAAATTTCATCCTAAAAATATCAAACGCATACACTAATTTTATGTCTAGGTTCTAATTTTGAACCTTAAATAATTTAATTAAAATTTTAAAAATTTTCTAAATTCTCGGGTTGTCACATTCACCCCTTCTTCAAAAAATTTCGATCCCGAAATTTACCAAACGCCTTATGCCTTACACCATACACCATTCACACACACATTATCACATGCTACCCAATACACCACTCACAAGAGTAAAAATTTTCAAATTTTTGCTGAGGAGTCATATTGACTATTTGTCTGTTATTTTAGCAAAGGTTATATGAAAATTCATCCGCAAACCGTCATAACTTACAGACACAAAGGGTGATTAGCCCGATATGCCCTTTACTGGCCAAGTACTGCTCGTCGGAACAATTTGTTCCTCTTATCCGCCTTGGGCGCATAAACTTTTACCTTAGTCTTTAGCAGAATCCGCACCAAAATAATTTGGTTCGGGAAATTTTTCAAAGAACTCGTAGAGTTTTCATAAACATTAGTCTAGCTGAATCGAATAACATAGACTCATATCAATAATTCAATTCAATCGAATTATTTAGGTGTAGCCAAACCCCGTTGGCAATTTAAAATTTTTGAAAATATTTTTGAGAATGACGTCATGATGCCGTACTGTATTAACAGTCCGTTTGAGGATGCCGTCATTGTATAACTTTGTCATAACACATCATACAATAGTGGAACAACGATTTTAGATCAAATTCATACTAAGTATTCCTGTATTTATAACTCCATCAATTTTTTATCATCTCTGCACCAGGTTACATGGTACATGAGTGATAAATAAAATATATTTTGATATTTCAAATCATTTGCGTCTAGCTGAAATAAGTAACATAGACTATACTTTAAACCGTTTCAAAAATGATTACTAGTCTACATATTTTTATTTTTTTAAAAGCACATAGTGCGTATTTAGCTTGATGTCAAAATTTCGAAGTCTAGCAAAGCTAGGAGTTTTGGAAAACTTATGTCTCAACCAATAATCATTTGCTTAAACAGTCTATCTATTCTTATTATCCTTAATACTCCGTTTACACACAACTATACCCAGTTCGTCAAACCACACTTATGAGTTCATTTACTTTCCACAATCATATGAGTTTAAGAACTTTTCCTAGTCAGACCTTTGGCGTCCATTCGCTGAGGGGTTCATAAACATTTCATATAACTATGAATCAAGAATATCACATAAGTATGAGTTTTAAGAACTCGTACTTAACCTTATATCCTCTACCTATGACCTATCTATCTGTTATACACATGAGAAAGGAATTACCCTCTTAACATGCATATATCAAATAGCGCGACACAAACATTTCAATGATTATCATTGTCAGAACTAAGTAGTTGTTACACCAAGTACAATTCCCCGCCCACATAAGGAATTATACAACTCAGCTGCCTACATGAATCCTTAATTGAAATCCCCACCTAATCTTAACTCCCTTCTCAATACGAATTTTATTCAACTCGTATTCATAATCCTTTCCTGAATCTGTACCAATTCATAGTACAACTGACACCCAGCAATCTTGCTGTAAACTGTTCTTTCATTCGCTTGATCCTTCTCCATACTAAAACCTTATCCGATCACGGGGTGATTTCGTCGTATATATTACGATTCATTTCTATACTATGATCGTTTTGTTTTACGATCTCCTATCACTGCACTTTTAGTCTTTTAGACTCTATCTATTCACCACTACTGTTCAACTTTATTATCAGAGTTAGGGAACTCTGTATCTTATAACTCGCCGAGATTTGTCTTTGAATCTTACCGACCAACTAACTCTATGTGAGTTAGTACTTATCCTAATCACTGCGGTTATTAGTCTCAGGTATTCCTACCTAAGGTTCATAACTTACAACTTTGATACCAACTGTGGCGTCCCCAAATCCGGGTCCCAAATCACCACGGATCTGGTACAATCATTCTATAACTATTGCTATATTTGCGGAAGATATAAACATAAATTGTTTATACAATACATATTACACACTATTTTCCCAAGGTCGAGTAACCTTAACTTATACACAAATCATTACTTATTATCATACTATACTATTACAATTCTAACTACACATGTATACTAAAGTTGGAACTGTCTTTGACCTTTCCTTGTATCTGACACAATCGTCTTAATCTGCAATGTTAATCATGATATAGCAAGGGTGAGCATAAGATTGCCCAGCAAGTTTAAGTTCAACAATTTAACGATATATCATGATTAAAAGAATCTGAATAATAAGCTGGCTATAATTCAACAATATAATTGTGAATTAGCAGGAATAAATTTATGACTGAACAAGTATTATACATGAACAAATATATCTGGACCATCTGGTAATGAATGTGATCAACCTTTCATACCTGACTTATACATGCAATATGTACAGAGTACAATTCATGACAACCAGCAATGATTAACCATAAGCTTATCCGAATGAAATAACTCTTAGTAGAGTTAAGTAAAAATAAACTTGTCTGAACCGTTGATTACTGCTACGCAATTTATAACACTTTATCCGAAGACCTAATATTAGTAATATAGATCTCCAATATTAGAATAATATCATCATAATATATATATATATATATATATATATATATATATATATATATATATATATATATATATATATATATATATATATACATACATAGAATAACCTAAACTCATAACACATAACCCTATCAGTCTATTCAGCACATAAAACTTAGCATTAAGTCAGACTATTTAAGTCCGTGTTGAATTCGACAAAATTCTAACATCCCGACGGTCTAGTCAGACAAAATTTCGAGTTTAAGTTCAATTAAACTCTGCCTAAACGCTTAACAATTAACTTAAATAATTTTATTAACAGTCAAAATATTTTTCGTAAGCTCGTAATAATTTTCAGATAATTATTATCATTTATTAATATTTTTCACTCCTTAATAACGTATTTATATAAATTAAATACCACATAATTCCTTTATCATTAATATTTATTTATTATCAAATATTAATAAAATACATGTCATAATATTATAATATATTTATAATATCACAAAATATTTTTAATACTTTAAAATCACCTTTATATGATTTTTAAATACTTAAATTCATTATCCGTTAATTGCTATTAATATTAAAATATTAATATTTTCATGGCAAAATATCAAAAGTTATATTTTATAACTTAAAATATTTTTATAACACTTAAATCATTTTTATATGATTTATAAAACATTAATTCTATTTTTCCATAAATTATTTAATATATTAATTAAATAAACTAATTATCATTAAAATTAATTAATTAATAAAATTCATCACAAAATATTAAAAGTCACTGAAAATATCTTTAATTATTTTCTTATACCATAATATTATTTTTCATGAATTAAAATTATTTTTAAATAATTTATTTAATATTATAATTAAATAAATTAAATACCATTTATATTCCAAAAATATTAAATATTTATAAAATATACTCTAAATAATTAAAAACTAATTTTCAGACTTTAAAATAATTTTTCAGAATTTATTTTGTATTTTTAATAATTAAATACCATTTATTTCAATTTATTTATTAAAATAAATAATTTTTGAAAAATATTAATTACAAAAAGGCCCTATAGCGACAGACCCGTCGCTATAGGTGTTCTTGAGTGTTCTTGAGCTGCCCAGAATGTTCATAGTCAGTCACTGAAGGGCTTGATTTGACTCAAATTAAAACAGTGTTCATGTTGGTTTCTGGGAAGCTACTGGGGTTATAATTGTAGTAAGGATGTAATACTACATTAACCAACAAATTTCATGGTCATAACATATCACAACGGAGAGATTCAAGCGTCCAAAATTTCTTACAACGCTGTTCTTGAGTTTCTGGGTTGCCCAGAAACTCAAGCAGTGTTAAGGGTCCTTCTATGCAGCTTTACATCGTTGATTCTAGGAATGGTTTGGGTGATCTATGAACTCAAACGTGTAGTAGAGGTGTCACGGTATACTAACATAGCATTAAATCCATCTTACAACATCACCAGAAGTAGATCTATGCCGGTCAAACTACCTGCCAGGAACGTGTTCTTTAAGATCTGGGTTTTCCAGAATTTTGACAAAACAGACGGTCAATGCTACTTTGACCAGCAGTAGATTTAATCCTGTTATGTATCAAATTGTTATAAAGCCTTGAATGTGTAGTAAACATACCAGTCTACAAGATAACAACAAAAACTTGTCCAAACTATCAAACAACCGTGAGATCTAAAGCCTGGAAAAGCTTGTCAGAGTGTTCTGGAAATCTGGGGATTTTCTGGGCTGCCCAGATGGCAGTTTTCGTGAACGGTTAACGGCCTTTGACTGCTCATAAGTTACGATCTAGACATGATATGACTCTGTTTCAAGTTTCAGAACAAAGACCACATAACATACTATAGATCTATAACATAAAACAACACTAACACTTAACAGATAAAGATTTATGGCCTCTGACATATGATTGTCACGCCATTTTTCAAGCATTTCCCAGATTTCTAAACACTCAAATTTCGAGCATCAAAATGATATGGATCTAGGTTTTGACAACCCAGATCATCAAATGACACTCTAATACACAACTCTAACCAATAACTTACATCAAATCACAAGATTTAAGGATTTCGAAATTTTAGGGTTCTTATACCTTTGAGGCTTTGATTCTAATTTCTGATCTTTGAGTTCTGATCTTGCTAAGCTAAGAACTGTTAATGGCTTATCTTATCACTCTCTCTCACTCTAGATTTCGGATTTAGAAGAGAGAGAAAGGTTTGGAGAGAATGAGAATTAAAATGTACATGTCTCTCTCTCTTTAATCTAAAAAAATGTAATAATGCAATGTATGTGGCTGTCAAATTGGCTGATTTTGGACACATAGCTAGGGCTATGACTAGGGTTTGTTCACCCACCCAATTTAGGTCAAGATCTACACACTAACTCATTAAAGAATTGCTAAAAGGGTAAAATGGTCATTTCTATACAATTTTAATTCTAGAATGGTCTTTTGATACAAACCCTTAGGGTTTAGGATTTGAACTCTTAGGGTTTAGGGTTTGAACTCTTAGGATTTAGGGTTTAAACCCTTAGGTTTTAGAAATAATTTTTAGAATTTCCAAATTAGGTTTTCAAAAGTAGAAAATTAATATTTCTAAATTATAATTAGAATTTTCTAATTATATTAAAATTTCTTAATCATAATTTAAATCTTGCTAATTAGGATTAATATTTCCTAATTAAAATTAATAGTTAAGCAATTAGGGTCACAATTGATCATTAGGGTTTACAACCCACGAATTAGGGTTTCTAATAGAAAAATAATTTTTCTAAATTAGAAATTAGATTTCGTAATTAGATTAGAATTTTCTAATTACTTATAACTTGAAAATTAGGATTAATATTTCCTAATTAACATTAAAATTATTAAATTAACACTTAGGTTTTTGTAATAACCCGATATTTTCAATATAAAACAAATAAGAAATTTTGCATATAATTTTTTTTATTTTATTTATCTTAATGATGAGAATAAGTGTCAAGTAATGTGCATGTATTTATGTGATAAATAAAATTTATTTATTTCATGAATAATTTCAAATAATTTAATTTTAGAATTATTGATCATTATAAAGTATATTCTTATAATAATTAATTTTATAGTAGAAATATCTTTATTAATTATTTTCCATAAAAATATGATTTTTGTATTATTTAAATAATATAAGAAATGATTATTGGAATTATTATAATTATTATTTTATTATATGAATGTGTTCAGAATATTTAAGTTAATTATTTTAGCTTAATTATTGATGTTGCATGTAAAAAATAAACCAGATATAGAATCCAAACCCTAAATTGGGATTTTTATCAAAGGATGAGAATAATAATATAATATTAAGTATATTTTAATTTTTCAATGCTATAAATATGTACTGCAAATGTGTAGACTGATAATGGTGGGTCAATTATGATAAATTATGTCATGACCCTTATATCGTGTTATTAAACCCAAATTGTTAAACTCAATTATTAGTTTAAGACTGTGTAGTAATTGTGTATATGAATTTTACTGTGTATTGTAGAATTTCTGTAATTAGGAGAAACCCTAATTGTTAATTTGGGAACCTTAATAATATTAAGGAACCCTAATTTAAAAACCCTAATTTTGAATTAGTGTGTTTTAATTAATATTTTATTACACTTTAATTTTAATTTTTCAAACCCTAAAAATTATTTGGGAAACTTTAAGATGTAAAATCTAGTGATTAAATCCTAGATTCAAGCACCTTGGACAAGAATACCCTTGAGATTTTAAGCAAAATTACTAAAATATCCTTTTTGTCCCATTAGTTGAATTATTGACTAACAAATCTTTGTAAATCTTGGCCAGCCACCCTACACAACCTAATTGTGAGCTACATCACCAGCACATCAGCTACTAACAGCCAAGTTCATTGCATCAACGGCTTGGATAGACTTAAAGAGAGAGAAACTCAAAAAGGAAAGCTCTTTCACACACTTATGCTCAATCTAGACATTCTCTCTCTAAAACCCACGAAATTAAGTAGCATTTCAGTTACAAAGCAATCCCCACGGTTATCATTAACAGATCAGAAAGTCAGCAGCAAGATCAAAGCTTAGAAAAGGTGCAAACCCTAAAATTTAAAAATCTTTTGATCTTATGTTAGGTGTAATTTTTTTTTTGTTAAATATGTTGTGTGGGGTGTTAATCAATGATCTGGGTCGCTAGATGTTAGATCCATAACATCTAGAGGCTCATATTTGATGATTTTTCAAATCTGATTTTTTTTGAAAATAAGGGTCTGACAGTGAATGTCAGTCCTTATAGATCCTGGTATGTTATGTGTTTTTGTGATTTAAGTGTTTGATACTATAGTCTGATATGTGGTCTTTAAACTGGATCTTGTAACAAAGTCAGAACATGAATAGATTGAAAGTTATTGTTGGTCAAAGTCGGTTGACCGACCATGACTTTCCTTTTCTGGGTAACCCAGAAACTGGTTTTCAGCGTCTGACAATGATTTGGAAGGCATAGATCTGTCAGTTGTTAGGTGTTATAATGATTTGTTTGTATCCAGTTTATAGCTTGTCATATATACTATATATTTGTGACTTTAGATCCTTTAAACAATCAACTAATCAAACGTAGTGGACGGTCAAACTTGACCATCCGATCATGACTTGCATTTCTGGGAAATTTCCAGAAACATGAAGAACAGCTTTCGGACATAGGTTGACCGAATTAGATCTTTTAATTGTGATGTTTAATTATTGATTTATTGTTTTATTAATGTTCCTTGTCACGTATACTATATATGTAAACCATTAAACTACATAAAGCATGAACAGAACATAAAGAAAATCGAGCATGAAAGTGATAAGTCGAACTTCTGGGTTTTTGGGAAAACCCAGAAACGTCCTGACAAGAATTTGTTGAGCCCAGATCTGTTTGGTTAATTATTGTTAGACTTGAACATGGCTTGAATCATGTTCTCTGTTAGTTTTACTTCAAGGCCCAACGTGTAGACCACCCATAGCATGAACAGATTGATAGATATAAAGCCACAAAAAGCGTTGACCGGCCACGACTTTATTTTCTGGGCAGCCCAGAAAACGTCAAGAACAGCTCTGACAGCTTGTTCTTGAGCTTAGATCTTGCAGATGATGTATGTTTAGACCATGTTTGTTGTTAGATTATGTAGTATTACATCAGTACTATAAGATCTAACCATTTACTAGACCAGAAACACATTACACAAGGAATGATTGAAGGTCAAAGTAGCTCACTCGATCACTGACTTTGAATGCCTGAGTTTCTCAAGAACACCTAAGGCGACTCTTACTGTCGCCAAAGGGCTTTAGCGACAGACATATTAAAATCAATTAATTTAATTTCTAAAAATTATTTAAAAATAGTAAATAAATTCTAAAAATTACAAAAATAGTTTTAAAAATTATTTTAGGTTATAAAAATTAACTTTTAAAAATTTGGCATATTTTTCATAAATATTAATATTTATTTGGATATTATTGGTATTTAAATTATTTAATAAATGCATTAAATAAATTAATTAAAAATTATTTTATTGTATTAAAAATCATTTTTATAATAATAAGGTATTTAATAATATTTTAAGTTATAAAACATAACTTTTAATATTTTAAGATAAGTTTCATTAATTATTAAATATTAATGATATTAGATTTATTTAGTAATTATATTAAATAAATTAATTAAAAATAATTTTAATATTATAAAAATCATTTTAAATGAAAATAAATAGTCTAAAAATATTTTAAGTTATAAAATATAACTTTTGATATTTTAAGGTAAATTTCATTAATAATTAAATATTAATGATATTAAGTTTATTTAATAACTATATTAAATAAATAGTTTAAAAATAGTTTTATTGAATTAAAAATCATTTAAAAAGGGAATAAATGAATTAAAAATATTTTAAGGTATAATAAATGACTTTTAATATTTTGATAATAATAAATTATTATTTTAATATTAATGGTAATTATTATTTAAAAATGATTTTAAATATTTTAAAAATCATTTAAGGGTAATATTAATGTTTTAAAAATATTTTGAGTTATTATAAATAACTTTAATATTTTGGCAATGGTTTCATTAATAGTTTAATATTAATTAAATATTAATGATAATAGAATTAGTAAATATTTAAATCATTTAATAATGATTCCGATGTTCAAAAATTCATGATAAATTATAATAAATGTTTAAAAATTATTATAAGTCATTTTAAAAATAATATGACTGATATTTTCAGTTATTGAACTACATGATAGAGTTTTAGACTCGATAATTACCCGATAAATCCGTCGGTACACCGAAATATTTCAGAAATTGATCTGAACTTAGATAATTTGACTTGATAAGTGTTTATTTGTGATTCAAGGGTTATTAAACATATGTGACAATGTGATTAGATAAGGTGCGGACTGCAATAAGCAGTGCTATATGTTACGATATATTATTTTAATCGAACGAATGATCTTATTACTGATAGGTCGCTGTATAAAAAATTAATCTAAGTTGCGTTATTGTAAGCAGCAAATCAGGTAAGTATCTTACCTTTGCATTTTTTTTATGCAATGGACATGAGTAAGAATGTTTCTAAATTATATTATTATTGTACAGATTATTAACCCTATATTATATACGCTCATTGCATATCAACATGTTAGTATATGGTAATTCAGATATATATATATATATATATATATATATATATATATATATATATATATATATATTCTGTTTGTTAATTTCTATAAATGGTTATACAAGTGTCCCCACTTGGATAATCATTGTATTTAATCACATGTTGATACACCTTTGTCAATTACCCGTATATATATATGTTGAATTATAGATTATTGTTGAACGGATAAAACCTTATTATTATCCAACTGAATTGCTTTGGTTTGGAACCCGACAAGTATGAACATCCCGTAAACGGGAAAACTTTTTATGCACCCAAGGTGGACAGAGTGAACAATGCTATCGTTCTGGCATGTAGTATTGATCAATACAGGGCATAACGGGCTGATCACCCCCGTGCCCGTAAGTTATAACGGTTTGCAGATGAAGTTCTGCTAAACCTATTCGAAAATTAAAAACAATGTTTATAGTATGTCACCTAAACCCCAATTATAGTCATTACGTAGTTTCAAAAATTTGATAGAGAGTTGTTATGTTATTATTATCGGTTCAGATTACTTCATAACTATTGACTTGTTGTAGAAGGGTAGTACAAAGAAAACATTTAACCCTTTCAGCTAATATTTATAATTGTTATTACTTGCTGGGCACTCAAATGCTCACTCTTGCCTAAATTAAATGTTTTCAGTTAAGTATGACCAACCAGAAGGCTCAGGCAAGAACAAGGGGAAAGGAAAGCTGTTCGAATGAGATTTCTAATATGTTGTGTAATAATTATAGTTTATTAAGACAATGTTACTTAATATATATGATGTAATGAATATTTTAAAGGTCTCGTACCTAGGAGTAAACTTTGATGCATATGTAAATTAAGGTTGAATTTTATATTATTGTTATTATTATTAGTATTATTCAGCTTATAGAAATGGTATCGTGAAACACCGAGTTTGGGTTTTAAGTACCCAAATTTGGGGGCGTCACAGTTTTTCAGAATTATAAATTAGGGTTTCTAATCCCAAAATTAGGGTTTATTAAATTTGAAATTAGGGTTTGCTAAATAATTAAGCATTACCCTAATTAACATTATAATTAATATCACTTAAGAATTATAATTATCCTTTAAGTTCCCATATTAGGGTTTTAAATTCCCAAATTAGGGTTTCGAATTCTCGGAACTGAAATTAGGTTTCCAGAACCGGTTTTAGGGTTTCTTGTCAATTGCTAGGGTTTTCTAATAGAACGTTGACATTCTTAATTATATTAGGGTTTGCCACTGATAAAAATTTATCTGGTCAACCATTGACCCTTAACCACATACTGAACACATAAACAACCATATACACAGAACATATTCACTTATTCCCTTAATCCGGAGTAATTCACTTAAATCCTTCACAGAATTTTGAAATCCTCAAAATTCCATCCTAAAAATATCAAACGCATACACTAATTTTCTGTCTAGGTTCTAATTTTGAACCTAAATAATTTAATTAAAATTATTAAAATTTTCTAAATTCTCGGGTTGTCACAGAGGCCACCACGTTTCCAAACATATGTTTATTTATGAATGCCTCCTTTCAACCTTTCAGCTTTTTCGTTAAGGGCCCTTTTGGTCCATAAGAGATGTGATCTCCTGCATCTTGTACTTGATTGAGACCCAAATGTACATTATTATTATATGGCATGCCGTTTTTATTTATAAATATGAATATAAATAATAATTTTTGAATGCTTTAATTAAAACCATCATTATATATACCTTATTAGAACTAGCTCCTATGACGTTAGAAAGTCCCACAAAGTCAGAGGTGTTTGGAATGTAACACTCATCATAGGCTTAGGAGGTCAGAATGTAACACTCCTCATAGGCTTAGGAGGTCAGAATGTAACACTTGTAGGCTTGGGTGGTGGGAATGGAGCTCTCCTCATATGCTTGTGCGGTGGGTATGTAGCTCTCTTGTAAAGCATAATCAGTTTGTTTCCCAAGCCCTTCATTGAATTAGGAGAATTGGGACTGTGGTACACTAATTGTGGGACCCCCTGTCGAGGTATTTGTTTCCCTCTTGCTTTGAAGTCGTATAAACTGTATTGGTAATCCCAATTGTGTTTTTGCAGAACCAACTCGGGAGGCATCTGAGTAAGTGCTAAAAATTTATCAAGTAAAGACTTTTCACTCTCAACCTGTAATGTAAGATGAACACAAACAAATATCAATAACACTAAATATGAATAAATGTAATATTAAGTAGTACATATACATCTAATATAAATAAATTAAAGAAGAAGATAATTTTCTACCATTTGAATAAGGTGTTGTTGGTTGTAAATGGCCCGAGGCTCATAACAACTGTCTTGGCCCCTTGCCTGTCGAGGTCGGTGGATTTTCCAACGTGTAATTTTCCTATACCAGGCCATGTAATCATCTACTGACACATAATTAGAAATTTTATATTGTTGTCCTTCGAGATGATCCATGTATGCCTCCCAAATCGAAATGTATTCCCCTCTCAAGGCCATGTAATCCTCGACATCAATAAATTTATACTTTTTCCCCTTCCTAAGGTCATTGTGGTTTTTGGTTGGGGATGGTATGCCTTACAGGAACCCGAACTGTCTCATCACACGATCCGACATCTGGAATTCCACAATATCAAAGTGGATCAAGGGGACCCTACCAGATCTCAATAACCTCCCTTCAAAATTAAATCCATTGATTACATCATCCCACATCATGTAAGGCCGCCAAACCACATCCCACATAGATTTAATATCTAACTCCCCTCGATAAAATGACAAATGGTGATGGGAAATCTCACATCTACTGTAAGACCCCAACTTTTATGAATAAAGATTAATTTCTCTCGAAATATATTTTTGAATATTATGGTGTAGATATAATATAATGTTATAGTTGTGGGTAATATTTATAAATTTTGCAAAGTAAGCAAGTGGTTATATAATATTCGATTGGTCAGGGAATATTCGTTTTAACAGGAAATATTCGTACGATGACACAATCATTGGTGGACCCCACAACGGAAGTATTGTCGTAGTAAGAAAACGACAGAATTATCATTTTATAAAATAACGACGAAAGTGTTACCGTTAAAACTGTTGAACTACCAGGTAGTAAAAGTATAGTAATACGCGTGGTTGCATAGTAGCACACGTTATTGGTTATTGATGCTTACGTGAGAAGTCACTCAGTAATACTCAATTATTGCTACAGTAATTACTGCATCATATCTCTCATATTATTGATTCGATTATTGTCACAGTATCATCTGCATAATATATTATATTATTAAATCAATAATTGAGACGACAAAGTTATTCATATTATTAAATTGTAATATTTACAATGTTTAGAAGTTCTGTCAAGGAGATGTTTGGTCACCTAATTACGCGTCAATAGGGAGAAATCCTTATTGGAAAGCCCCCTTTCCTGGGAACGACCTGGTTGTTAATATTGTGAGTTATAATATTAATGATGAATAAGTTTGTGTTGATTAAAGATGAATTTGATAGTTTTATTGTGTTAAAATTATTTGTGTTAGTGGAAATCGACATTTATTTTGATAATAATTGATGTCTGGAGGTTATAGTGTTCAATCGGGTATTCGAAGCACTTTTCGTGTCGGAGTACTATTCACGAGTTACTATTCACGAGTTACTATTCACGGGGTACTATTCACCCGAAAGATATATTTCTTTTCGGTCCAAATTATTTTTGGGTATAATATTATTCCATAAGGAGATGTGATAATTTTTCAAACTGTTGGTTGAAGTTATAATAATAAATCAATATGGACCGCTGGTGGAAAGTTATAATAGTGAATCAATATGGATCGCTGGTTTAAAGTTTTAATAGTAAATCAGTATGGACCATTGCTTTAAGTTTTAATAGTAAATCAATATGGACCGTCTGTTTAAAAGTAAATCAATCTAAACTGTTCATGAATTAGTTACTATTCAGTCCATTCTCCTATAAATAAAAGCTCATTCCTTCATTATTTCTTACGAATTCACAGAAACTCTAGAGAGAGAAACTATAGAGAGAAAGACGAAAAGTATTCTGCTACTTCACTTTTCCAATATCCAGTTTCTTCTAAGGTAAGGGGTATTATTTCTTTTGTATTCATGAAGAGAACTTCTGTTATTCCATTCTTTATTATTATGTTGGAATAACCTGAATATGCGAAGTACCGCATACATGGTGAAATTCTTCTGTTATTCCATTCTTATTATTCTGTTAGAATAACCTGTTTATGCGAAGTACTGCATACATGGTGAAATTCTTCTAATATTCCGTTCTTTATTATTCTGTCGGAATATCCTGTCTGTGTGTTTACGCCGGACCTGGTTCCATTATTTATTATCCTGTCGGAATATCCTGTCTGTACGTTTACGCCGGACCTGGTTCCATTATTTATTGTCGAAATATTATGTCTGTGCGTTACACATGACCTGGTTCCATTATATATTATTCTGTTGAGAATAACATGTCTGTACAGTGTACCGCACGCATGGTGAATCCTTCTGTTATTCCATTCTTTATTATTCTGTTAGAATAACCTGTCTATGTGGATTACCACATGCATGGTGAATGATCCTTTGTATTCATTCCTTATTAAATTGTGGAAATGATCTGTATACGTGGATTACCGCATGGTGGGTGAAAATCTATTTATAGTTTCATACATTCTATTATACTCAGTTGGTTAAAGTTTTGGCTTCTATATTTCTTAAAATTAGTGGAATATCCTGGATATTTGCACTTCATTCAGTATCTTTTCGTGGAAATATTCTTTTGAGCATTCTTGAATTTTACTCCACAAAGCAGTATCATGTTGACAATTTGGACGTTATTGAGTTTAGGATAAATTAACTTATTAATCTTTAAAATTTATTCTTGAACTTGTTTTATTGAATTATTATGTCGTTGTCATCATCCTCATGCTTATATTGTAATGAAAGGCATCTTTGGGTTACATGCATAGATGGACTTAGTATGATTATGACCAGGGATCATTCGGTATAATCATGACCTGTAATGTTATAAATGATGTGGTAAAAGTCCTCAGTGGCCTGTAATGCATTGATGGACAGCTTTTGGTATGATTATGACCAGGAATTATTCGGTATAGTCATGACCGTTGATGATTTAATGAATATCATTTTCCCATAATACAGGGATGATTAGATGATGTGGTTTATTTATTAAGCCGAGTCTCAGCGATAAATTGATGAAAACATTTTAAATCATAGAAGATAGTAGATATCATGCTCTACTTGACCCTTCTAATGGATTGCTTATTTCGCTGCAGTTAAACTTGATGTCTATTGTATTTTATCAGTTTAGCATTGTTGAAGACTATTGATAATTTATTCTGCATTATCTTAGTCATAATATTTCTTACTGGGCTAGTTGAGCTCACCCTTTCTTTCACTATTCTCTTCAGGAAATGAGAATATAGCTTGGACGAGTCGGGGAAAGGAGTGACGTTCCAGATAATAGCATTAGTAGTCCTTACTATTCTGTTAAATAGTGTGACAATAAATGTATTGGGGACTTATTTTGAGTTTGAATAATGTCTAGAAGACAATATTTGTATTAAAACTCACAGCTTATGTTGTATATTTAAGATTGTATTTGTATTCTGTACCATGTATTTGGCGACTCAAGATGGGTGATGTATACCTATTTTGGGGGCATCACATCTACCAGGGTAATTATGGGTTCCAAAATATGACCATGCTAAAGCCCTAGGTAACCATACAGATGATTGTGGCGAAGGGTTTGGCCTCCCAATTTTGTACACGTTCATATGCCCAAATTTGTAACAATGTTACACAACCATTAATGTATTTAACTCCTTTCCTAGTAGCAGTATATAAAGACCTGTAAAAATATGCTAACACTGCCGCGCCCCAAGAGTAAGTGACACAATCTTCAGCGTTGGCAATAAAAGACATATATCTTGGGTGCACACTATTCCTATTCCTATTCGGGAATAATATTGCCCCACACAACCACAACATGTTGGCCTTTGTGTGTCGCCCTACAACATCTTTACTTGCATTCTCGGGACAATTATTAAAATGTTCGTGCAACCACACTAATGAAATTGCACTGCACTTTTTTGAACTAAAATATTCACCAGCTAATTTATCTCCAAAATAATCCCTAAAATAATTCAAATTGGTGACCGATAAGGGACACGTTAAGGGCTTTCCCACCACCGGTAACCCAAAAATAAAGTGAACATCCTCTAACGTGATTGTTATTTCTCCATAGTTTAAATGAAAAGTATTGGTCTCCGGCCGCCATCTCTCGACGAGGGCAGATATGAGACCAAGGTCAGTTTGGAGTACAACACCTTGAAAACTAAAAGCTCTAAATTCATATTTATCTAACAGATTTTTTTGTTCTTTTGTCAAATTCCACTTATTATATTTTTGTTCAGTAGATTGACTGGAGCCTAGTTTTCCCCTATCTTTCCCATGATATATGTCATCTGATACATGATCTTGTTGATCATGGAGAACACTTGTATCAATTGGCCCATATTCCCAGCTATCCATCTTTTTCCTAAAAATAAAGTTTAATCCATTATTAGTATTAAGATTTAGATAATCATTTGACTGATAATAATGATTTATATATGAAATAATAACAAAACAAAAACAGATGCATGACCAAAACAGTTTAATAATAATTTAATCATATTACGTGCTTGACTTTATAACAAGGTGTAACATGCATGACAAGAACAGTTTCAACATGCATGACCGAAACAGTTTAATAATAATTATTATTTATATAATAATTTAATAGTATAATATGCATGAAAAAATAATAAGGTGTAACATGCATGACAAAAATAGTTTAAACATGCATAACAATGTCAGTTTAATAATAATTATTATTTATATAATAATTTAATAGTATAACATGCATGACAAAGTAATAATAATAACATGCATGACAAAAACATAATAATAACATGCATGACAAAACAGTAGGAATCTAGTGTTAGTGTAATAATAATAATTTGTGTTCACACATGTATGTAAAAACAGTAAAAAACTATTATTTTATTATTATACGAAAATAATAATAAAATAAAAACTATTAAAAACTGAACAGCTATATCAATGCCAATAACAATATCAATATCTTACAAATATTATTATTATTTACGATGCCAATAATAAAACCAATAACAATAATATTAATAATAATATTAAATACCAATAACAATATCTTACAAATAATTATGTGTCTTCAAACTGGGCGTATGTAATCCAGCCGCATCAACTTGTATCCCAATTTGCTCTTCTCTCTTCCGAAATACTCTCTGTGATTTTTATCTAGCAATATACTGAACTTTAGAATAACATATGTTCCCACTAGATGGTTAAATAAGCTCCAGTAAGCCGGTACAAACTCCTTTTTCGGACCAAATTCAAACACTCACCCTTTTCGTTTTCAGTTCTTTCCCTATGTTGCAGGTGTTCTTTCCCGAGGTGATGTGGCAGAAAAAGTAGTCAAAGAAGCTAAAGTTAGCTGTCCAGGATTATAATAATAATATTAATAATAAGTAAAGTCGATACAGGTTGTACCGGTTGGGCTTATTATTATTATTATTATAATATTATTATTATAATTAATATGTTATTATAGTTGTAGACACTCGAAATTTTTTGCATACATGTTACTGACATTACTTGAAGGCAGATTCGTCTTTCAGAGATAATCCTGAAAGATAACTCACATCCATTCCGGATACTACCGGAAGCTCAGTTTCAACCCCAGAACACACACTGGGAGTAACAACCTCAACCCCAAAACACACACTGGGAGTAACAGCCTCAACCCCGGAACACACAACGGGAGTAACAATTCCAACCTCGGCGATAACATCGAGGCCTACAGTTACAATATCGGAACACACACCGGAGAAGACAGCTTCATCCCGGAGATAACCCCGAGATGTTCCGTCTCAGTCCCAACACTGGGAAAAGCAGATTCCAACCTTAGAGATAACCCCAAGGAAGGCAGTTGCAGTTCCGGAGATAACCCCCAAAAATGCTGGTTTCAAATGCAATCAGCTTCAACCTCGACGCTCACACCGAGGCACTAAGTACAAGACAGGCACACCTCAGAGATGACACTGAGGACCTTCAACACTTGCAGCAGTCCAACCTCAGCGATAACTCTGAGCAACGTCTGCTTTATCAGCCCAACCGGCGATAACCCCGGTGAGGGGCAGAGTCGTCATCACGCCGTCTTAACATTTCAAACATACATTTCTACACAACAATGTCCCACAAGAGCCAAAGAAAAACAATCCCGAGTGACTATTACGTAGGATAACGGATAGAATTTGAAGCTAAAGACCGGAGGGCATCGTCCCATCTTCATGACTTCGTACAACCTCTAATCCCATGTCATTGCGTAACTCTCGACAACGGCGATCCGAAATAGGTCCTATATACCTCAGTCGGATGCCCGAATTGCAATTCTTAAAGTTTGAAATGACATCACGTTGCCTACGTGCACGTACTTCGAGATAACAGGACCTGCGAAGCCCGGGGCACCTCGGGCAGGCTCTGGTACACCTGTGGCTCAGCCGCAAGTACACCTGCGGCTCCACCCCCTATAAATAGAGGGCTTGGGGTGGCCATTTTGTAAGAGAAAACAGCGAAGAAGCCCTACCCAATTTACTCTGTACTCACCCTAAACTGAGTGCTTTCTTATTTTAAACACTTGTGAGCTCACATATAACTACTTCTATACCGGAAAAATCCATTGTTTATCTACTTTAAAGATATAGAAGTCTTCTTTGGCAGCCCACTGTAAGCCTTCTCACACACTTTAAAGCCTTTCTCTTCATCTGTGCACACACAGTTCTTCACGTTGAGAGTCGTGTTGCGTGTGTTTGCCCGGACTTCGATCCGTGGTTTTATTTCAGTTTGTATATATATATATATATATATATTTATATATATATATGGACTAATATTATCGAGTTATGCCTCGATTGAGCCTAGATTTCAGTCTGAAGCGTTTACTTGCTTTTGTATATACATACATCTATATATATGAACTGCGTGTCGAACCCTATTCGATGAGCCTAGACTTCGGTCTGGAGCGTTTATTGCTTTAATATATATATATATATATATATATATATATATATATATATATATATATATATATATATATATATATTAACTGTGTGTCGAACTATGTTCGTGAGCTTGGATTTTACATCCGGTGCGTTTACTGCTTTAATATATATATACTTATATATATTAACTGTTGTCGGACTTTGTCCGATGAGCCTGGATTTTATATCCGATGCGTTTATCGCTTATATATATATATATATATATATATATATATATATATATATATATATTTACATTTCGCCCCACCTGGAGTTTACTTCGTGGTGGTTGATCATTTTTACTGCTTTTTGTACATTTCGTCCCGCCTGGAGTTCCCTCCATGGCGGTTGATCGCTTTTACAGTTTTATTTACATTTCTGATCCCCCATGGAGGTGTTTCGTGGCTAGTGATCATGTCTGTATATATATGAACAACTTTTATATATATACCTGCTTACTGCGTTTATATCAACTGCGGCATCATGTGAGCCTAAGAATCATGTGATCACAGGTTCAGTCCACTGAATCTAGATTCGGTTCCCGTGATGGACCTTTTTAGCTGTAAGCAGCTTATAAATTTATCTGTGATGTTTGGATCTCCTCAGATGGTTTTCATACCCAATAGGAGTTCAACACCTTTTGTACATTATTTTTATACAGATGCCTCGCATCTGTAAAATAAAATCAATCAAGTCGAATACAGAATAAAATGGGAGTGTAAAAGGTCTCAATTACTATTGAGCACAAGGGTTTGAAAAAGCCTCTTTTATAAAACATCACTGCCATATCTTGTTAAAAATTGAATTTTGACATAAATTCAAACCCTGTGTATATAGGTGCGAACGAGGCCTCACACTACTTCCAAATAACAACACATTGACCCACACACACACACATTCATATAACAATTTCTTGAAAAGTGGTGGTCACCGTGGCAACACGGATGTCGGGGGGTGCCTAACACCTTCCCTCCGCATAAGCAAGTCCCCGGACCTTAATTGAATCTCGATTTCATCGACCCGTTTAGCAGTGTCACATCACTGGGTCAATGTGCAAACCTTTTCTTGGTTGTGTTGGTACAACCAGTTAAAAAATCAACTGGCGACTCTTACAGTCCAATCATCGACATTACACATGTCGAACCTTTTTCATGTGTTTTTTCAAACAAATCTCACCTAAAATGAGAACACAAAAAAAAAGGTAACGAAAAGGGGCAAATAAAAATCCCGACGTCGATAGGTGGCGACTCTGCTGGGGACCCAGTAAGGACTTAAGCCGCTATTACAAGCTTTTCAAAACTGTTATATGCTTGTGTGTGGATGTTGCATTTACATTTATGATGAATGTGTACGAATGCATATCTTTTACTGCGATTAATATTTTACACTATATCTGCCTGTGATATTAGTGCTTCGCACATGTCATCATTTTCATATACGGTGAGACTCGATGTATGTGAATTTATGTTGTGTGGTCCCTCCACCAGGAGGCTATCCTGTCGGTGTTTGATTACTGGACTCGTGAGAAGACTAATTCCTTGAGGCTCAGGAAAGGCACCACCTAAATTCGCTCCAGTTGAAAGACCAGATTAACTTCCCGTTGAGTAAATTGCGATGATTTGGGAACCTTCATGTCGAAAAGCCGCGAGAGTAACCTAAGATAGGTCAGCCTCTGATAAACCAAACGCGGAGGAAAGTTTCTTCATGCTTTCTCATTTTAAATTACTTGTAAAGTCAATTACCTGTAATTTACATTCCATATTCATCTCCATGTAATGAGAAATGTGAGGAAATATGTGTATATACATTAGCATGCTATCCTGTATTACGAACAGCTAACATCCATTTTGTAGGACAAAATTCCTAAAACGGTCACATCATATAGCATGTTAACATTTACACCATCCCCAAAACTAAACTATGCCAGTTTTGTTATAGGGAAGCATTCGGACCTATTACCCGGTCAAAGTCCAAAAAGGCCGTAGGCCTACAGCTAATCATGTCTTCATCTGACCAATCTAATCCAGTGTCTCGTGAAGAATTTGATGGATTAAGTAAGCAAATCACAGACTTGGCTGTTCTGCTTAAAGAACTACATCAATCTACACAGGGTCCAAAAATACCCGTACATGTTGAATCCTCTACACAAGGAGGAACTCAAGGTCCTAATAAAGCTATTACAGTACCTGAATTACAGTTGGATACAACCAACAAAAGTCATGATGCCGCCCATCTTACAAAAGATCCAGACACCGGTGACATCAGAAAGAAAGTTCTTCAAATGGAAGAAACCCTGCGTTCTATCAAAGGAATTGGAGCACACAGGAGTGTGTCATATGACGACCTTTGTATATTCGCTAGTGTTCATTATCCAGAAAAATTTAAAACTCCGGACTTTGAAAAGTATGATGGGTTAGGAGATCCTTACACATATTTGAAGGTATTCATTGGAGAACTTGGATCTTATGCAGAAGACGAGAAGCTCAGAATGCAGCTGTTCCAGAAAAGTCAAACTGGAGAAGCTCGTTCATGGTATACCAGATTAGACAACTCAAAAATCCATAGCTGGGAAGAGCTAGCTCACGCCTTCCTCACACAATATAGTTTCCAGTCTCAGATGGCTCCTGACCGGTACCAGATTACCAAGGTCAAGAAACAGTTCAATGAGTCTTTCAGAGAATATGCTCAAAGGTGGAGGCACCTTGTTGCTCAAGTTATTCCTTCTATGACAGAGTCAGAGATGGTTATGACCTTTATCGACATACAAGAAGCTCCTTTCTATGAGAGAGTTTTAGCTAGCATTTGTAAACCATTCTCTAAAATGATTAAACATGGGTAAATGGCTGAGATGGGATTGAAGTCAGGAAAGATTTAAGACCTAGCTGCCCTTAAAGCTGTTGCTGAACACTTCCAATCTGAAAATTATGGAAACAACCCCTGGAGGGTCCATAAAAAGAAAGAAGAGGATGTTTTCCTGATAATACAGGGTCAAAAAGGCAATCAGAACATGCCTATCCAGAGGAGAAATTACACTCCCTTTCCAGCACAATCGTCAAACCCTCCAGTACCAAAAGGTGGAGAAGTCAAACGCCCTTGAGTGTTCACACCCTTAGGGGACTCTCTTGAGAATATTCTCACTCTTCTGACCATGCAGAAGAAAATCACGCATCTTCTTCCACTAGCCAGCCCTAATGGTAGGGGTTTTAATGCTGCTCGGAAATGTGCTTATCATGCTGGGGAACTTGGACATGATACTCAAGATTATTGGGCCTTGACACATAAGATCCAAGACCTGATAGACAACGGTGAGATTGTGGTCACCAAACCAGATCAACCTCATGTGCAAGACAACCCTCTTCTTCCACACAAAGAGGAAGAAGTCAACATGATTAATTGGAGCAGTGGACAAAGTTCCAATTCTAACGGTGAAGCATCCCAGATCACCAAAGACGGTGCTGACAAATGAGATTATGCCAAGTTCCAGTTCTCAATGGAACGGAAAATGAAAGCTCTGTGCAAGCAAATCGAGCAATTGGCCGAACTGGTGACATACCAGCATCAAGTTACACGCCAATTAATTAGTCAGGAGCATGCTAGTCTCCTTCCTCTTATCATGAATATTCCCTCGTCACATCCAGAAAGTGAAACAATGGAGGACAAAGTGGCAAAGAGAGCGAATGCCAAATCTCGTCGGGATTTTACCAACAGAAGGGAATTTACATAACTGGGCCAACCTATGGAGGAAATCCTTTAAATGCTAATCAATGAAGGAAGAATCACTTCCCTCCTACCTCCAATCAATCCCCATTCAGGATGGTTTAATTCTGATAGAGTATGTCAATATCACTCCCATTCTCGAGGTCACAGCACAGAAGAATACTGAGCACTCCGCCACCTTATCCAGAATCTCATTGATAGCGGTGTCCTGCAACTAGCAGAGGATGATACTATGCTACGTGGAAGTGAGAATACCTGTCCTACTAAATGGAAGGGATTGGTAGCAGTTATCTCCATTGAGGCTGATGGCATTGTCAAGCCACGCCCTATAACTACCATCCAACTCAGAGGAAGCAACAATCCTTTGAAAGTGGCTGCTCCAGAGCCAATCAACTTACCCTTCCGACCACAATATCCTGTTGTCAGCTTACAGAAAGTTCCTTGGATTTATGGAGAAACTGAAGCATCCACCTCGCATACAACTGCTGCAGTGTCAAAGGAGAATCCACTGTATCTTCCCCAACGGGTGATGAAGTCTACCATTAAATCAAAGGGAAAAATTCCCGTGGAGAAGATTAAAAAATTCCTCCGCACTATGGGTCATAACGAAGCCAAGGTGGTTTTAAGCTTAAGAAAAGCTCCACACCAAATCTCAATTTTGGACTTGGTCTTAACTTCCGAGGATCACCTGAAGATCTTACTAAAAGTTTTGGAAGAAGCCTATTTACCAACATCAGTGGATGTGGAAAAATTTCAACACCTGGTTGATCACATTTTCAACAACAATGTGATATCCTTCACTGATGATGATATACCGCCCGAAGGGACCGGTCATTGTAAGCCGTTACACATTATGGTCTTGTCCTCTAGATATATGTTAGCTGAAATCTTGATAGATGGAGGCTCATCTCTAAATATCTGTGAAATAACCCGGGTCAAATCCCTAGTCCGGAACAAATCTCGGGTCAAATCCTAAGTCCGAATTGAATCAAATCCATCAAAATAAGGCCTCAAACTACTGGCCCAATAGTATCTTCTTGGGTCATTTTAGCCCACCACAGGCTCCCAAAAGGTAATGACTTGAAGGTACTATTGGTAGTAACTTATTTCCTTATATGCAGACAAATTTTTTCCCTATCTTTCGATGTGGGACTGGGGTGTTACAAACTCCCCCACTTAAATTTTTGACGTCCCCGTTAGAACCGATCACACACACAACCCAAAGATCTTTGCCTCTCTAGCCATTGTGGGATAATACCGGCTGGCTTCGTATCCCCACCTCCGAATCTCCATCTCTCCATTGTGGGATAATACCACCAGCCTTCGTGTCCCCACCTCCGGCAACCCGATCGAATGACCCGACCCGAGCTTTCGAGAGTCAGTTTTGATACCATAAGAAATAACCCGGGTCAAATCCCGAGTCCAGAATAAATCTCGGGTCAAATTCCAAGTCCGAATCGAATCAAATCCATCAAAATAAGGCCTCAAACTACTGGCCCAATAGTATCTTCTTGGGTCATCTTAGCCCACCACAGGCTCCCAAAAGGTCATGACTTGAAGGTACTATTGGTAGTAACTTATTTCCTTATATGCAGACAAAATTTTCCCCTATCTTTCGATGTGGGACTGGGGTGTTACAATCTGTCCATATGCTACATTGTTGAAGATGAACATCAATCTCAAGCGAATCCGAAGAAGCCATACGATCATCAAAGCTTTTGATGGATCCTGCCGAAATTCAGTCGGAGAGATTGAGCTGCCAATTGAGATTGGTCCCCATACATTGTGCGTGTCTTTCCACGTACTGAAGATAGATTCGGGATACAACCTGCTCTTGGGAAGACCGTGGATTCATATGGCTGGGGCAGTCCCCTCCACCCTTCATCAGCAATTGAAATACATTATCAACAATAGTCTAGTTACAGTCAACGCTGAACCGAAATGCCCTCAATAAGGTGATATACCGTTCATCAGTTTTAATTCCGATGTTGAGCCGGTCAATTTCCACACTTTGGAAGTAAGCAACCCTCAATTTCATGCCTTGGGAACGTCATTACCCGTACCCAAGATCTTCGCCGAAGTAATGTCAGCTACTCAGGAAATGATGTCCTTGGGTTATCAGCCAGGACAAGGGCTGGGTAAAGATCACCAAGGTATCAAATACCCCATCCAAGTAGTCAGTCAAATTGGGATAGCTGGACTAGGCTATTCTGCCAGTTCTAGTCAGAGGAATCCTCATAAGCATCAGCAGATTCCTTCAGCTTCAACCACACGGCGTTTATCTTCGCCTTCTAATGTTGAGTCCGCACAACTTCCTGTAAAGGTGCCAACCCACGTGATGGCTATGGTATTTCCAAAGCCAGTGCCATTTAAAGCAAAAGAAATCTTTGTTCCAGATCCCAGAGTGGAGGAAGAGAACCAAAGAGTCAAACAAAACATCATCCGAATAATGTCGGGCATGCGCATCATTGTTCATGATGAACATACAAACATATATATGCCAGACGATGATTGCCCAGACGTCATGGTCATCATTCGGGAAAAGGAGGACGATGACAGCCCCTCTATCAAGGCAGTCCACCAGGACTTTATCCTTGCCAATTGGAGCAACACTTCTTGCATTGGTCGACAAGGGTAAAATGGGCAGGACTTCTTTTTGCCCTATAGATATAATAACTACTTACTTTTATGTACAGTATTAGCAGTTGTTTTGTTCGTATATGCTAACATTATGTATGATTAAACAGTTTCATATATATTAAGTGAAAGCATATTTTATTTCAGGACACTGAACTTAGATGTGCCTGTACTTGCTGATAATATGCCTCTTCTCCACAAGGATTATAACTTTGATGAAAAGTTGGACTCAGACTTGCTGGAAATACAAGAGGACATTGAGGTGCCTTCAGAGATCAAAGAATGGGTCGAAGACAAGCCTAATCCCAACCTTGATCAAACCACCTCCTTCAATCTTGAAACCTTAAAAAACCCTAAGTTAATCCAGATTAGTTCAGACCTTACCTCAAACCAACGAAATGACATGGTTACACTATTAACCCAATTCCAGGATGTGTTTGCATGGTCTCATGAAGACATGGTGGGTTTGTCCACTGACATTGTTCTTCATCGCCTTTCCATTAAAGAGGGATTCAAGCCAGTCAAGCAGAAGCTCCGGCAATTGAAACCTGAGTGGAGTTTGAAGGTGAAAGAAGAAATTGTGAAACAATTTTAAGCTGGCATTATCATGGTATCCACATATCCTGAATGGATATCTAACATCGTTCTCGTGCTTAAACCTGGAGAAAAGGTGTGAGTTTGCGTGAATTATCAGGATCTGAATAAAGCTTGCCTTAAAGATAGCTTTTCTGTGCCATTCATCCACATTCTCATTGATAATACTGCGCAATACGGCATGTACTCCTTTGCTGATTGCTTCACGGGGTACCATCAGATCATGGTTGCTGAGGAAGATCGTGAGAAAACTGCTTGCATCACTCTTTGGGGAACTTTTTGCTACAGACAGTTGTCATTCGGCCTCATCATTGCCGGAGCTACCTATCAGCGAGCTATGATGGCTCTTTTCCATGACTTAATGCACAAAGAGATAGAGATCTACGTGGATGACATCATTGTAAAATCCCAGAAGGAGGATGACCACTTAGACCATCTCAGAAAACTATTCAACAGGTTGCGCAAGTACAACTTGAAGTTGAATCTAGCCAAGTGCGCCTTTGGAGTTAAGTCAGGCAAGTTGCTAGGATTCCTAGTCAGCCACAAAGGAATTGAGCTGGATCCTACCAAAATCCAGGCCATCACGGAAATGCTCATTCCTCAGACAGAGAAGGAAATACGGGAATTTTTGGGAAGAATCAACTTCATTAGCCGATTCATTTCTTAACTCACAGCAACCTGTGAGCCTATCTTCAAGCTGTTAAGGAAGAACTCCATGAAATAGAATAATGAGTGCCAGAATGCCTTCCTTACAATTAAAGAGCAGCTAGTCAAAGCTCCTATTTTGGTATCACCCAGGGATGATATTCCCATGTTCATGTACCTGTCCATAAGTGACAATGCTATGGGTTTCATGCTGGGACAAAAAGACGATAGAGGCTGAGAACGAGCTATCTATTTCCTCAGCAAAAGATTCAGTAGCAATGAACATAAGTACACTCTGATTGAGAAGACTTGTTGTGCTTTAGCATGGGCTGCCATGAGGTTACAACATTACCTCCATGGGCACACAACCCATCTCATATCCCACGTTGATCCTCTCAAGTACGTGTTCAGTAAACCCATACTGAATTGTCGGTTGTCCAGATGGCAGTTGATCCTACAACAATTTGACATTGTTTACGTGACTCAAAAGTCCATTAAAGGTCAGGGAATTGCAGATCAACTGGCCGCCGCTCCTTCAGGGAATTTCAAACCCTTGGAAACCTACTTCCCCGATGAAGGGGTAATGACAGTTCAGCCACACCATCAGCTTGATACACGCCAAGCATGGAAGATGTATTTTGATGGAGCTATTAATACGGAAGGTTCTAGAGCTGGAACAGTTCTAGTATCCAGTACGGGGGAGCAGTATCCCGTCGCCTTCAAATTACAGTTTGTTAGCACCAACAACACAACTGAGTATGAAGGCTGTATCATGGGACTAAAACTAGCCCGTTCCATGGGAATCAGACGGTTAACTGTCTTTGGGGATTCAGAGTTGGTAGTCAGATAATCCACCAGAATCTATCAAACCAAGGAGCTACGATTGCTGCCTTACCATCGGCAAGTTTTACAGATGGCTTCGGAGTTTGAAGAGATCTCCTTTATACACATTCCTCGTAATAGGAATGATTTTGCGAATGCATTAGCAACTTTGGCCTCCTTGATTCACATGTCGGACAAGGAACACATGCCAAGCGTCACATTTGCCCTGCAAAAGGCACCAGCCTATGGGAACTATGTTGGAGAAGTATCGGATGAAATACCTCCCATCCAACAACCTTGGTATCAGCATATCAAGGAGTACCTACGAGATGGATCTACACCCGCTGAGGCGAGCCTGACTGAGCAAAGGCAGATTCATCTACTTGTTATGAAATTCTACTTGAGCGGAGATGCACTCTACAAGAGAAATATAGGACTAGGTCTTCTCAGATGTTTAGACAAGGATCAAGCTCAAAGACTCATGGATGAGGTCCATGGTGGAGTCTGTGGCCCACACATGAGTGGCCCCTCCTTGTTAAGAAGATCCTCAGGACATGACATTATTGGCTTTCTCTCAAGGCTGACTGCAATGACCACGTCAGGAGATGTTATCAATGCCAAATTCATGGGAATGCTATCCACACCCCTCCACGGGAGCTCCATAATATGAGTTCGCCTTGGCCTTTCTCAATGTGGGGAATGGACGTGATCGGGCCCATCAAGCCCAAAACAGTAATGGACATCGATTCATCTTCACCATGATCGACTACTTTACCAAGTGGGTAGAAGCAGCCTCCTTCCCCAGGGTTACCAAAGAAGTCATCATTACTTTCATCAAAAACAATGTCATTTATCGATACAGACAACCAGAGGTAATTGTATCAGACAATGCTAAGAACCTCAACAACAAAATGATGGAGGAACTATGCAGTAAATTCCACATCAAACACCTTAACTCCGTCATCTATAGTCCAAAGATGAATGGTGTTGTTGAAGCGGCTAACAAAAACATCAAGAAGATTATGCAAAAGATGTCCGCCAATCACAAAGGATGGCCTGACCTATTGCCTCTTACTCTGTTAGCCTACAGAACATCAATGCGCACTTCAACTGGGGCAACCCCCTATGCATTTACCTATGGGATGGAAGCAGTACTCCCCATAGAAGTAGAAATGGAATCCCTCAGAGTGTTGATGGACGCTCAGCTGGATGAAGATCAATGGGTACAAGACAGGTATCACCAATTGTCTCTAATAGACGAAAGGCGAACCGGGGCTATCTTCCATGGTCAATTATATCAACAAAGGATCGCATGATCCTATAACAGAAAAGTCCGGCTACGGCAGTTTAAACGACATGACTTGATTTTGAAGAAGATCATTGACAACCAAGATCAATCTAAGGGAAAATTCGCTCCTAACTGGGAATGCCCATTTGTTGTCAAGGAAGTATTGACAGGAGGCGCTCTTAGATTGCAGGAAATAGACGGCGATGAATTTCCACAGCTTATCAACTCGGACACCATGAAACGGTACTATGTCTGAAGTTACCCTCAAGTAAACATCCTGGTGTTGGATCATCAGATCACCAGTCATTCCAGTTCTTTAACCCTTTACCACATACAACTCTTTTCCACACTTTGTCCCTCAGGGAAACATACTTTTTAAGCCAGCAGCCCGGCTTCATTGCAATCATCCAATTTAGGTCATCCCACTACGGATTAAACCTCTCACGTATGCAGTTTGGCTACCCATACAATGGATCAAACTTTTCACACCTGCAGTTTATCCTCAACCTAGGATCAAACTTTCTCTTCCCCGCAGTCTATCTTGCACATAGGATTAAACTTTCTTCCCCACAGTTTGACCTGTACATGGGATTAATCTTTCTTCCCTGCAGTTTATCCTGCACATGGGATCACATTTTTCAACTCACCCTGAGGGGTGAACTACGTCGACCTGATCCTTGATACACGGGAGTACGTAGGCAACCATATTCTATATGGCCCGGTCGCAATAAACAAAAAATAACAAAAACATTTCTACCCTTTTCTACAAAAACAAAAACCCCAAAAACACTTCTACAACCTTCTTCATCAATAAAGCTTCTACACTCATCTGCCTTTTATAAACAGCGTTGAACCTCTTACACCATGTTCGAACTATGCATACCTAATCTCCTCTTCAATAGGAGTACGTAGGCAGCCATTTATGGTTCGGTCTCACCCCCTACCAAAACACAAATACTTGTCAACTGATACTGGGATCAAACTTCAATCTACCACATTTCATTGGCTTCAAACCAAAGGGATGGAATTACCCAAACTTTCCTCTTAAATAGGAGATTCGGCGATCATCTAAGCTGCGGTTGTACCTTGAAGAGCAACACCAATCCATAAGAGATGGAATTAACTAGGCTCCTCTTAAATAGGGGTACTAGCGACCATCTGTGGTGCGGTCAATCTCAGAGAGAAAAGCCACAATCCTCTCCACATTTCCATCTAGAAACCAGTCCCAAGACACCGAAAGATGGTAGGGATACACACAGATCCATGATCTATTCTGAACTATCCAGAGACAACTCAATGTCCATCCAGCAAAGAGGAATTCAGAATACATCAAGATCACAAACCCTGAAGAAGCAGGAAAATATCAAGCAAGTATCAGAGCATATCTAAAAGGGAAGTGATCAAAAATATATTTCCCTGCTATATGTAATGCTATTTGATATACATAATGTAAACTGTACATGACAAAATGGCTAAGCTAGTTTGTTCAGGAAAATACAGACCCATCTACAAATCGGTGTATATGTGAGCTAACAAGCCCAACATGGCATCTCTCTCAGAAGAATGAGGTAAAGCTGTGGTCTCCTGTTCGAGGATATCCACACGACCCAACAGATCTGCATCCATCTGCATGGTGACCATATGCTCATCAATGTATGTGCTTATCTCTGCGATCATGCTAGTGGTAAGGGACCTCACTGCAGTACTGTCTGTGACGGCTACATTCCGAGCAGACATGGCACTATCCCGCTCGACTATCACTGCATCTCTGGCTGATCTGGCCTCATTCCGCTCAACAACAGCGGTATCTATACGAGCCAATGCCTTGTCCCTCTCTAACAGAGCTACGTCTCTCCCATCAAGAGCTGTCAACATCAGGGCTCTAGCATGATCTCTCTCAAAGGTCATCAGATGAAGACTCTGCTCTAGGTACTATGTTGAATGCTGAATCACGACAGTGCTAGTACTGGGAGAATCTAAAAGAGATACTGGCAACCCAGTAGATGGCTCGTCCTCAGTGTGAAAATCAATGTCCTTCATGGGCTCTCCACCATCTGAATCAATACTCGGTAATGTGGATACAACCGCAGCCGGTGCATTCTCTATCTCCATCCATGTGGAATACTCTGTAGAATAACCTGGATGACTAATAGAGAAAGCGGCTATCTCGCGCTGATCCCAACATGCATACACACGAGATATGTCCTCTGCTGAAAGATAGCGAGAAGCTAAACGCTGGCCCAGCGCTCCCTCGAAAGGATAAAAATCCTGAAACTGGTTAAACTGCGACATCACGGCCAGTGGATGGTAAGTAGTCATACCCCTCAAACCAGCCAGAGGGATGTAATCCATGCCCAAAACATGAGTAATAAATCTATAAGCTGAGCTGAGCCCTGAGCACGATAATATACTAAACGGATCAACGATCCCATGTAAGAAAGCGGACCAAGATGCAGCATCCGTACACTCCGCAGGCTGAAATGAATATGTCATGGCTATATCATGGGTGAAACAATACCCATGCCATCTGAAAGTGCCAATCGGTCTCAGATATGAGATAAACCACACATATAGCATGACCGAGCTGCCCATAAATACTCATGTCGGATAAGTACAGCAGTATGTAGCTGACCTCAATGTCTCGGTTATAATCATAGGTATGATGGTACGACCCTCCCTGAAAGCTCTTATCGCCATGACAACTCCTATGTATAACTCATCTATATACAGTGGCATGTAGACATATGACAGTACACACAATAGCAGTATATCTACCCTGGCCAGACGCCAATGATCCTCCGGTGTGGTGAAATCCTCAGAATGTCGTCTATAACTATCCTCAGAGCCAAATCTGTCAAACAAAAAATGCTGGGATATCACGTGGCCAGATGTCAGCTCATCCTGCATTACTCTACGCCTCAATCCAGTGAGGGTCATGAGCCGCCGACTCATGTCCCCCAAAGCCATATGCACGCCAGGTCTGTCCAGTGGCAGCATCGTCAACCGTGTATACTCCTCCAGAGTGGGAGTCAACTCCTGGGTCTCAAATTAGAAAACTTGCCTCTCCGATACCCAGTGCTCCAGCATGCCATCCACGAATCCTGTGGGAACCTGAAACATTAAAAGGGTCATAGTTTGCTGCAATAAATGATCTATGGTCACCCTATCTGATAGTGACATGCTATCATACCACGATCGTATACCAGATACCACTAATAATAGTGGGGTATGATCAATACGACTAACTGTCGAAGAAGACATCTGCACATGCCATGTCATAAGACCATCTAGGGGTCAATGCTGAATATCTCTGGACATACATACATATGCATAACATGATACATGCATTACAGATAATAGATGGCAATATGATATAGGGAATAGAAAACTGTGCATACATTCCTAAGTATATCATCATCTAATACATCATCTCTGTACAACTAAAATATAGGGAAATGGGGCACAGACGACCCTACTACTAACAGAGGCCTATCAAAAGATATAGCGAGAATGGGGCACAAACACCCAATAGCTAACAGAGGCCTATCAAAAGATATAACGAGAATACACATTAGAAGAAGACAATGGTGTCGATGTCCACATCATCAATCCTATCTATCTGATGTAACTCCTCCTGAGTCACTGGATCTCTATCAACAGGGATGTCAGGCCTATACAAAGGAGGATCTGCGCCGACAAAACCAAATGGGTTATCCGAGGGGCCAGCTCCTGAGCTGGAAGGATCAAACGAATCTGCCTCTGCCGAATCTCTGCCCAAATGCCGGATAAAAATATGTGCTTGGTCCAACTGCTGGGTCAAACTGTGTCACATGAGTCGGATCTCGGACACAGGCTAACCAATCCGCCATCATCACGGATCCTGGAACCATATCCCCTATGAACTGAGTGGCACGGGTCTGGGCTCCAATAGTACTAGGGATCCACCAGCGCTGGAATACATCCTGAGTGCAAGGACCCTCTGATAATGCAAAGCCATCAACACCCAATAATGGGATATCAATGACGGGTGACTACGATACAGGCCAATAACGCCTGGCAGGGGGCAAGATCGGAATGTGGATCTCTCCTGTGGTGCTCCTAATAGCACGTTCTCCTAGATAGAGCTCCCATCCTCCATCCGTGAAGAGAGGAACTCTCCGAGTGGAAATCACGTACTCGACACCAATCGAGTACCCATCCTCAAATTCGATGGCCAAATGCTCCCCAGAATAGGGAATCCATGTGATAATGTCAGCTGTCAACAGCTCCAGCTGCAAGCGACAGTGAGTGAAACCCTCAGCTACAGGGACCTCCGTCAATATAGAATGATGTCATCGCCTTCCTCGTGGGTAGGTATCCAATCCAAGTACACTCACTAGACGTAAACATGGGAGCCTCTCATAGGCCCAAAACTGCCAACACAAAGGTAAATATCTGCTGTTAGTTAACACTCTTAACCTATACATGGTAAATGATAAGATAAATACTCACCAGCAGAAATGGGTAGAATCCTAGCCAAGCCTCGGTTAAACCCTATGAGCGCATACGCATTCCCCTGAAGAAATAGGCAAAGGTATAGGAACCCCAATCATACTCTCCAATACGGTCCACATATCTAGTGGCGCTGATCAAAGCGAATGATATCGTAGAAGAGTTATCTGCTATGAAGCAACCCCTAATGATCATCAGGAACAATCGCCGAAGAATGTGATCCCTGACTCTGACATCATCTGGCATGGGCTCGCTCAATAGCCCACTCATAGCATCTACGCTCAAAGGACCCACACGGATAGTCCTGCCCTTGAGCGCCTCCGCTGGAACTCCTAACAAGGATCTGACGGTAGTCGGGGTAATATCCGCCATGCAAGGTACTGGCGCCCCTCCAAACTCCATACCTGTGATAAACTGCCAATCCATCGGTGTCATCATCACCTCACAGTCCAGTAAATAAAGTAACTGAGTCTGGAGAAACCACCGCTCAGACAATGTCCTGAGGTAACCCCAGGGAAAACGACGGGGAAGGATGGAAAAGAATGCTCCAAAACCCCAGTCATGCACAATCGCTCTATAGTCAGGATGAAGAGCCTGGTACATGGAGTGTATGCTGAACCATTTCCCTTGAGGCTGTGTAAAGCTAGGAACATGCATGAAATGCAGATCAACATTAAATCCTTTTACTCCTCACAAATAGGAAAGAAGGAAGATCAAGTTCTGACGTCATACCTCGTTAGCATGTAAATACATTGAGGGATGTCGACTTAAGTCACCCAGAAGCTCTGGGTTTGCTACCTGAATACTCGGGAGCTCCCTATAGGGAACATGCACAGCAGGAGAGGGGTTCGCAATCGGAACATCCTCCTCCTCCTCCTCGACGTCCGGTACATCAACCTGGACTGAACGTATCGCCGCCTCCATCAACCTATGAGGCTGTCTAATAGAATGGGGTCGAGGCACTTCAGAAGCCCTCCTCCGTACACCAGAAGTGGTCCTACGGGAACTACTCGACTGATCCGGATCCATAATATCTGGACAAAAAGTCTCCAAATCACCTCAAAAAGGGACAGTGTAGAACACTTGTACGGTGATAGAATTTGCAGAAAGACGTCCGAACTCAGCGGATCTGAAGAAGAGCTCTCAGATTTCCTTCGCGGCGCAAGTTGAAAATGACTTATGAAAGCAGCCTGCTGGTCTTTATGATCTACGGTTGGCCGCAGGTCCATCTGCGGCTGTAGCAGGTGTACCTGCGGTACCCCTATATGGGTCCCACCCCTCTAGCTCGGTCCAGTTCGAGTTGTAAAGGAGTTTGCGCAAGCTAAAAATGCCAAATCAGGGATAAAAATGCTACGTGATTGAGCAGAATAGCCTACAATCCTGGTTAAAACGTGGGTCTTCACATCATTAATTGGTATTCGCCCAAACACAGGGTACACTATGCCGATGATCTTAGATGATACAAGTAACGCTCAGCAATACCTCACACAGGTCCAATTCCTCTCATTCAGGATCGTCATCCTACTCTGCCACACAACCCCGGCGAGGTCAAAACGCGCTTGTATATATCAAAATACAACAACCCTAGCGGGGGTCACAACGCATTGTCATCCATTGATGTACGTATCAATGAAGGTCAAGCAGCCTTGACGTTATTTCAGCTGGTGGCAAGTAAACCCATCGAAGCATCGAGAGCTATTCGAGGATTTCATACTCGGGTACTCATATTCCTCAATTTCTCCCCGGCAGGGGTTACAACGCATGTTCCGTTGACACACACATCAATGATGATCCAACACGTCTCCCCGGCCGGGGCTACTACGCATATTTTTCGTTGATACACACATCAATGAAGGTCAAGCAACCTTGACATCAGTTCAGTCGTTGGCAAGTAAACCTAACGTCGCATCAGGAACCATCTGATGATTTCATTAATCAACAAAAGTCCAAGCAGCCTTGGCATTGATCCCCAGCAGGGAGTTCATCCATTGATCACCGGCGGGGGTTACAACGCGTGGTAAACCGTTGGTTCACACGTCAACGAAGGTCGGGTAGCCCTGACAACATTTGTTGTTTGCAGTAAAACCAACAGAACGTTAACATACCCTGGTGATACAAACCAGGAAAGGTCAACGTCATCAAGGAGGATTAATGACGGAATATGTTATACACATCCTCAAATAGACAAAGCTTTATCCCCATAGATCTCTTATATATAAGAGGCACTTCTTTGGAATCAAGTCTGTATCAAGGATTCAGGACTTTGGTGATAACCCCAACGTCAACATCCTTAAAGATTTGGATCGCACGTCTAATTTGGTCATCATTGCCAAATCCCCAGTAGAAGCTATAGGGAGATAACAATCATCCTCAGCATGTTTGGCAACAACCCCATACACATGCGTCATACAGTTGCGGCATGTTATATTTCAAGTGTCTAGGATTCTTTATCCTATCCATGCATTGCATTGTATGAATATGATAAAGAGGGGCATCTGTAGACACTCAAAATTTTCTGCATACCTGTTACTAACATTACAGGAAGGCAGATTCGTCTTTCAGAGATAATCCTGGAAGACAACTCACATCCGTTCTGGATACTACCGGAAGCTCAGTTTCAACCCTAAAACACACACTGGGAGTAACAACCTCAACCCCAGAACACACACTAGGAGTAACAGCCTCAACCCCGAAACACACAACGGGAGTAACAATTCCAACCTCGGTGATAACCCCCGAGGCCTACAGTTACAATACCGGAACATATACCGGAGAAGACCGCTTCATCCCGGAGATAACCCTGAGATATTCCGTCTCAGTCCCAACACTGGGAATAGCATATTCCAACCTTGGAGATAACCCTAAGAAAGACAGTTACAGTTTCGGAGATAACCCCCGAAAATACTGGTTTTAAATGCAATCAGCTTCAACCTCGACGCTCACATCGAGGCAGTCAGTACAAGACATGCACACCTCAGAGATAACACTGAGGACCTTCAACACTTGCAGCAGTCCAATCTCAGCGATAACTCTGAGCAACGTCTGCTTTATCAACCCAACCGGTGATAACCCCGATGAGGGGCAAAGTCATCATCTCGCCAACTTGACGCCACATCACGCCGTCTAAACATTTCAGACATACATTTCTACATAACAATATCCCACAAGAGCCAAGAAAAACCAATCCCAAGTGACTATTGCGTAAGATAATGGATAGAATTTGAAGCTGAAGACCGGAGGGCATCGTCCCATCTTCATGACTTCGTACAACCTCTAATCCCATGTCATTGTGTAACTCTCGACAATGGCGGTTTGAAATAGGTCCTATATACCTCAGTCGGATGCCCAGATTGTAATTCTAAAAGTTTGAGCAGACATCACGTTGTCTACGTGCACGTACTTCGAGACGGCAGAACCCGCGAAGCCCGGAGAACCCCGGGAAGCCTCTGGTACACCTATGGCTTTGCTGCAGGCACACCTGTGGCTCCACCCTCTATAAATAGAGGGCTTGGGGTGGCCATTTTGTAAGAAAAAATGGCGAGGAAGCCCTGCCCAATTTACTCTGTACTCACCCTAAACTGAGTGCTTTCTCATTTTAAACACTTGTGAGCTCACATATAGCTACTTCTGTACCAGCGAAAGCCAGTGTTTATCTACTTTAAAGATATAGAAGTCTTCTTTGGCAGCCCACTGTAAGCCTTCTCACACACTTTAAAGCATTTCTCTTCATCTGTGCACACACGGTACTTCACGTTGAGAGTCGTGTTGCGTGTGTTTGCTCGAACTTCGGTCCGTGGTTATATTTCAATTTGTATATATATATATATATATATATATATATATATATATATATATATATGGACTAACATTATCGAGTTATGCCTCGATTGAGCCTAGACTTCGATCTGGAGCGTTTACTTACTTTTGTATATATATACATCTATATATATGAACTGCGTGTCGAACCCTGTTCGATGAGCCTAGACTTCGGTCTGGAGCGTTTATTGCTTTAATATATATATATATATATATATATATATATATATATATATATATATATATATCGTCCCACCTGGAGTTTACTTCATGGCGGTTGACCGTTTGTACTGCTTTCTGTACATTTCGTCCCGCCTGGAGTTCCCTCCGTGGCGGTTGATCGCTTTGACAGCTTTATTTACATTTCTGATCCCCCATGGAGTTGCTTCGGGGCTGGTGATCATGTCTGTATATATATTTATAGCTTTTATATATATATACATGCTTACTGCGTTTATATCAACTGCGGCATCATGTGAGCCTAGGAATCATGTGATCACAGGTTCAGTCCACTGAATCTAGATTCGGTTCCCGTGATGGACCTTTTCAGCTGTAAGCAACTTGTAAATTTATCTATGATGTTTAGACATCCTCAAATGATTTTCATACCCAAGAGGAGTTTAGCACCTTTTGTACATTATTTTCATACAGATGCCTCGTATCTGTAAAATAAAATCAATCAAGCCGAATACAGAATAAAATGGGAGTGTTAAAGGTCTCAATTACTATTGAGCACAAGGGTTTGAAAAAACCTCTTTTATAAAACATCACTGCCATATCGTGCTAAAAATTGAATTTTACATAAATTCAAACCCTATGTATATAGGTGCGAACGAAGCCTCGCACTACTTCTAAATAACAGCACATTGACCCACACAAACACACACATTCATATAACAATTTCTTGAAAAGTGGCGGTCACCGTGGCAACACGGATGTCGGGGGGGGTGCCTAACACCTTCCCTCCGCATAAGCAAGTCCTTGGACCCTAATTGAATCTCGATTTCACTGACCCGTTTAGCAGTGTCACATCACTGGGTCAATGTACAAACCTTTTCTCGGTTGTGTTGGTACAACCAGTTAAAAAATCAACTGGAGACTCTTACAGTCCAATTGTCGACATTACACATGTCGGACCTTTTTTACGTGTTTTTTCAAACAAATCTCACCTAAAATAAGAACACAAAAAAAATAAGTAACGAAAAGGGGCAAATAAAAATCCCGACGTCGACAATAGTAAGAATAATAATAATAATAATAATAATAATAATAATAATAATAATAATAATAATAATAATAATAATAATAATAATAAAGAGTAAAAATAATAATTCCACATAGTGCTCGCCCGGTACAAGCTGTACCAGCTTAAAATAAATAATTATAAAAAAGTATATTTTACATTTCCCCCCATACATATATTATTATTATTCTATTACTATTCTATTATTATTATTATTTTATTATACAAACGAAACCGCTACATATTGCAGTGGCTCTTCAACTTTTTATTATTTTATTATTATTATTATTATTATTATTATTATTATTATTATTTTATTATTTTATTATTACAATTTTATTATTATTATTTTATTATTATAATTGTTATTATTTTATTATACAGAACAAAATCGCTACAAATTGTAACGGCTTATAATTTTAATTATTATTATTATTATTATTTTATTATACTTGCTGTTCATCTTTTATTATTTTATTATTATACTAAATATTTTTTTATATGTCCTTGAGAGATAGCAAAGGATATAATCTTGTGTATACCAACGTGGTCAAACATAATAATGATAAAAACTATCATGTACACTATGGGAATGGGAAAAGCTGACATTAATTATGGGAAAAGTACATAAGTTTGACTTTTTGAGCATTAGCCGGTACAACATGTAGCGGCTGGTCTTTTTGCCCTTTTAATATTCTCTTGCAAGCTGCTATTTTCTCAAGTTATCTTCCTATCCTTCCTTCCCACATCTCCTAAACAGTTTGGTTTATGCTCTCGGATATTAATTTCTCTTTTCACATCTACTCATAATTTGTTTCATCTGGTTGCCCACTTTCACTTCCCAAGTTCAAGTTGAAGTTCTGATCGAGCAAAATTCTTCACTATTATTTCTATTGTAAGTTTTTCAAAATGTCATATAATATCCATAAGAAAGTATTTTTATCTACTTCTTCAGATTCTGTTGCAAGTTTAAATTGTGAAAATACATCTGAGTTTGTCAGTGAAGTTGAAAGTAGTAAATCTGAAATTGTTCCGTACGTTGGTCAATTATTTTGTAAGTTGGAAGAGGTTGAAAATTTTTATAGATCATATGCTCGTAAAAATGGATTTGAGATTAGAATTGCAACTAGTCATAAACATGTTAATACGAATGATGTAAGATCTAGGATGTATGTATGTAAAAAAGCTGGTACGCCAATTGTTGGCAAGAGTTTACCTGATGATGAAGATGATAGTAACAAAATAACTAGACAGAAAGACTCTATAGGACGCACATTGTGCAAAGCTAGAATATATGTTATCCACAATAAGAAAGAAGACAATTGGCGTATTTCTACTGTTGAATTAGAGCACAATCATCACTTAGTGACCCTTACTAAAGTAGATTTGATTGAGACAAAAAGAAATATTAGTCCTGTTGCAAGAAAATTAATTGACAGATTAAATACGTCTGGTATTAGTCCAAGTAAGATGATGAATGTTTTGAGCACAATGGGTGGTGGATTGCAAAATGTTCCTTTCTCTAATGTAAATGTTGAGAATGTGGTGCGAAATTTAAGGCGTGATTCTGCAGATGAAAATGATGCACAAGCTGTTGTCAATAATTTGAAAAAACTTGCATCCGGAAGTGCAAGAAATTTTTTTTCTCGAGGTAAACTCGGTGAAAACAATTGCATAGCTTGTATTTTGTGGGTTGACGCCCGATCAAGGTTTATGTATCAACGGTTCGGAGATGTTGTGACATTTGATAGTACATACCGTACAAATAAGTATGGCATGCCATTTGTTCCATTTTCTGGGGTCAACCACAATTATCAGTCTATATTATTTGGATTTGCATTGTTAAGAGACGAGACAGAGGACACTTTCGTTTGGGTATTACAAACATGGCTTGAAGCCATGGACTACAAGGCACCTACAACCATCATCACTGACCAAGACAGAGCCATGAGTAATGCTATTGCTACGATACTTCCTTCTAGTTATCATTTATTGTGTTCTTGGCATATTAGCAATAAATTTCCTGAAAAATTGCATCATGTTTATTCTGAGCACCCATCATTCAAAAATGATTTTAACAACTGTGTGTATAATTCATTGTCCATCAGGGAATTTGAAGAGCGTTGACATATTCTGATAAGTTCCTGTGAATTGTATACCAATGAATGGCTTGGAAGTTTGTACGATGTACGACAGAAATGGATTCCAACATATACAAAGAGATATTTTGCCGCGAGAAAGACTACCACCGGAAGAAGCGAGAGCATGAATAGTTTTTTTGATGAGTACGTTAATGCATCAACAGGTATGCTATGTTTTGTACTGTAGAGTCAGAAGGCTATAGAAAAATAATTTATCAAAGAGAGGAAGGCCGACTACTTAACAAAATATCGTAAAAGGATTATGGTACTCGGTTCATCTTTAGAAGTTCATGCTGCACAAGTGTACACAAAAGAGATGTTTAGACGTTTCCAACATCAATTCGTCGATTCCATGAAATACAATGTTCATAAACTTAGTGAGTTGTGTGTCACTGATACTAAGGTTTATGCAGTGTATATAGAAGATGCAACTAAAAGTGGTGGAAGATATAAAGAAATTATCAATAATCGTCAGCTGGGATCGGTAATATGTAATTGCCAAATGTTTTCTCACTCTGGTGAATTATGCAGGCACATCTTGAGATATTTTATAGCAAAGAGTATTTCACAAATACCGAGAGACATGATTCTTCATCAGTGGACAAGAGACGTAAACAAAAGCAATGGTGAAGAATTACTCTTTAACACCACAGCTGCTGACTTCGAACAAGATCAAAAAATGCGCTATAATCATTTGATGAGTGATTGCCAGGAGTTAGCGAGCAAAGCAGCTTGCTCAGTTCGAGGTTACAAAACTGTTCTTAAACTAAATGCACGAGAAAAAGCGTTGGTTGACCAGTATGATCCGATGAGAATATTACTGAACTGGCAGATGACGATATTGATTGCACGGTTGGAGATCCAAATCATGATATAGGATACGATAATGAATATGAAGATGCAAAGGTGGAAGCAGAAGAAGAGTTTTTGCCGCCTATTATTTCTCAGACAAAAGGCCGCAAAAAATAATCTAGATTCAAGAGTGCACTCGAGAAAATTATCATTCCTTCTAAGCCTCATCGAAAATGTGCAATTTGCAGCTTTGAAACCGACCACGATAAGAGAAATCACTATCGAGTGCTAGGGATTCCTGAGCCAAAAAAATAGATGTCGATTGTATTGTTTATGCTATATTTTTTTAATTTTATGAAAATGAACATGTAATCTGTACTATTCATGTTAATGTTATGCAGTAGTAGTATTATCAACATTACTTATTAAACTAATTGAACTTGATATATTTTCAAACTCAGAACTTTGTTGAAAATTTATTTCATAATATTCAATGGACAAAGTTCATAAAGGAACATGGCTTAATTATTAATATTAATATAAAAATAAATATTAAGATTAATAAAATAAATTATTATAATCTTCCATCATTTAAATATAATATAATAAGAATAAGAATAAGGCATTCATTTTCTATCATCAAAACTTAATATAAAAATAATAATAGATAATAATAATAATAAGAATATTAACAGCTAAAATAACAATAAGAATATGAACAACTAATAACAATAAGAATAAGAATATGAATAATAATAATATTGTTATAAAATTATGTATGTCTAGATTCATATTATGGATGTCTAGGTATATGTAACTCCCATGTCTACTGAGTTATGAAACTCATAACCTTTGAGTTTTGTAACCTACTAGTATTTATGTTAGTATTGATGTTATTATATCTATAAATAATAACATTTGTAAAGTGAATGATGGATATATCAAAGTAAAAAGAATATGCTCTCTTTTCTCTAATCTTATTTGTTCTTAATTTTAGTAATATTTTATAATACGTTATTAGCACGAATTGCTTCTCACTTTCGTCTTGAAGATAATCATATTTGATTTGAAGGAGAAGGTATATATATATATATATATATATATATATATATATATATATATATATATATATATATATATATATATATATATTGATATGCAACATACTGCATAATATATTGCATGCCAAATAATTATAAGACAGACTTATGGAAATTACTTGTTAAATTTAAAATATTGATGTATGTCGGTCTTTATTCCATCTTCGATGCATCTAAAATTCATATGGATTGACAACATCAAATGGTTACATGTGACTTACTCAAACATAAACAGAAAGTATTAATCATTAGCATAATAATCTTTGAAAGCCCAAAAGGTTAGCTTATCAGCAGATTCATAGATTTTGTTTAAATTACCCCTGAATGTTATTTTAATTTATTTGTGTGTTTCAAGTTTATATATAATGTAAAAACACAAAAGAGAAAAACATTAACTTGTTGTAAAGTACACCCTTCTATTGGTTTTGTAGTAACGTAATACCAAGATCCAAGTAAAATTGACTTAAAGATAATCCTCCATGTAATACTGGTTTTGCTTTAACATCGCATGCTATAAGTGGTGATGATTTGTAAACAATTTTTTTTAAAACAATCCAAAACTAGTTATCCACATCCCCAACCAAAGGCTAGTACGATACACTTCTAAGATACATCATGTTTTGATATTCATGCACATGTGAATAGTTATAATAAACTAAATTTCTAATGATTTTTGATATATTTTTTGTATGAAGTTACAATGACAAATATACTTATTAGTGTTGGTTTGTTATTTAGTTTTAGTGAAAAATTTTAGTTTCGTGTTTTACTGCATTTCTATAAATTGTTTCATTACAATTAAATCTGAACATATATAATTATTTAATTTGATAGGAAATATGTTTAGTTATTTAATATTCAAATCATAAATTTGAATTTGTTGCCCTTGATTTATATCAAGCAAGAATTATTTGTAATGGAATCTTGATGTTGAGATTCATATAAAGGCAAAGAATCTTGGAGATACAATTAAAGTTGACAATCATGCATCCCTGAAGGATCATGCAAAATTAATTATTTTTATTCGCTATCATCTCCATGAAAAATTAAAATATGAGTATATTACAGTAAAAGAGTCACTCGTCTTATGAAATGACTTAAAGGAAAGATATGAGAATCAAAAATTTGTAATTCTCCCAAAAGCTCTTTATAATTGGTTGCACCTGAAGTTGCAAGATTTTAAAAGTGTTGAGTGAGAACAATTCTATATTTTTTTAAATAATCTCACTATTAAAATTATGTGGAAAAAAACACTGATGAAGACATGTTAGAGAAAATATTTATTATATTTTCATGCCTCGAATATGCTCTTGCAGTAACAATATCGAGAGCGGAAGTTCACAAAATATTCCCTGAAGCGAAAAAGGAAACTATGTTCACAGAAGTGATATTATGTCTTCTAGTGGCTGTACAAAATAATGAGTTTTTGCTGAAAACCAACAATCTCGCTTGACCGATTCTATTACATTCCCTGAAGTGAATGGAACCTCATTTGATAATCATAGAGGAAATTATAGTTGTGGTTGTGGTAGTAGACGTGAAAAGAACAATCAAATATAGAAAAGGGAATGTACCCGTCGTACTCTTAAACATTTGGTAGATTTGTACCAAGACTCCATAAAAGAAAAGGAAATAAAATTGAAATAAATTTTATTGATCATAATGATCCTGAAGATCCCATGAATTATTTTGACTTTTCAAATGGAGTGGATATACGTTATAATGGTTATCATATTGAAACCAATATTGAAGGCAGTGAAGAATTTCTTTATATTACTTCAATAATATCGGGCCAGAAGCTTATATTAGAAAAATTGTATATTTTCTCTTCTAGGTTATATTATACTAAAACGAGAATAGTTGAAACAAATGTTGTAATACACCAGAAGTGTGCAATACACTAGAAGTGTTCGGATCCAAATGTTTTTATGATTTGGCATGATCATTTAGGATCAATAATGATGCATTGAATTATTAAAAACTCCCATGAACATCCCTTAAAAAACCAGAAGATTTCTTTACCTGTTGATTATATCAAAGTAAATTAATTACCAAACTATCACATTTAATTATTGTTATTTAGTGTTCATCTTTCTAAGAAAGAATTTAGAGTGATATTTTTAAGGTATATTTTGAGGATTGTTATTTTAATATTCTTCTCACCATTAGGGGGAGAAAAGTCGTTGCCTAAAGCACGACGTGAGATTATTGTCTGAAGCACGACGGGAGATTAATTGGAATGTTTTAACGTTATTTAATCTTGATCCTTATACAAATCAATATGAATTAGAAGTTCAAAGGATAATTCATTTGCAATGAATTGCAAATCAATTACCAGAATTATTCACTGATAATAAAAAATAGTGATATCTCATATTCTAGCTGCTAATACTCTAGCAGAGATTGAAGTCCATGTAGGATAATCAGTTAATACAGCAGCAAATTGAATTAAAACCACACATAAAGCGTGGAAGATCTATCGGTGTTAAAAAATAAAATTTTCCAGAAGAAGAAAGTACATGAAAAATAAGTTGCAGTCTATAAAGAGGCTATACCCATGAAACAGGCTACAAAATTTATCGATCTATCCAAAACTTATGAACAAAAATCTCCTGTAAATAAAACTCTTAAAGAGTTAACCCCTGAAGAGGATGAGTTATCCCCTTAAGAGGACCAGGTACCTGAAAATAACGAGATCTCGATACATTATGTATATACAGGAGACGTATATATTGGATAGAAATAAAATCGTTGTCGACAACATATTTTCATATAAAGTTACTATGAATATTACCAGAAGTAATGATCATGTATATAAACCACAAATCGTTGATGAATGTAGAAATATTTGGCCAATGTGGAAAGAGGCGATTCAAGCAGAATTAAATTCACTAAGTAAATGTGAAGTTATTGAATCTGTAGTCTGAACACCTAAAGGTGTAATGCTTGTTGGATACAAATGGGTATTTGTACATAATCAAAATGAGAAAAATAAAATTATAAGGTACAAAGCGCGACTTGTAGCACAAAGGTTTCTCGCAGAGACATGGTATTAATTATAAAAAAATATATGCTCCTGTAATGGACGCAATTACGTTCAGATTTTTAATTATCTTGGTAGCTAAAGAAAATTTGGATATGCGATTAATGGATATTGTTACATCATATCTGTATAGATCATTAGATAATTATATCTACATAAAAATTCCTGAAGGATATTAAATGTCTGAAGCATATAATTCTACATCTCGAAGTATGTATTCTATCAAGCTACAAAGATTCTTATATGAGTTAAAGCAATCCAGATGTATATTGTGGTATAATCGCCTGAGTTGATAACTTTTGAAAGAAGGATTTAAGAATAATCCAATTTATGCATGTATTTTTATCAAAAGATCATAATATGGATTTGCTATTATTACTGTATTTATTGATGAAAGATCTTGCTCTAGAAGAGTCGACAAAAATAACAAATTTGAGATGAAAGATATTGGTAAGATAAATTTTTGTCTTGGCCTACAAATTGAACTATGGAATTCTTGTTCATCAATCAACATACACAGAAAAAGTCCTGAAGTAACTTTACATGGATAATGTTAATCCTTTAAGTACTCCAATGATGGGTTGGTCACTTGATATCAAGAAATATCCGTTTTGACAACAAAAAAATGATGAAACTTTTGATCTTGAAGTACCATATCTTCGTGAAATTGGTGTTTTGGTCCTGAAGTACTATATCTTAATGTAATTGGAACTTTGATGTATCTTACAAATTTGACAAGACCTGATATAGCATTTGCAGTTAACATACTAGCAATGTATAGTTATGCACCAACTCGAAGACATTGTAATGAAATTAAACATATTTTACGCGAGACTATTGATTTGGGATTATTTATCTAAAGGGTGATAAAACCAAGCATATTGCACCAAAATTATTTTATACACATGAGCCCCAGAAGAATGGCAATATTGATATCAAGCATATATGATCATGTGATAATTTGGTTGATATATTCATTAAGTCATTACCAACTATGATTTTGAAGAAGATGGTGCACAATATTGGCATACTTCGACTTAATGATATTTTTACCATGAACAATGAAATTTCTATGTTCTTATGAAGGGGAGTAAAAATGATATGTGCTAATTGTACTCTTTTTCCTTCGCTAAGGTTTTTTTCCCACTGGGTTTTCCTTTGCAAGGTTTTAATGAGGCAATCCCAAGGCACTAGAAGTTATACAAGAATATTGTACTCTTTTCCTTCGCCAAAATTTTTTCCCACTAGGTTTTTATTTGGTAAGGTTTTTTAACGAGGCATATTCTTAAAAAATTGCTACAAAAGAACTCCATCCATTCTGTATGAAGACAATGCTGCATGTATAACTCAATTAAAAGGAGGATACATCAAAGGAGATAGAAAAAATCACATCTCACCGAAATTCTTTTTCACACATGACCTTGAAAAGTGTGATAACATTGATGTTCAGCAAATTCGCTCAAAAGATAATCTAGCAGATTTGATCACCAAAGCATTACCAAATCCAACGTTTGAAGGATTGCATCACAATATTGGAATGCGACAGCTGAAGGACTTAAGGATATATTCATGAGGAGGAGCTAATATGCGCTGCACTTTTTTTCCCTTAACCAAGGTTTTTTTCCATTGGGTTTTTTCTGGTAAGGTTTTTAATGAGGCAGCTTTCAATGCTTATAGTTATACAATAGACATCCAAGGGGGAGTGTTATAAAATTATGTATGTCTAGATTCATATTATGGATGTCTAGGTATATGTAACTCCCATGTCCATTGAGTTATGAAACTCATAACCTTTGAGTTTTGTAACCTACTAGTATTTATGTTAGTATTGATGTTATTATATCTATAAATAATAACATTTGTAAAGTGAATGATGGATATATCAAAGTAAAAAGAGAATGCTCTCTTTTCTCTAATCTTATCTATTCTTGATTTTAGTAATATTTTATAATAAATATAGATTAATATAAAAATAAATCATAACACAAGAGAAAATGTCTTTTTGGGGGAAATGTAAAGTTTTAATATAAAGACTAATCCTTGCGAGAAATGAACAGCTAGGCCCGTGGTGCTCGGGTGTTCATATGACGAGGGTTGGAAGCTAGAGGTTGCGAGTTTGAAACTGTTACTGGCTGATAATTTTTTTTAATATTTTATTGCCAACCGTGACAACCTGTACCGGCCGGCCTATTTTTTATTTTTTTATGTGATTTTAATGCGCTGAGTCATGACATGTGATGGAGAAATGCGTAAAAAAAAAGGCAAAGCCGGTACAAGTTGTGCCGGTTAGGATTTTTTTAATATTAAATATTCATTTTATTTAAGTGTACTGATAATATGTTGAGTATGTGGGGCCCTCTTATTAAAATAAAAGCTAGTACAGCTTGATATTTAGACACAACAACCTATGCCGGCTTGGTCAATTTATATTCCAATCTCAGCCTTCCAATCAATTGATCAACGGTCCCAAAAGGGGTTGTTGGCACAGTGTCCATGGCAACTGGTTGCCATGGATGGATTCCCTATATATATATATATATATATATATATATATATATATATATATATATGTGTGTGTGTGTGTGTGTGTGTGTGTGTGTGTGTGTGTGTGTGTGTGTGTGTGTGTGTGTGTGTGTGTGTGTGTGTGTGTGTGTGTGTGTGTGTGTGTGTGTGTGTACATACCTAAATTGTACATTCAAAGACACCCAAGTGTAAAATGATAGTAAAATATTTTTGTCGCCTCTCTCGACAACACTTTCTCTCTCCTTATTTACTACTCCCTATGTCCCTTAATATAAGTCGTTTTAGAGTTGTGTACAAGTATTAATGAAATAATTGTATAGCATTAAATATAATATCAATTGTCTATATTGTCCTTGTATTGAAAAAAGATAGTGTTATTTATTGGAAAAAAATACTGGGATAACCAAAGTTATACTCCCTCTTTTAATATATGACGTTTTAGAGTTGTGAACAAAAATTAAGATCATGATTGAAAAATATTAAATATAATACTCAATTGTCTATAATATTCTTAAATCCTCATCTTATCATATGTATCTAATATTCTCTCACACATTTTTTCATAATTTTCTTCTAAAAAACTCATTAGTCTCATTTACTCATTGGTCTCTCTCTGCATTCCCGTAAAAAAAGTTATCCAATTCTTTAGTTTAGAAATCTTATTCACTCTCTCCCGCTCACAATTGTTGGGATAAGGAAAGAGAAAGAGTTAAAAGTATTGACAATTGTGAATAAAGATCAAAAAATTAGGCAGAGGGGCAATTTTGAAAAAATTGGGACCAATTCTCCTAGATTAGAACAAACGTCAACTAATTAAGGACAAATGAGAAACTCTAAAACGTCCTATATGAAGGGACGGATATAATATTTAATATTTTAGGTAATATTAAAAATTAAGCAATTAATGGTTACTTAAAATTCTTAAATGACTCATATTAAGGGACAAAAACACTCCTCTAAAACGATTTATATTAAAAAAACGGAGGGAGTACACCTATTTTATATTGTCTTTAGATGTATTTTTTGAGTGTATACATAAATTTATTCTAAAATATATACATGGGGATTAAACAATAGTCAACTTCAGTATGATTCTATATTTAGTCAACCCAAATGGCTATTTATCAAAATTTTAAATGCTCATTGTTGCCTCCTTTTCAGTCAAACAAAAAGGACTCTAACTCCTGCAAGCATACACGGGTCAACAAGTAGTACAAAGTAAGAAAAGTATCGATCCACGGAGAAAGATTTTAAATTTTAATTATCATACATCAACTATGTCACTATTTTCATATGCTCTAACGAATAACTCACAATTATAATTAATTCTAAATTCAATTAATGAATAAAAATAGGATACTAAAATACTATAATCAAATTTGGAAATAATGGGATTCTAACTTCATTTCATACTTCATCTATATTGTAACCATCATATAGTGCTTATATACTTATCATGGAAAACTAGTCAAGAGCACAAAAGTGGACATAACCATTTTTTAATAAACTATGACCTATTTACATAACCTCCACATATGATAGAAATCATGGAAGCGACACTATTACCAAAATCACTATATGTCATTGTGAAATTGCAGTAATAATGAATTAAAGCACATGCTCTTTCAGTACTTCACACGGTGAAACGGTATATTTCTATCCGGTTCACGAATTACAAAGCTAAACAACTCAGCCTCATAAATATATGCTATTATGATTATATACATACTCATATTTCATTTTTCAAGTCCATATAAGCATACAAGGTGAATGGTGATCAAACATTCATTCATTACGCTGAATCATAATAGGTAATCCAATGATAAACATACAATCATACAATCAGCTACATAAGTTTAGACTACATATCAAAATCCATTAGAATCCCATAATGAAATTTAGTTCATTTCTGAACCAAAAGCCATTATGGGATTGAAGCAACACATGGAATTAAACAATGCAAATAACAGATAAAAGAGAAATGATTAAACCCAGTTGCAGAATCTGCTCTAATATGTGTTCCAAAGTACCAATAATATCCAGAAAATGAAATTAACAATTATTTAATAACCAAAGTGAAGAGAGGATATAGAATGTATCAAAAATTGATCAAATCCTCTCTCGACTAGTAAAAACATAAGAACCCTAATTACTTGATATGAAAAACTGATAAAAGACCCAATAACACATTTCTGGTACCAACCAGTATTGTTCTGATCAGCCTCAAACGCTTAAAATTCAAATTACAAAAAAAGTCAACAAACAGACTGCAGAGGACTCGCGCGGTCGCGCGTGATCCTAGTGTAAAACGGGCGCGGGCGCGCGATAGGTGTGTCTGCCAAAGCCTTGGCGCGGGCAACGCGAGTTTCCTTCTTTGCTAAGGCACGAGCTTGCGTAGGTGCAAAACTATCTATCTTCAAGTGGCGCGGGCGCGCGTTGTAAGGCTTAATTAGCCGCGCGGTCGCGCGACTACTGCTTGTTGTCTTCTGCTATTGCTTCTGGCTTTGTTGTTTGTTCTTCATCTTTCCTTTTCTGCATAGCACTCATCCACTGCTTCAGTTCCTCATCTACCCATGTCCATCATGCCTAGTCCTTGCTAGCTCATGTCACCATGCTTATCCATGCCATTCTGCCTTTTTTCCATGCCTTTTCCTTGCCATAGGAGTTCCACTACAAGAAATGCTAAACAATATAAAATGCAAAAAAACATAGTAAAATCTACTTGAGATGAGCATAATTCTCGGGAATTAACATCCAATAAGTAGGTATAAAACCTACTTATCAAACACCCCCTGTGAGACCCTAAATTTTATGAATAAAGATTTAAATTTCTTGAAATATTTTTTTAAATATTATGGTGTGGATTTGATATAATGTTATAGTTGGGGGTAATATATATAAATTTTGCAAAGTATGCAAGTTGTTATACTATATTCGATTGGTCGGAGAATACTCGTTTTAACAGAGAATATTCGTACAACGGCACAATCATTGGTGGACCCCATAATGAAAGTATTATCGTAGTTAGAAAATGACAGAATTATCATTTTATAAAAATAACGGCGAATGTGTTACCATTAAAACTGTTGAACTATCCGGTAGTAAAAGTACAGTAATACGCGTGGTTGCATAGTAGCACACAGTATTGATTATTGATGCTTACGTGATAAGTCACTTAGTTATACTCAATTATTGCTACAGTAATTGCTGCATCATATCTCTCATATTATTGATTCAATTATTATCACAGTATCATCTGCATTATATGTTATATTATTAAATCAATAATTGAGACGGCAAAGTTATTCATATTATTATTTACAATATTGACAATGTCTAGAAGTTCTATCAAGGAGAGGTTAGATAATCTAATTGCGCGCCAATAGGGAGAAATCCTTATGGGAATGCCTCCTCTTTCCTGGGAACGACCTGGTTGTTAAATATTATGAATTATAATATTAATGATGAATAAGTTTGTGTTGATTAAATATAAAATTGATAGTTTCATTGTGTGGAAATTATTAGTGTTAGTGGAAATCGATATTTATTTCGATAATAGTTGATGTCTGGAGGTTATATTGATCAATTGGGTAATTAACCGGATAAATGAGTAATTAATTGCTATTAATTCACATGCTTATAACTATGTGTTCACATGTGTGTACTATTGATTTACATTCTTGTACTATTAGGGGAGTTGGTGCAAGATTGATAATACTTGCATGACTAAATTAAAAAGGGAGGTATAGTTGAAGGTACTATACTGTAATTAATTTTTTCACATGATTATACTATTGAGTCACATGAATGAACTATTGATTCACATGATTTACTATTAGGGGAGGTGGTGCAAGTTTGATAATACTTGCAGGACTAAATTAAAAATAAAAAAAAAAGCGGAAGGTATTATACTGTAATATTTCGAGTCCCAAAATGTGCAATTATTGAAACTATATTTTTCTATAAATAGAAGCTCATTCTTCCTTCAATTCTCACTAATTCACTAAGTCTCACAAGAGCAATTATTATAGAGAGAAATTATAGAGAGAAAGAAGAAGAAAAGTCTGCTACCTCACTATTCCAGTATCCAGTTTTCTTCTAAGGTAAGGGGTATTATTCTTTCGTATTCATGAAGAGAGCTTATGTTATTCCATTCTTTATTATTATGTTGGAATAACATGTCTATGCGAAGTACCGCATACATGGTGAAATTCTTCTGTTATTCCATTCTTTATTATTATGTTGGAATAACCTGTCTATGTGAAGTACCGCATACATGGTGAAATTCTTCTATTATTCCATTCTTTATTATTCTGTTGGAATATCCTGTCTGTGCGGATTACACATGACCTGGTTCCATTCTTTATTATTCTGTTGAAATATCATGTCTGTGCGTATTACGCATGACCTGGTTCCATTATTTATTATTTTGTTGGAATAACATGTCTGTGCGGTCTATCGCATGCCTGGTGAATTCTTCTGTTATTCCATTCTTTATTATTATGTTGGAATAGCCTGTCTATGTAGATTATTGCATGCATGGTGAATGACCTTTCGTATTCATTCTTTATTAAATTGTGAAAATGATCTGTCTACGTGGATTACTGCATTGCGGATTAAAATACATTTGTAGTTTCGTACATTCTATTATATTCATATTAAATATCATTTCTTTTGTAATCTTCATGAAATATCATTTTATTTGGTATTTTATTTACGAGTTACTATTCATATATTGCTATTCACCCGATTACTATTCACTCTAGTATTATTCACTCGGGTATTCGGGACACTTTTCGTGTCAGAGTACTATTCACGGGTTACTATTTATGGGTTACTATTCCCCTAAATTATTATTCACCCAAATATTATTCACTCGAGTTTTTGGGGTACTTTTTATGTCGGAGTACTATTTACGAGGTACTATTCACGGGGTACTATTTACCCGAAAAATATATATTTCTTTTCTGTCCAAATTATTTTTGGTACATGAATATTATTCTTGAATTTTACTCCACAAAGCAGTATCATGTTGACAATTTGGCCGTTATTGAATTCTGGATAAATTAAATTATAAATCTTTAAAATTTATCTTTGAACTTATTTTATTGAATTCTTATATCATTGTCATCATCCTCATGCTTATATTGTGATGAAAGTCATCTTTGGCTTACGTGCATAGATAGACTTGGTATGATTATGACCAGGGATTATTCGGTATAATCATGACCGTAATGTTACAAATGATGTGGTAAAAATTCTCATTGGCCTGTAGTGCATTGATGGACAGTTGTTGGTATGATTATGACCAGGGATTATTCAGTATAATCATGAACATTGATGATTACATGAATATCCTTGGCCCGTAGTGCAGGGATGATTCGAGGATGTGATTTATTTATTAAGTTGAGTCTCAGCGATAAAAGTGATGAAAAACCTTTTAAATCATAGAAGATAGTAGATATCATGCTCTACTTGACTCTTCTAATAGATTGCTTGTTCCGCTGTAGTTAAACTTGTTGTCTATTATATTCTATTAGTTTAACATTGTTGAAGACTAATGATAATTTTTTCTGCATTATCTTAGTCATAATATTTCTTACTGGGCTAGTTGAGCTCACCCTTTCTTTCACTGTTCTCTTCAAGAAATAAGAATATAGCTGGGACGAGTCGGGAAACGGATTGACGGTCCAGATGGTTATTTTAGCAGTCCTCACTATTCTGTAAAATAGTGTGACAATAAATGTAATGAGGACTCCATTGAGTGTGAATATTGTCTAGATGACAATATTCTTATTAAAACTCTCAGCTATGTTTTGTCGTATTGTACACAACAGTTGTATAATTAAGTTTGTATTTGATTTTGCACCATGTATTTGGCGACCCAAGATGGGTGATGTATACCTGTTTTGGGGGGGTCACAGTTGGTATCAAAGCTTAAATATATGATCCCTGGCTGAGATGTGAGACAAGAACTAGGAGGGAAGAGACGGAGAATTCCTTCGCTAGTATGACCTACCTAAGTTTATTTGGTATTTAATTGGTCGGACAGAGTATAGGGATAATGTGTCATATGTCAATTAACCCTTGTTTTGTGGCAGTGTTTGATAATGACATCTGAAAATGTCTAGATAAGCAATGAAGCACATGAGACCGTTGAGTCACTAACGATCAATACCCAGGATAATATGCAACAGAAAGACAATAATACTCAGGTAAATAACAACACCGATCAAATGATGAACGATGGGATGTTCAGAGGCTTTATTAATTTCATGCAACATCAGGTAAGAGAGACTCCTGTTCAAAATATAGGTGGAAATAATGGCAACCAATGGCGGGTCACTGCTAAGCAGTTCAAGGAGCTGGGACCGCCAGAGTTTTTGGGAAAGCCAGAACCACTTAATGCGGAGACGTGGTTAAAGCAGATCACCAAGATATTTGATATCTTGGGATGCTCCGCGGAGCAAAAGGTTCCCTTAGCCACCTTTATGTTGCGTGAAGAGGCAGATTACTGGTAGAAATCTGTAAAACGTTCCCAACCTGACGCACTTAAGATGTCTTGGGAGAAGTTCCAAGAGCTGTTCAACAACAAGTATTTTCCCGAAAGTATTCGTCACATGAAGGAGGTGGAGTTTATCAAGTTGGAGCAAAATAATATGATCGTATCGCAATACGAGGGTAAATTTGCAGAGTTATCCCAGTTTGCATCCCATTTGGTCGATAATGAGGAGCGAATGACGCGAATGTTTCTAAGAGGTTTGAAACCCGATATACGTCAATACCTCATTTCTCACAAACTTTGTTTATATTCAGATGTTGTGCATAGGGCTCAGTTATTGGAGCGCGATAATGAGTCAGCACAACCAAAAGGTAACGAGCAACAACACGATAATAATCATACCGGTGGCAACGGCCATCGGAACAATGATAACCATCGTGGGGGAAATTATCATGCAAAGAATGGTAACCACTTCGGTGGTAATCATGACCAAGATAATAAGAATGGAAATTTCAAGAAGAGAAGGTTCAACAATGATGGAAAGATAGCAGCACCAACACCCGTTTTTAAGGAAGGAGAACGACCATCAATTGTATGCTTCAAATGCAAAAGGGAGGGACATATTAGTCCAAACTGCACAATGCAGTCCAAAGCATGTTACAATTGTGGAAAAGAAGGTCACCTAGCCCAATTTTGTCGTGCACCAAAGTCAAGTTCGGCTGGGACGGTGGCAGATACGGACAAAACAAAGTCGGTGGTTTCAGGAAGAGCATTTTTCCTGACTTCTCAAAAAGCGAGTAACCTAAACGAAGTTAGCACGGGTTAGTTAATTATAAATTTTTGCCAAGTCTATACCTTATTAGATACCGGTTCTACCCATTTTTTATCTCTCTTGCTTGCGCTCAACGTTTAAATTTGACTCCAGAGAAATTAGACTTTGACTTCTCGGTCGAAACTCTGTTAGGAGAAACCTTCATTACATGTGCTATCCAAGTCTTAGATGAGAGTCACAGTTTTGAATGATATTTCTATTGTTAATAAATTTCCTGACGTATTCTTGAAGACTTCCTAGCCTACCCCTAGAGCGTGAAATCGAATTTTGTATTGACCCCAATATAAAACCCATTTCTAAAACCCTCAAATATTTTTCTTCACCCAAAATGAAAGTATAATGCGCCAAAGATGTTGGCTCGAGCTGTTGAAGATTACGATCGTACCATTCAATACCATCGCGGGAAAGCGAACGTGGTAGCTGACGCGTTGAGTAGAAGATCGTATGCGTTTACGAGTGCGATGTTGTTAACACAAAAACCCATTTCGTATAACTTACAAATGACGAAGATAGAGTTAAAGACTCTAGGGACCCACGTGAAGATAACGAATATACGAGTAGAATCGACTTTAATCGATAAAGTTAAAGCCGCTCAAGCTACATACTCAGAGCTGATGAATATGAAGAAGAAGGTTCAAAAAGGAGTTATTCTAGAAGCAAGAATCGACGAAGAGAGGAAATCTCAACCCTCGATTTAATTGGCCCATTTGAAATACTTGATCGAGTAGGAACTGTGGCCTATAGACTCGTTTTACCACCAAGTATGTCGCGTGTTCATAACATTTTTTTACGTATCGATGTTACGTAAATATGTGGACGACCTGAACCACATTATTAAATTAGAACTAGACGAGATAGCAGAAGATTTAACGTATGATGAGATACGTGTTAAAATCTTGGATAACAAGGATTATATTCGATACTCAAAGGTTATACCTCAAGAGTAGGAATCTGAATGAAGTCAAGGTATCCTCACCTCTTCGGCATACCAGGTACGTACGTAAATTTCGAGGGCAAAATTTCATAAAGAGGAGAGATTGTGAAACCCCAAATTTTATGAATAAAGATTTAAATTTCTCAAAATATTTTTTTGAATATTATGATGTGGATTTGATATAATGTTATAGTTGGGGGTAATATTTATAAATTTTACAAAGTAAGCAAGTTGTTATATAATATTCTATTGGTCGGGAAATATTCGTTTTAACAGGAAATATTCGTACGATGGCACAATCATTGGTGGATCCCACAATGGAAGTATTGTCGTAGTTAGAAAATGACGGAACTATAATTTTATAAAAATAACGGCGAATGTGTTACCGTTAAAACTGTTGAACTACCTGGTAGTAAAAGTACAATAATACGCGTGATTGCATAGTAGCATACGGTATTGATTATTGATGCTTACGTGATAAGTCACTCAGTTATACTCAATTATTACTACAATAATTACTGCATCATACCTCTCATATTATTGATTTAATTATTATAACAGTATCATCTGCATTATATGTTATATTATTAAATCAATAATTGAGACGGCAAAGTTATTCATATTATTATTTGAAATATTGACAATGTCTAGAAGTTCTGTCAAGGAGAGGTTAGATAATCTAATTGCGCGCCAATAGGGAGAAATCCTTATCGGAAAGCCCCCTCTTTCTTGGGAACAACCTGGTTGTTAAATATTATGAATTATAATATTAATGATAAATAAGTTCGTGTTGATTAAAGATAAAATTGATAGTTTCATTGTGTGAAAATTATTAGTGTTAGTGGAAATCGACATTTATTTCGATAATAGTTGATGTCTGGAGGTTATATTGATCAATTGGGTAATTAACCGGATAAATGAGTAATTAATTGCTATTAATTCACATGCTTATAACTATGTGTTCACATGTGTGTACTATTGATTCACATTCTTGTACTATTAGGGGAGTTGGTGCAAGATTGATAATACTTGCATGACTAAATTAAAAAGGGAGGTATAGTTGAAGGTACTATACTGTAATTAATTTTTTCACATGATTATACTATTGAGTCACATGAATGAACTATTGATTCACATGATTTACTATTAGGGGAGGTGGTGCAAGTTTGATAATACTTGCAGGACTAAATTAAAAATAAAAAAAGAGAGGAAGGTATTATACTGTAATATTTCGAGCCCCAAAATGTGCAATTATTGAAACTATATTTTTCTATAAATAGAAGCTCATTCTTCCTTCAATTCTCACTAATTCACTAAGTCTCACAAGAGCAATTATTATAGAGAGAAATTATAGAGAGAAAGAAGAAGAAAAGTCTGCTACCTCACTATTCCAGTATCCAGTTTTCTTCTAAGGTAAGGGGTATTATTCTTTCGTATTCATGAAGAGAGCTTATGTTATTTCATTCTTTATTGTTATGTTGGAATAACATGTCTATGCGAAGTACCGCATACATGGTGAAATTCTTCTGTTATTCCATTCTTTATTATTATGTTGGAATAACCTGTCTATGTGAAGTACCGCATACATGGTGAAATTCTTCTATTATTCCATTCTTTATTATTCTGTTGGAATATCTTGTCTGTGCGGATTACACATAACCTGGTTTCATTCTTTATTATTCTGTTGAAATATCATGTCTGTGCGTATTACGCATGACCTGGTTCCATTATTTATTATTTTGTTAGAATAACCTGTCTGTGCGGTCTATCGCATGCCTGGTGAATTCTTCTGTTATTCCATTCTTTATTATTATGTTGGAATAACCTATCTATGTGGATTACCGCATGCATGGTGAATGACCTTTCGTATTCATTCTTTATTAAATTGTGGAAATGATCTGTCTACGTGGATTACTGCATGGCGGATTAAAATCTATTTGTAGTTTCGTACATTCTATTATATTCATATTAGATATCATTTCTTTTGTAATCTTCATAAAATATCATTTTATTTGGTATTTTATTTACGAGTTACTATTCATATATTACTATTCACCCGATTACTATTCACTCTAGTATTATTCACTCGGGTATTCGGGACACTTTTCGTGTCAGAGTACTATTCACGAGTTACTATTCATGGGTTACTATTCACCCAAATTATTATTCACCCGAATATTATTCACTCGGGTTTTGGGAGTACTTTTTATGTCGGTGTACTATTTACGAGGTACTATTCACGGGGTACTATTTACCCGAAAAATATATATTTCTTTTCTGTCCAAATTATTTTTGGTACATGAATATTATTCTTGAATTTTACTCCACAAAGCAGTATCATGTTGACAATTTGGCCGTTATTGAATTCTGGATAAATTAAATTATAAATCTTTAAAATTTATCCTTGAACTTGTTTTATTGAATTCTTATATCATTGTCATCATCCTCATGCTTATATTGTGATGAAAGTCATCTTTGGCTTACGTGCATAGATGGACTTGGTATGATTATGACCAGAGATTATTCGGTATAATCATGACCGTAATGTTACAAATGATGTTGTAAAAATCCTCATTGGCTTGTAGTGCATTGATGGACAGTTGTTGGTATGATTAGGACCAGGGACTATTCGGTATAATCATGACAATTGATGATTACATGAATATCCTTGGCCCGTAGTGCAGGGATGATTCGAGAATGTGGTTTATTTATTAAGCTGAGTCTCAGCGATAAAATTGATGATAAATTTTTTAAATCATAGAAAATAGTAGATATCATGCTCTACTTGACTCTTCTAATGGATTGCTTGTTCCGCTGTAGTTAAATTTGTTGTCTATTATATTCTATCAGTTTAACATTATTGAAGGCTAATGATAATTTATTCTGCATTATCTTAGTCATAATATTTTTTACTGGGCTAGTTGAGCTCACCCTTTCTTTCACTGTTCTCTTCAAGAAATAAGAATATAGCTGGGACGAGTCGGGAAACGGATTGACGGTCCAGATGGTTGTTTTAGTAGTCCTCACTATTCTATAAAATAGTGTGACAATAAATGTAATGAGGACTCTATTGAGTGTGGATATTATCTAGATGACAATATTCTTATTAAAACTCTCAGCTATGTTTTGTCGTATTGTACACGACAGTTGTATAATTAAGTTTGTATTTGATTTTGTACCATGTATTTGGCGACCCAAGATGGGTGATGTATACCTGTTTTGGGGGCCTCACACCCCCAAACTTGAACTATTGCTTGCCCTCAAGTAATGAATACGACATTAAACAATGAAATGCAACTACATGCTATGCCAACTAAATTATGATGTAAATGAGTCCCAAGTTTTTCCAACTAAAATGGAATTTTAATCCAATGTGCCTCAGCGAATTATCCATATTTAAGAATAAAATTTCAAACTAAGTTATAGACATAATATCATACAATCAAATAACCCATGTTCACTATAAAAATGTTGTGTGCGTGTGTTGTGTTCACAAATATACTTAACCAAGGTAAAGACTAAACATGTTATACTGCTAAAAACAAAAAATTGAAGTCTAAGTCAAGAACCATGTATACTAATGCAAAAAAACTACTCCAACACATCAAAACAAGCTAAGGTTTAACAATGGGTTTAATATGCTTTATTTTTACTCATGAGGGCGACTTTCGCACTTTTCCGTGGTGTTTATTGCTATTTTTTTATACACAGTAAGTGCGTTTTACGCTCCATCTTGCCCCTTCCAATGATTCAATAATTCAACTCAGGAAGGTTCCAAGATGGATTTTTCATTCCTTTTTCTCTTTTTTTTTTCTTTTTTTTATATACACAATAAGTATACCCATGTGTTTCCAAAGTTTGATTATTAATGTTTTCATGGCCTAAGTCCATTTTCTACACAATTCTCTTTTTAAAAACCACATTACCTACTAAGCAATAAAAAAACATTACTCTTATACCAACAAGCATATGTGAACATGTATGTGATAACCGAAAGCATCTAAACAACAGGCATGTATTACATCATGCAAAATATTATAGCTAAACTCATGTTATCCAGTAAATTCAAAAATCCTTCAAAATTCAATTTCATCATTGGATAGACTCAAACTCCATAAAGCTAGACATTTGGGACATACAACTAAACACATAACTAAAACATATAATAACTACTAAAAATAGAAAAATATTTTGTAATTATTAATTAATACATAAACATGCAAAATTTAAACTAAACATGCAAAAATATGCAAATTAACTACACTATTACCCAATACCCCAAAACTTAATATATTTATTGTCCTAATTAATGAAGGTATAGGGTTAGAAGAACTCCTCTACTGATCAGCTGCACCTCCCTCTTTGGGTGGTGAATCCGGTGGTGGAAATGGCACGACTATTCCAAATTGTGGCCACTCGAGGCTGGTACCCAGCTACGCAAATGCCTCTGCTAGCGACCTCGTCAAACCCATAGTAAACGCTACAAAATTGTCATACATAGCATCGACCTTCTGCTCCAACCTTCAGAACTGTCGATCGTCAGTAACAGCAATGACTTGAGTTGATGTGCCTGCTTCATTTGCCTTTGAGGGTTGTGATGATGGCGTAGATGATGCGGGATGAAGGATGAAACCCTTACCCCTTGGGTACGGGGTACCTCCTGCCCAATCTTCGAATCTTGCTATCGTGGCATGAGTGATATCTTGGCTTGGGTACTGTAACTGTTCATCTGTCCACCTAACTCCTGCTCTAGCACACAAATGAGCCACGATCGAGGCATGTGGTATACTTCCCGTAGTACTTCCTCGCATATATCGCAGCATGTTCTGATTAAGAAGGTGACCAATGTCGATATATTTTCCCACAATAATCCCCTAAATAATGATTGCTCACTCAGTTATAATTTCATGTTGATGGGACGATGGCATGAGTTTTGCACAAACAAAGATATTCCAAGCCTTAGCATAACGGTTGAGAGCTGAAGCCGGAAAGGTCTTAGGCTGATTAGTGTTGGGCGTGCAAGTCCATTGTGTCCCTGGGATACACAAATCAGCGATGACTTCATTGAGGTCTGTCTCCATTTGCTCCGCCTCAACCCAATTCGTACGTCCAGTTAGAGGGTCGGGTAAATTGAATACGCCACGAATTACCCTTGGTCGATAGTCCACTTGAACCCCTCGGACAAAAGAAAAGCCACTCATTGTCTCCCTTGCATTCACATAAAATTCCCTCACAATGGTCACAGGTTCAGCTATTGGAGTAGAGCAAACTCCATGCCAACATTTTTCCTTGATCATCTGCACCAATTGCCCGTCTTGTGCATCTGGCTTGAACCCTCTTTCTCGAACAAGTGATTTCGCTATAATGCGGTAATACTCTATCTGTACATCCAGGCTGACAAATTTAGAAAAGTCCACATTGTCACCACTTTGGCTACTGTCAGAGGATGACTCGGGAGTGCGAGAGCGAGCATGCTTTGGTCCCATTATTACCAATGAAGAAGGAGAAGAACTGTGTTATTGGACAAAGGTAGTATTTTTTGATAAACACTGAACACCCCCAAACTTGTTGTATTTCCACGCACCCTCTGAAAACCCTAGCTTTATCAATTGAAGAATTTAAATATGGATAGGAAACGGATGCGAGATACGCGTAGTGGGGTGAGGAGTTACAATTTTTGAAATAGAACGGTTAGGAGAGAAGAGTCGTGCATTTTTAGAGAGAAAGGGATACGCACACTTCTATTATAACTGTTATGAGAGATGGGCAAAGTCACGTCTTTAAGGACTTCAAAAATTTTCAAAATTCAGTCTTGGGCGCGGCCGCGCGTGTTTTTAACTGAAAAGTTGCGCGGGCGCTCGAGTGGTTTCGCTGTATAAACATATGGCGCGGGCGCGCTGCCTTGCATCCTGCCATACCAATCTGCATTTCAAACATACCAAAATAGCGACGAATCATCTCCATTACACCTACACAAACAACAAATATCAGTATCAAAGCATGAACTAATGACTATGCATAAATGACTATCTTAAAACCATACTTTCTATGCTACGCTCAAGCATCAACAAATGCAAATTCAGCTCCCATAATACTTATGTACTACTAATTAGGCTATAACAACTAATCATGAAAATGAAATATCAAATACTATCTAAAACAAAATTAACAAGAGAGAATGATAGAAATAATGGGGTGCCTCCCATCAAGCGCTAAGTTATAGTCAATTAGCTTGACTATCTCTAACTCTGTCATGTTGAAGAAAGAATGGAGGTTACTTTCTGCCTGTCAACCTCACCACTAAAATAATTCTTTAGTCGCTGTTCATTCACTTTGAACGGCTTATCTGGGAATTCGTCAAATACCTCTACTGCACCATGTGGAAAAACTGTCTTTACTGTAAATGGCCATGACCACCTTGATTTAAGCTTCCCAGGAAAAAGTTTAAGTCTTGAATTGAACAACAAAACTCTTTGTCTCGACTCTATAATCTTGTGATTGTGCCATTTCTTCACCTTTTCCTTATACAGCTTGGAGTTTTTATACGCCTGTAATCTGAATCCATCCAACTCATTGAGTTGGAGTAAGCATTTTTCACCTGCAGCCTTCAAATCAAAATTGAGCTTCCTAATTGCCCAATATGCCTTATGCTCAAGCTCCATAGGAAGGTGACAAGCCTTTCCATAAACCAACTGAAAAGGTGACATTCCCAACGGAGTCTTATAAGCAGTCCTATATGCCCATACAGCATCTCAGGCTTTAATGACCAATTCTTTCTTGTGGGGTTCACGACTTTCTCCAAAATTCTCTTAGGTTGATTAGTGTTGGGCGTGCAAGTCCATTGTGTCCCTTGGATACACAAATCAGTGATGACTTCATTGAGGTATGTCTCCATTCGCTCCGCCTCAACCCAATTTGTACGTCCAGTTGGAGGGCCGGGTAAATTGAATATGCCATGAATTACCCTTGGTCGATAGTCCACTTGAACCCCTTGGACAAAAGAAAAGCCACTCATTGTCTCCTTTGCATTCACATAAAATTCCCTCATAATAGCCATAGGTGCAGCTATTGGAGTAGAACAAACTCCATGCCAACATTTTTTCTTGATCATCTGCACCAATTGCCCATCTTGTGCATCTGGCTTGAACCCTCTTTCTCAAACAAATAATTTCACTACAATGCGGTAATACTCTATCTGTGCATCCAGGCTGACAAATTTAGAAAAGTCCACATTGTCACCACTTTGGCTACTATCAGAGGATGACTCGGGAGTGCGAGAGCGAGCACACTTTGGTCCCATTATTACCAATGAAGAAGGAGAAGAACTGTATTGTTAGACAAAGGTAGTATTTTTTGATAAACACTGAACACCCCCAAACTTATTGTATTTCCATGCACCCTCTGAAAACCCCAGCTTTATCAGTTGAAGAATTTGAATATGGATAGGAAACGAATGTGAGATACGCGTAGTGGGGTGAGGAGTTACAATTTTTGAAATAGAACGGTTAGAAGAGAAGAGTCGTGCATTTTTGGAGAGAAAGGGATACGCACACTTCTATTATAACTGTTATGAGAGATGGGCAAAGTCACGTCTTTAAGGACTTCAAAAATTTTCAAAATTCGGTCTTGGGCGCGGCCGCGTGTGTTTTGAACTAGAAAGTTGCGCGGGCGCGCGAGTGGTTTTGTTGCATAAACATATGGCGCGGGCGCGCTGCCCTGCATCCTGCCATACCAATCTGTATTTCAAACATACCAAAATAGCGACGAATCATCTTCATTACACCTGCATAAACAACAAATATCAGTATCAAAGCATGAACTAATGACTATGCATAAATGACTATCTTAAAACCATACTTTCTATGCTACGCTCAAGCATCAACAAATGCAAATTCAGCTCCCATAATACTTATGCACTACTAATTAGGATACAACAACTAATCATGAAAATGAAATATCAAATACTATCTAAAACAAAATTAACAAGAGAGAATGATAGAAATAATGGGGTGCCTTCCATCAAGCGCTAAGTTATAATCAATTAGCTTAACTATCTCTAACTCTATCATGTTGAAGAAAGAATGGAGGTTACTTTCTGCCTGTCAACCTCGCCACCAAAATAATGCTTTAGTCGCTGTCCATTCACTTTGAACGGCTTATCTAGGAATTTGTCAAATACCTCTACTGCACCATGTGAAAAAATTGTCTTTACTGTAAATGGCCCTGACCACCTTGATTTGAGCTTCCCAGGAAAAAGTTTAAGTCTTGAATTGAACAACAAAACTCTTTGTCCCGGCTTAAATACTCTCTCTATAATCTTGCGATCTTGCCATTTCTTCACCTTTTCCTTATACAGTTTGGAGTTTTCATACGCCTGTAATCTGAATTCATCCAACTCATTGAGTTGGAGTAAGCATTTTTCACCTGCAGCCTTCAAATCAAAATTGAGCTTCCTAATTGCCCAATATACCTTATGCTCAAGCTCCAGAGGAAGGTGACAAGCCTTTCCATAAACCAACTGAAAAGGTGACATGCCCAACGGAGTCTTATAAGCAGTCCTATATGCCCATACAGCATCATCAAGCTTTAATGACCAATCCTTTCTTGTGGGGTTCACGACTTTCTCCAAAATTCTCTTTACTTCACGATTTAAAACCTCTGCTTGGCCATTGGTTTGAGGATGATAAGTTGTAGCAATGCGATGATTTACCCCATACTTAGCAAACAGAGCTGTGAACTGCCTATTACAGAAATGATTGCCTTCATCACTAATAATAGCCCTTGGAGTTCCAAACCTTGTAAAAATACTTCTTTGTAAAAATCGTAGGACCACCTTGGCATCATTAGTTGGAAGAGCTGCCACTTCCACCCACTTCGAAACATAATCGACTGCTAACAAGATGTATAAATTTTCACATGAGAAATGAAAGGACCCATTAAATCTATTCCCCAAACATAAAAAATTTCAACCTCAAGGATCGTGTTCAATGGAATCTCATTCCTTTTCGATATAATCCCAACTCTTTGACATTTGTCGCATTTTTGGACAAAACTGTAAGCATTCTTAAAAATCGTCGGCCTGTAGAATCCTGCTTGTAATACTCGAGCCACTGTCCTCTCTCCACCGTAGTGACCTCCATATAATGAAGTGTGGAAATCTTGCAAAATCCCCTCTGTCTCACTATATAGGATACATCCCTTATTATCTGATCAGCACATTGTTTGAACAAATACGGTTCATCCCATATAAACCACTTCACGTCATGCAAAAATTTCTTCTTTTGATAACCAACTAAATCAGAAGGAATCATCCTGCTCACCAAGTTGTTCGCATAGTTTGTAAACCACGGCACTTCCCCTTTCACCACAAATAACTGTTCGTTTGGAAAGGACTCATGAATCACAGTCTTGTCATATACCTCCCTTGCCGGATTTTCTAGTCGAGATAAGTGGTCCGCCACTTGGTTCTCAGTTCCCTTTCTGTCCTTAATCTCCAAATCAAATTCTTGCAACAGAAGTATCCACCTGATCAAACGAGGTTTTGCATCCTTCTTTGCCACCATGTATCGAATTGTCGCATGATCTGTGTACACTATTACCCTTATACCAATCAGATAAGCTCAAAACTTGTCAAAAGCATACACAACTGCCAGTAATTCTTTCTCTGTGGTGGTGTAGTTCAATTGAGCATTAGTAAGGGTCTTGCTTGCATAGTATATCATATGAAAAATCTTTTCCCTTCTCTGACCCAAAACAGCCCCCACGGCATAATCATTGGCATCACACATCAACTCCAATGGTAAATCCCAATCCGATGCTATAATTACTGGTGCTGAAGTTAACTTCCTCTTTAAATGCTTAAATGCAGACAAGAAATCCTCATCTAACTTGAACTGTGCATCCTTCTCTAATAAACTGCAAAGTGGCTTTGTTATCTTGGAGAAATCTTTAATGAATCTACAGTAAAAGCCTGTATATCCTAGAAAACTTCGAACACCTTTTACTGAAGATGGTGGCGACAAATTCTCAGTAGTCTCTAATTTGGCTCTGTCCACCTCAAGTCCCTTCTTCGACACCTTATGTCCCAGAATTATTCCTTCTGCGGTAATCCATGCAGACTCTCCACCCCGTTACTGTTCTTGTCGAAATCAACTCATTATTTTCATTAGATACTACGGTTATACCACCCTTCTTCGGTACACACTGTACCAGGCTCACCCACGAGTTATCTGAAATTAGATAAATAATACCTGCATCCAACCATTTCAACACTTCCTTCTTGACCACTTCCTTCATGATTGGATTTAGTCTTCTTTGTTGTTCCACTGAAGGCTTGCTATCATCTTCCAGTAGGATCTTATGCATACAGAAAGATGGACTAATCCCTTTGATATCTGCTATAGTCCACCCAATTGCTGACTTGAACTCCTTGAGAACTCTTAGCAGTTTTTCTTCCTGAAAAGATGTTAGTGCAGAAGAAATAATCACAGGCAATTTTGAATTATCATTTAAAACAACATACCTCAAATGGTCTGGAAGTGGTTTCAACTCAAGTTCTGGAGGTGTTTCAAGAAATGGCTTTAATTTCACTGATGACTCTCCAGCTTTCTTTAATGGCTCAACAGAAGTCTTGAACTTCCTGAACTGTGGAGTTGTGTCAAGTATCTGAATAATTTCTTCAGTTTCCTCATCATCTATTTTTGAACTTCCCACAATAGAATTCCTCAATGATTCTTGATCCACCAAGTTCTCTACTTCATCATTTAGTACCTTTTTCACCAAATTAACCTTGAAGCATTCCTCTTCATCTGTTGGAAATTTCATTGCCTTGAATACATTGAAAGTAACTTCTTGATCATGCACTCGCATTGTCAATTCCCCTATCTACACGTCTATCAAGGTTCTTCCTGTGGCTAGGAATGGCCTTCCAAGAATGATCGGGATACTTCTATCTTCTTCATAGTCTAATATGATGAAATCTGCCGAAAAGATGAATTTATCTACTTTCACCAATACATCTTCCATAATACCTCGTGGATAAGTGATAGACCTATCAGCTAGCTGTAAAGAAATATTTGTCGGTCTTGGAGCTGGCAAATCCCAATTGATTGAACACTGACAATGACAACAAATTGATACTTACCCCAAGATCGCACAAATATTTGTTGAAGCTCATCTTTCCAATTGTAAAAGGTATCGTGAAGCTTCCCGGATCCTTCAGCTTTGGAGGTAATTTGCATTGAAGCACTGCACTACATTCTTCAGTCAAGGCCACTGTTTCGAAATCTTCTAGCCTTTTCTTCCTTGACAATATACCTTTCATAAACTTTGCATAACTAGACATATGTTCCAATGCCTCAGCGAAAGGTTTGTTAATCTGTAGCTTTTTAAAGACCTCCAAAAATTTACTGAACTGTTTGTCTTCCCTCTGCTTTTGTAATCTCTGTGGGTAAGGAACAGGAAGATGAACTACTGGTATCTTGGTCATTGATTTATCAGATGAATCTTCTTTATTCTTCTTCACTTCCTGTTGTCCTGAACCTTCTTAATTCAAACCATCCTCAGAAGAATTTTCATGACAGCGCGGTCGCACGGTTTCCCCTTGCAAAAGTGGCGCAGGCGCGCCATGCTGATTTTTTGCAATTTGCTTCCCAGACCTAAGTGTAATTGCTTGACATTGTTCCTTCCCTTCCCTTCCCTTCTTGGATTAGCCTATGTGGTACTTGGAAATGAACCCTGAGGTCTGTTGTTAAGCATGCTAGCCATCTGTCCCATTTGAGTTTCCAAGTTTTTGACGGCTACTGCTTGGCTTTTAATCATCATTTCAGTATTTGCCATATACTTCATCATCATCATCTCCTCCATCTCTGACTTCTTCTCTTGCTGAGGTACAGGTGGTGGATGATGTTGTTGTTGTTGTTGAGAAAATCCAGGTGGATAGGGTGGTCTTAGTGCAAACTGTTGCTGAGATGGTTGTGCCTAAAATTGATTTTGTGGTTGAAACTGACTTTGTTGATTGCTTTGATTATTTGACCAACTAAAATTTGGATGATTGCGGTTGTTTGAGTTGTATGTATTCTGAAATTGACTTTGATTCTTCTGGTAGTTGTCACATACTGTATAGGCTCTGAACTGATAGCACATTTGTCAGTTGAATGTGACCCTGCACATATCTCACACACGAAAGCAACTGACTTCGCCTTCCTTTCCGCCAAAGAGTTAATCTTCTTTTCCATGGATGCAATCTGAGCTGACAATTGAGTGATAGTATCCACCTCTAACAATCCTGCAACTTTGGGTTGTGGCATTTTGGCTGTAGGATTTTGGAAATCATTCGCTGTCATAGTTTCAATAAGGTTGTAGGCCTCTTCATAGCTCTTTGCCCATAAAGCTCCTCCTGCAGTTGCATCTACAATTGGCCTTGACTGTCATCCCAATCCATTATAGAACTTATTAATCACCATCCAATCTGGCATACCATAGTGTGGACACTTCCTTAGCATCTCCTTGTATCTTTCTCAGGCTTCATACAGAGATTCACCCTGTTGCTGCTCGAACTAGGAGATTGCTGTCCTCATTTTAGCGATTTTAGCCATTAGGAAAAATTTGGCTAAAAACTTTTGTGCTAGGTCCCCCCATGTTATAATAGATCTTGACGGTAGAGAGTGAAGCCAACTTCTTGCCTTATCCCGTAAAGAAAATGAAAATAGTCTAAGTCTGATTGCATCCTCTGTCACCCCGTTGTACCTGAAGGTGTCACATATTTCTATAAAACTCAACAGATGCTCATTCGGGTCATCTGTAATAGCACCGCCAAACTGTACCGAATTCTGCACTATTTGAATAGTGCCCAGCTTTATCTCAAAAGTATTGGCTGCTATAGCTGGCCTGACTATACTTGACTGTAATCCATTTATGTTTGGCATCAAATAATCTCTCAAGGCCCTGTGTTCCTCTCTTTGCTCTTCTCTTTGCTCTTCTGCTGCCATATTAGATGTTGTGGTCTCTAACTCTGCTTGTATATTTCTACGCGCTCTCGATTTCCAACCTCTCCCGTTTATGTTGTCCGGTGCAGGTGTCAACTCGGAATTGGATGATCGTGTATGCATAAAATATATACAAATACCTGAAATACAAACAAAAACAAAAATAGAAATAAGATAAGATAAGATTTGTCTAAGTCATACAAATTTAGCTTAAAACTGATGACGATAATATTAAAAATAAATGTCTTTCCCCGGCAACGGCGCCAAAAACTTGTTGCCTCCTTTTCAGTCAAACAAAAAGGACTCTAACTCATGCAAGCATACACGGGTCAACAAGTAGTACAGAGTAAGAAAAGTATCGATTCACGGAGAAAGGTTTTAAATTTTAATTATCATACATCAACTGTCACTATTTTCATATGCTCTAATGAATAACTCACAATTATAATTAATTCTAAATTCAATTAATGAATAAAAATAGGATACTAAAATAATATAATTAAATTTGGAAATAATTGGATTCTAACGTCATTTCATACTTCATCTAAATTGTAACCATCATGTAATGCTTATTTACTTATCATGAAAAACTAGTCAAGAGCACAAAAGTGGACACAACCATTTTTCAATGAACTATGACCTATTTACATAACCTCCACATATGATAGAAAACATGTAAGCGACACTATTACCAAAATCACTATATGTCTATGTGAAATTGCAACAATAATGAATTAAAGCACAGGCTCTTTTAGTACTACACACGATGAAACGGTATATTTCTATCCGGTTCACGAATTACAAAGCTAAACAACTCAGCCTCATAAACATATGATATTATGATTAAATCCATACTCATATTTCATTTTTCAAGTCCATATAAGCATACAAGGTGAATGGTGATCAAACATTCATTCATTACGCTGAATCATAATAGGTAATCCAATGATAAACATATAATCATACAATCAGCTACATAAGTTTAGACTACATATCAAAATCCATTACAATCCCATAATGGAATTTAGTTCATTTCTAAACCAAAAGTCATTATGGGATTGAAGCAACACATGGAATTAAACAATGCAAATAAGAGATGAAGGAGAAATGATTAAACCCAGTTGCAGAATCTGCTCCAATGTGTGTTCCAAAGTACTAATAATATCCAGAAAATGAAATTAACGATTATTCAATAACCAAAGTGAAGAGAGGATATAGAATGTATCAAAAATTGATCAAATCCTCTCTCGACTAGTAAAAACATAAGAACCCTAATTACTTGATATGAAAAACTAATAAAAGACCTAATAACACACTTCTGGTACCAACCAGTATTGTTTCGATCAGCCTCAAGCGCTTAAAATTCAAATTATAAAAAAGTCAACAAACAGACTGCAAAGGACTCGCGCGACCGCGCGTGATCCTAGTGTAAAACGGGCGCGGGCGTGCGATAGGTGTGTCTGCCGAAGCCTTGGCACGGGCGTGCGAGTTTCCTTCTTTGCTAAGGCGCGGGTGCGCGTAGGTGCAAAACTGTCTGTCTTCAAGTGGCGCGGGCGCGCGTTGTAAGGCTTAATTAGTCGCACGGCTACTGCTTGTTGTCTTCTGTTGTTACTTCTTGCTTTGTTGTTTGTTCTTCATCTTTCCTTTTCTGCATAGCACTCATCCATTGTTTCAGTTCCTCATCTACCCATGTCCATCATGCCTAGTCCTTGCTAGCTCATGTCACCATGCTTATCCATGCCATTCTTGCCTTTTTCATGCATTTCATTGCCATAGGAGTTCCACTACAAGAAATGCTAAACAACATATAATGCACAAAAACATAGTAAAATCTATTTGAGATGAGCATAATTCTCGTGAATTAACATCCAATAAGTAGGTATAAAACCTACTTATCACTAATTATTTAAAAAAAATAAAATATACAAAAAACATCAGCTAAAAAAAATAGCAAAATAAACAAATCAATAAAACTATGAACACGTTTACTTAAAATTCAAATTTTACCAAAATAATTTGCACACTAATATTATTGAAATCAATTATAGGCATGTTAAACAAATCCGCCATATTTGAATAATCTTTCAAATATTTACCGTCACTACATTGTTAAATTAGGGTTGACTTGAGAAAAGAAACGTGGCACGTGATCTCCCCTTCATGATGTCACGTGCTACATGCATCTGGCGGGCGGCAGAATAAAATATTCTACTCTATAACTGATAACTCCTACGGTTAGCACGCAACAATTGACTCCCGTCCAAATCTTCGTGTCCAATCCATTTCTTTAAATCTCACATAATCAAAATTTTATTATATATTTTTTAAGTATCTTATTCCATTGTAATTTTTTTCGTGAAATTATATTCGTGAAATATATTGATTTATAATATTATACAAAATTATAAAAATGATCCATCATATTATATATTTTTAAATAGAATTATCACTAATATTCATCTAAATAAATGACAATAGAAAAATTAATATATAAATTTGTAATATATATTATTTCTCTTTTTCTAAATTGATGGTATAAATAATCATAATTTTATATCGATATTAAATATGAGGCTATATTGGTTAAGAAAGTGTACATAAATGATTTACATATTACTTTTTTTTAATACCTACTCTATTATAATAATTTATCTTGACTTAGAGTTGGGGGTTTAAATTGGAGAGAAGATATCTTATTGTCTTCAATTTTTTCATTACGCACGTGAGTTATAAACAATTCTGAGATCTTCGTGGTTCAAGATAAAAAATAAAAACGACACTATTTTCGAAATTATCTTCAAAAAATAAATAAAAAAAATAGAAATTGTATTTAAAAAAATACATTTTCAAAACTTAAAACATAATAGTGCGACTACAACAAGATATATGAGAATTTCGACTATAATAAAATATGAGAAGTTCGACTAAATAATTCGATTATAACAAAATATATGAAATACAAAATCTTCAATCAAATGTTCAAAATCCTATATATATAACTTACATAAAATTAATCCACATCCACATAAAATTAATTACATATATATATAAAAAAGATTATTTTTTTCTTTTTATCCTTTTTGTTTCTTGGGTCTAATTTTCTTTGTCTTATTTTCATGGACCCTTTTTCTTTTAACAATATCTATGAGACTATAATTATGAACCAAACACCATAACCTTCACAACTTGCCAATTACATCTCTCATTTCCTCTGCTGCTCTGCATTCAACACCAGATTTATCATCACTCAGGTTCGTCCTCTCAGCTTTCTCTTTGTGTCTATACATCTAGACATATATCCAGATACAAAGCTTATCTATTCGCCATTAATTGCGAATTCTCTTTGTAACCCTACGCTAAATTCCTCGAAATTCGCAACCCTAAACCCTTATCCGATCCCAATTCCCAAACCCAGATTCTCGATTTCCCAACCCTTATTGAAAATTTAAAATTTTACAGCTTTAGTTTTGCTGTAATTTAGCCCTAGGGTTCGTCCTGCTTCTCTAATGGATGTCCAATTGGTAAATAAGGGTTTACACTTTTCCCGTAGGAGGAAGAAGTGGTTGATTTTACTGGTTGCTTTTGGTGTTTCAGGTTATGGGTTGTATAAAATTTATCAATTGCCCTCTGTGACTAGGAAGAGGAAGAGATTTGTGAAGCTTTTAGGTGCCCTGGTTTCGATAATCGAAATGGTTTCTGATTCGGCTGTGACAATTGGGGTAGTTTCTAGGGATTTGAAGGATTATTTGCAGTCGGATTCGGACCAAATTCCTAGTAGTTTGAAGCAGTTATCGAAAATTGCTAGGTCTGATGAGTTTTCGAAGTCATTGATCAGGGTTTCAGAGGCTGTGACTTTGGGGGTTTTGCGGGGTTGTAGGTTAGAGACTGGAAATGAGATTGATGCAGGGGGAAATTTGGGTTTTGCTGATAGGGTTATGGATAAATTGACATCGAAGACCGGGACGGGGTTTGTGTCTGTTGTTGTTGGTAGTTTTGCTAAGAATTTGGTTTTGGCTTTTCAGTCAAGTAGTCAATTAAATGAAGGTTTGAATGGGAGTCACCTTTCTGGTATGGCTTATGTTGGATCAAATTCGTCGAATTTGCCTAAATGGGTGGATTTATTGTGCAATGACAAGTGCAAGGTAGTCATGGCTGATTGCATTCAGACATTTGTGAGCACTGCAGTTGCTGTTTATCTTGATAAAACTATGAGTGTTAATATCTATGATGAAATGTTTTCTGGGTTAACTAATCCCAAGTATCAAACCCAAATGAGAGATGTCTTGGTGTCACTTTGTAGTTGCGCGGTGGAAACGCTCGTGAAAACGTCTCACCAAGTGTTGACGAGTTCAAATTCTGGTTCAGGACCAAATTCTAACACTTCTTATGGCATTGTTGATCATACCGGTGCTCCAAGCACAACCGGAGACAAGCTTTTTGGACAAGATGCATATTCAGGAAATTTGAAGGAGAACGGGACATATTTTGATATTCAGAATAATGGGTGGGTAAATAATGTTTCGTCTACACTGGCTGTCCCAAGCAATAGAAGGTTTGTGCTTGATATGACTGGGAGGGTGACTTTTGAAACAATTAGATCCCTTGTGGTGTTCATTTTACAAAAGCTCATGGATGGCTTGAAAAGAAGTCTGAATGTAGTTCATGAGGAAGTTGTGGGCAGGGGACTGGAAGTTCTCCAGTATGTCGGTGCTAAATCATCCGTTATTGTTACCATATGTCTTGCCTTGTATTTACATGTCCTAGGTGGTACTAGGGCTTTCATGCTTGCTTAAATGATCGATTTATTTCCCCTTAAAACTGTTCATGTATTGGTTGGAAAGGAAATATCATTGACAAGACTTCTTCAAGTACGTTTTACTTGTATGTCTTTGTCTTCGTGGGAATATAATATTGTGATTATTACTTCCATGTTTGTTTAGAATTATAACTTAATTGCCTATTTTCCTCCTCTTTGCAAAATCCCTTCCTTTTGTTTCATTTATTGTCATTCAATTGTTTATGGATACATACATATACATTGGAAATGGCAAACTTTCTTCCTGCTATCTGGTTTTCTATGGCTTTCCGAATTTATAAAGCAACATTTGAGACCTTCAAATACAATTGGACCATTCTAACATATGATTATATCAATTGAGCAGAAATTGATAGATGTTAAAGAGGAGTGAGAAGCCAATGAATAACTTAGTTCTGTCAAATGAAAATGCAAAACGCCACTTTGCGTGATTCAGAGTATGGTAGAGGTAAGTTTCTTCAAATTGTTTGGTTGGTATAGTTAATAGCTTTGTTAAAAATTAAAATTAGTTGAGATATAGTGAAAACTGGTTGAATGGTATCTAGGTGTATATCAAAGCATGTGCATTTCAAGGAGGCTACACATAGTGGCTGATCCAAGGAATCCGGCTGAGTGAACATAACTTATAAACTCAAAACCCTAATATTAGAATAATAAAAATACTAAACTAAAATAATCTTACTAAATATTAAAATCCTAATCACTACTAAATGTACTAAATCCTCACTAATAAATAAATAGATAAGTATTGACATTAAACATCCATAAAACTTTCATAACATAAATAGATTTTTCATCTTGTCTTTGGTCATGTCCTCATCACCATCTATAAGATATATGCAATGTAACTTAAGGGGCCAACTGTCTAGCAGAGTTATGGTGGTTAGTTTTGTATATAGCGTGATCATTCAATCACATTATATAAAAGTAGCGAAAGCGCGATAAAATGAATTTTAAAATTTTAATACAAACCATTACCATGATCATACATTGTGCTCAATTATCAATTTAAACGAAGAAGAAAGAGAATCAGATTAATACCTTTGTAGAACCGTGTTTCCTCAGTCTTTCGTGTAATTCCTCAGATTAATACCTTTGTACGAGTTCAACTCCAAGTCTTTCGTGTTCTCCTTGAATTCACTGGGTTTGATTCTTTCCTTTGATCAACGTTAGCTACCCAAGCGTTTGACCTATAAGTTGATCCACCAAGGAAAAATAGGTATTCAAGAATATGGGTGTTTAGCAAAAATCCTAGTTTCTATCTCTATAAAATTTAGACGTACTCTCCCAACTTTTAAAATTGTCAGTAACCCTTAATCATAATAAGACTATTCTTATTTATAGATATAGGCAACCCTCTCAAACCATTTAGGAACATGATTTTATTTTAATTAATTAGGCTCTTAATTTAATTAGGAATATATGGTAGTATTTTTATTAATTAATTCTCAAACCTTTTTAGAAATTAAATAATAGTAATAATAATAATAATAATAATAATAAGACTTCTCTTATTAATTTGTATTTAATATTTTTGAAATATTAAATTATTTAATTTATTCTATCACCATAGAGTAAGTTAAATATACTTAATTTATTATTACGATTACGTCATTTAATTCTTAAATAAATATTTTTCTTTTATGATGTGACCCTTTAGGTTCTCCATATTAAACCGGTTATGAATAAATCAATTAGAACAATTCTAATCTTATTTAAATAAATAAATTAAACTATTTAATTCATTTAAATAAATAATATTTATTTTACAATAAGGGTAAACCCCCTTAGCGATCAGCGACTTTTCAGAAAATATAGATTTCAACATTAATCATAAAAGAACCTTGAGTAAATAGTTACCGTATAATTCAATCTTTCTACCATACAATATCTCAATTAAATATAAGACATGAAATTACTGTCAAATCTTATTTTATTTAATTATATGTATTTTGATTTTTAAATGCACAACTCTAAATAATGCAAATTAGAAACTCATTTCTAATTTCATTCTACATTGGCCAAAGATTCATGAGTTACGTCGTTATTTATCGAATCACATAGGACATTATTTTTTTTACTAGAAACGGTAGATTCTTTGTTGACCATTCATTATCTCCATGTATATACTCAAGCATATCCTTTGATATACCCTAATTAAGGGTCTTAAGGGACATGTCAAAGTATAACTCATCATACATAAAATACTATGATGATATCAAATCTAAGGATCACGTGTACTACTATCACTAGAGCAATTTTTATTGACACGTAAGTAAAACTCCATTAGGTATTCCTTAACGAGTCACGTTCAGTGAATTTATTCTCCAATAAGCACCAACATACTTGCTTTAGTGTCTCCACACAAATGATTATGAGATAAATCATCTTCTTCCTAAGAGCAAGAAACGTATGTACCAATTTATCCGGATTCACTAATCTCCATTTTAGTAATCCAACGATTGGGAACAATTTTAGTTTTAATTTATCTAATAATTTTGATCTCATTAGCATGATCATCATCATGATTCTAAAAGTATTGCTTAAAACTTTGAGCTTATCATATTTAATATAACAATACCATGTAGATAAAGTAAAAGCCTTTTATAAATTAACTTTTATTATTAATAAATGAATAATATTAAAAAGTATATGCTACATCATATCAAATATGATTGACTTGTATACATACTACTTTCAATCTCCCACTTGCACTAAAGTCAGTCGTCATGGTATCTCATACACATCTTCTCTAAGTGACGATCAAATTATTATTGGGTTAAATTTTTAGTAAATAGATCTGCAATGTTGTCTTGAGAGTCCACACATTCCAGGTTGAGGTCTCCTCTTTCAATAATTTCTCTAATCAAATGAAAACGCCGCAACACGTATTTGGATTTCTGGTGAGATCTGAGTTCCTTGGCTTGTGCAAACAACTTCGGTGTTGTCACATAATAAAAGTATTGCTCCTCTAATGTTAAGAACCACACAAAGTTCAGTTATGAATTTCTTCATCCAAATAGCCTCCTTTGCAGCTTTACTTGCAGCTATATACTCTGTCTCTGTCACTGAATCAACAATTGTTTGCTACTTGGAACTATTCCAACTCACTACGCCACCATTTAAGGTAAACACATATCCTGAAATGGATTTACTGTTATCTTGGTTCATTTAAAAACTTGAGTCTATATAGCCCTCTAGTTTCAATTTAGACCCACCGTAGACAAGAAATACATCTTTAGTTCTTCTTAAGTACTTTAGGATATTTTTAACTGCCTTCTAGTGTTCTTCTCTTGGGTTTGACTGATATCTGTTTGTTACACTAAGTGCATGAACGACATCTGGTCTAGTGTATATCATATCGTACATGATAGATCCTATTGTTGAAGCATAATGAATCTTACTCATACGGTCAGGTGTCTTTGGGCCTATTTATTGGAAAGATGTATTACATGGCTTATCAACATGAGACCTCTCTTGGAATCTACCATGCTAAACTTCTTTAGCATAGAGTCAATGTACGTTACTTGGGATAAACCAAACATTCTTTTACATCTATCTCTATACATCTTTATCCTCAAAATATAGGATGTCTCACCCAAGTCCTTCGTGGAGAAGTATTTAGATAACTAAATTTTGATCGATTGTAGCATAGGAATATCATTCTCGATCAGTAATATATCGTCAATATATAATACTAGGAATGAAATAGCTCTCCCACTAACCTTCTTGTACACACATGGTTCATCCTTAATTTTGATAAAATCAAAGTGTTTGATTGTCTCATCAAAACGGATGTTCCTCCTTCGAGAAGCTTGCTTCAATTTATAAATGGATCGTTATAGCTTACAGGCTTGATTTGTTCCAATCGTTAAAACAAAACCCTCTGGTTGTATCATATACACATCCTCCTCAAGTTTTGCATTGAGAAAGGTCGTGTTCACGTTCATCTGTCATATTTCGTAGTCATAGTAAGCTGCAATCGCAAGCAAAATCCAATTGGACTTGAGCATATCTATTGGTGAGAAGGTTTCATCATAGTCAACATCTTGTCTTTGTTTGAAACCTTTTGCAACCAGTCGGGCCTTATAGGTCTCTACCTTGCCGTCCGCTCCAGTCTTTCTTTTAAAGACCTATTGTTGATCGATTTTGCAATCAATAAAACACGCGCAAGTATACGCGGACAAACAAGTAATATATGATAAGTTGAGTGTCGAACCCACGAGGAAATATTATCAAAGCTAATCAAGTATTAAAATTATAACAATGAAATTTTATCTAAACAAATGATTAATGATTGTTTATCCAGTAAAATTTAATTAACAAAGTAAATAGTGAGCAACGATTGATATCAAGTAAGACAAGCTAAGATTATAACTCTTCTAATGCTTCATTTAACATTCCAACTCTCCCTTTTATTAATAAATCACTAGAATGACCGACCGATAATTCTAAGTATTCATAAGCCTTTTTCGATGGTCAAATGAGTATCTCTGATAAGTGAGTTTTATACCTACGAATCGGTTACCTTTCGAGCTTGATTCGATGCTACTTTGAGTACTTTTAGTATCATTTTACTTGTTTTCTATGTTTGTGTTACAGGAATTGGCTTGGGCGGTGAAATAGAGAAATAAGGATTGGAAAGGAAAATTGAGCTCATGTTTGGACAACTGCGTCGGGGTGGGAATTTTGACTATGAAAACTGCGTCGGGGAAGAAGTTATAAGGAAGAAATTGCGCCGGGGGTGAAGAAGTCGGCATAAAAGAAAAGTTTCCTTTCTCGATAAAGATTCTGGTGATGTTTGAGTAGCTGATTCTGGACGCATTTGGAAAGATAGAAAGAGCTAAATGAGGGGCAAAGAGGACATTATTATTATTATCATTATTCAAACTCTAAATTTAGATCGATTTTAGATCGATTTTGGAGAATTGAAGCAAGGAGGCTAGCACGTGGGATTCAAGACGAACGTGGAGAAGAGTTGAGAATTACTTTACAGTTTTAAATCTCTTCCTTCATCTTTAATCTTGTATTCAGAATGCTAAACTATTTGTGGATTTTGAGTTTTATTTCATTGATGATGAACTAAATTTCTTATTTAAGTTTACAATGAATCTTTTTGTGTAACGAAGGTTGACAAGCTTGCATATTAATTCATTGAAATTATTTCCAGGGTTGTCTATTATGATTTTTGCTTAATTAGTTAATTGCTTAATTAACAACTACATTATAATCTGTATGAAATTAAGAAACAGAATACAAGTTTGGATCTAATCATAGTAGTGTGTGATTGTGATTTTTGCGTGTTGTTAGAAGTCATAATTTGTGCTTATGATAGAGATATACCTATGCATCACATGTAATCAAATAAGAACTTGTGCTTAAACCTTCTGCAAGACCCCAATTTTTATAAATAAAGATGAATTTTCTATAAATATCATTTTTGAATATTATGGAGTTAATTTGATATAATGTTATAGTTGTGGGTAATATTTATAAATTTTGCAAAGTAAGCAAGTTGTTATAAAATATTCGTTTGGTCGGAGAATATTCTTTTTGTCGGGGAATATTTGTACGACGGCACAATCATTGGTGGACCCCACAACGGAATTATTGTCGGATTGAGAAAACGACAGAATTATCTTTCTATAAAAATAACGGCTGAGGTGTTACCGTTAAAACCGTTAAAACTGTTGAACTACTCGGTAGTAAAAGTACAGTAATACGTGTGGTTGCATAGTAGCACACGGTATTGATTATTGATGCTTACGTGAGAAGTCACTCAGCTATACTCAATTATTGCTACAGTAATTGCTACATCATATCTCTTAAATTATTGTCATAGTATCATCTGTATAATATGTTATATTATTGAGACGTTGTGGTAAGTTTGGTTATTTTATGGGAGGCCATATGTCATCATCTAAGAGTCTCTTCGTCAATAGTAATTACCGTCGTCAATAGTAATTACCGTCGTCAATAGTAATTACCGTCGTCAATAGTATTTACCTTAGTCAATAGTAATTACCTTCGTCAATAGTATTTACCTTGGTCAATAGTAATTACCTTCGTCAATAGTATTTACCTTGATCAATAGTATTTACCTTGGTCAATAGTAATTACCTTCGTCAATAGTATTTACCTTGGTCAATAGTAATTACTTTCGTCAATAGTAGTTGTCCCTTCAATATTACCAAGAGTCATTTGACCCTTCGTTAAGACCAAGAGTCATTTGACCCTTCGTTAAGACCAAGAGCCACCCTCAGTTTTTCTATAAATAGAGGCCTAGGGCTTCATTATTTTTCACGAATTCATTCAAGCTATAGAGAGAGAAAGTATAGAGAGAATAAGAGAGAGAGAGAATAAAAGTATTCTGCTACATCACTTTTCCAATATCCAGTTCTTTTAAGGTAGGGAATATTATTTCTTTTATATTCATGAAGAGAACTTCTGTTATTCCATTTGTTATTATTCTGTTGGAATAACCAGTATACGCGGTCTACCCTATACTTGGTGACATTCTTTTATTATTCTGTTGGAACATCCTGTCTGTGTGTTTTACACCGGACCTGGTTCCGTTTATTATTCTGTTGGAACATCCTGTCTGTGTGTTTTACACCGGACCTGGTTCCGTTTTATTATTATTCTGTCGGAATATCCTGTCTGTGCGTTTACGCCGGACCTGGTTCCATTATTTATTATTCTGTTGGAATAACCTGTCTGTGCGGTCTATCGCATGCATGGTGATTTCTTTTGTTATTCCATTCTTTATTATACTCAGTTGGTTAAGTTTTGACTTCTATACTCCATGAAATTTGTGGAATATCCTTGACATTTGAGCTTCATCTAGTATCTATTCATGAAAATATTCTCCTGATCATTCTTGAATTTTACTCCACAAAGTAGTATCATGTTGACAATTTGGACGTTGTTAATTCTTGGATAAATTAATTCTTGAACTTGTTTTATTGAATTCTTATATCATTGTCATCATCCTCATGTTTATATTCTGTTGAAAGTCATCTGTGGCCTGTAGTGCATAGATGGACTTGGTATGATTATGACCAGGGATTATTCGGTGTAATCATGACCGTAATGTTACGAATGATGTGGTAAAAGTCCTCATTGGCCCGTAGTGCATTGATGGACAGTTGTTGGCATGATCATGACCATTAATGAATATACGAATATCCTTGGCCGTAGTGCAGGGGTGATTCGATGATGTGGATTATTTTATTAAGCTGAGTCCCAGCGATCACAGTGTTGAAAAACTTTTTAAATCATAAAAGATAGTAGAGTTTATTTTCTACTTGACTCTTTTAATGGATTGCTTGTTCCGCTACAGTTAAACTTGATGTCTATTATATTTTATCAGTTTAACATTGTTGAAGGCTAATGATAATTTATTCTGCATTATCTTAGTCATAATATTTCTTACTGGGCTAGTTGAGCTCACCCTTTCTTTCACTGTTCTCTTCAGGAAATGAGAACGTAGCTGGGGCAAGTCGGGGAACGGAGTGATGGTCCGAAGAATAGTATTAGTTAGTAGTCCTCACTATTCTATGTAATGGTGTGTTAATAAATGTAATGAGGACTCCTTTTGAGTATGAATACTCTCTAGAAGATAATATTTGTATTCAAACTCACAGTTTATGTTTTGTCGTATTGTACACGACAGTTGTATTATTAAGTTGTATTTGTATTCTGTACTATGTATCTGACGACCCAAGATGGGTGATGTATACCTAATTTTGGGGGCGTCACAGTTGGTATCAGAGCTTAGGGATATGATCCCTGGCTAAGATGTGAGAATAGAACTAGGAGGGGAGAGACGGGGAATTCCTTCGCTAGTATGACATACCTAAGTTTATTTGCATGGTATTTAATTGGTCGGTCATAATATAAGGATAATATATGACATATCAATTAATTTTTATTTTGTGGCAGTATCTGAAAATGGCATCTGAGAACGTTGAGAATAGCAATGGAGCACAGACGACTGTTGATTCACCACATATCAATAATCAGGATAATGTGCATCAGGAAGGTGTCAATCCTCATGCAAACAACAACACTGACCAAATGATGAATGATCAAATGTTCAGAGGCTTTATGCAATTCATGCAACAACAGGTGAAAGCGGCTCCTGTCCACAACGTAGGTGGAAATACTGGAAACTCTCAGGCGGTCACCGCTAAACAGTTTAAGGAGCTGGGACCACCGGAGTTTAAGGGAGAACCCAAACCACTTGTAGCTGAAACATGGATAAAGCAGATCACCAAGATATTTGATGTCTTGGGTTGCTCCGAGGAGCAAAAGGTTCCCTTTGCCGCCTTTATGTTGCGAGGAGAGGCAGATTACTGGTGGGAATCGATAAAGCGTACTCAACCTGCCGCACTAAAGATGTCCTGGGAGAAGTTCCAAGAGCTGTTTAACGACAAATACTTTCCCGAGAGTATTCGTCACATGAAGGAGGTGGAGTTCATCAAATTGGAGCAGAATAATATGACCGTGTCGCAGTACGAGGCAAAATTTGCGGAGTTATCCCGGTTTGCGTCCCACCTGGTGGATAATGAAGAAAGAATGACGCGGATATTTTTAAGAGGTTTGAAGCCGGAGATACGTCAACATCTTGTTTCTCATAAACTGTGTTTGTATTCAGATGTTGTAAATAGGGCTCAGTTGGTGGAGCGCAATAACGAGACAACGCAACCAAAAGAGAGCAGCCGGCAAAATGATAATACCAGTGAGAGCAGTCATCGAAGCGGTGACAACAAGCGTGGAGGGAATCAAATGGTAACCACTTCGGTGGTAATCAGGGCCAAAACAATAAGAATGGATATTTCAAGAAGAGGAGATTCAACAATGATGGAAAGACGTCAGCACCAGCACCTGTCGTTAAGGAAGGAGAACGACCACCTATCATATGTTTCAAATGCGGAGGGGAGGGGCACATCAGTCCAAACTGCGCGATGCCGTCCAAAGCATGTTATAATTGTGGAAGAGAAGGTCATTTAGCCCGATTTTGTCGTTTACCGAAGACAAATGCAGCTAGGATGGAGGCACCAAAAGCCGTCCCAGAAAAGTCAAAACCGGTTGTGCAAGGGAGAGCGTTTGTTGTGAACTCCCAGAGAGCAAGGAACCCGAATGAGGTCATCACGGGTAAGCTTATTATAAACTCTAAAGAAGTTTATACTTTATTTGATACCGGTTCAACCCATTCTTTTATTTCTCCTACTTGCGCTCATCGATTAAATTTGATTCCGGAGAAATTAGACTTTGACTTATCTGTGAAAACTCCGTTGGGAGAAACCTTCATTACTTCCACTGTTTATAAGTCTTGTTTGGTTCAAGTTGGTACCCACACATTACCTATCGATCTGATTTCATTAAAAATACTTGCATTTGACGTGATTCTAGAGATTGATTGGTTAACTACTCATTATGCAAAAATTGATTGTTTTCGTAAGGTTGTTAGTTTTCATATTCCTAATCGACCTATTATGCGAATTCAAGCAACCAAACCATTAAAATCAATCGCTGTCATCTCAAGCCATAAAACTATTCGTTTATTGAAAAACGGATGTCAAGCTTTCTTAGCTCATGTCACAGATCTAAACAAAAATACGTCAGTTTTGAATGATATTTCTATTGTTAATAAATTCCCTGACGTATTCCCTGAAAAACTTCCTGGCCTACCCCCAGAGCGTGAAATTGAATTTTGTATCGATCTTGAACCCGGTACAAAACCCATTTCCAAAGCCCCATATCGAATGGCTCCTATTGAACTTCAGGAGTTAAAGATCCAACTGCAGGAATTGTTAGACATTGGCTTTATTCGTCCTAGTACTTCTCCTTGGGGAGCTCCTGTTCTATTCGTGAAGAAGAAAGATGGAAGTATGCGACTTTGTATTGATTATCGGGAGTTGAATCATGTCACCATCAAAAATAGGTACCCATTGCCACGTATTGATGATCTGTTTGACCAGTTGCAAGGAGCACAATTCTTTTCAAAGATCGATCTTCGTTCTGGATATCATCAGCTGAAGGTTAGAACTGAGGATATTCCAAAGACGGCTTTTAGAACTCGGTACGGGCATTATGAATTCCTAGTCATGTCCTTTGGATTGACTAATGCTCCTGCTGCCTTCATGGATATGATGAACCGGGTATTCAAGGAATATTTGGATCACTTTGTGGTCGTCTTTATTGATGACATCCTTATTTATTCCAAAAGCCGTGAAGATCATGAGCAACACTTGAGGCTGGTACTCCAAAAGCTTCGTGAATACAAGCTTTATGCCAAGTTGAAGAAATGCGAGTTCTGGCTGGAGGAGGTAGCATTCCTTGGGCACGTAGTATCAAGTCGTGGAATATCGGTTGACCCAGCAAAGATTGAAGCTATTCAAAGCTGGGAGCAACCTAAATCAGTGACCGAGGTACGTAGCTTTCTTGGTTTAGCTGGTTATTATCGGAGATTCGTGGAAGGATTTTCTCGAATCGCTACTCCATTAACTCAGCTGACTCGAAAAGATACAAAGTTTGGTTGGAGCGAAGAATGTGAGCAGAGTTTTCAAGAACTCAAGAGGAGACTCATTTCAGCACCTGTTCTAACAATACCATCTGGCTCGGAGGGATTTGTCATCTACAGTGATGCTTCGAGCAAAGGATTGGGATGCGTTCTCATGCAACATGGAAAAGTCATAGCCTATGCATCAAGACAACTCAAGGAATATGAGAGGAATTATCCTACTCATGATCTAGAGTTGGCAGCTGTTGTCTTTGCACTTAAAATTTGGAGGCATTACTTGTATGGGGAGAAAGTGGAGATCTTTACGGATCATAAAAGCCTCAAATATTTCTTCACTCAAAAGGAACTCAACATGCGACAACGACGTTGGCTTGAACTGTTGAAAGATTATGATCATACCATTCAATACCATCCTGGAAAAGCGAACGTGGTAGCTGAAGCATTGAGTAGAAGATCATATGCGGGTACAAGTGCAATATTAACAACGCAAAGGCCCATTTTGTGTGACTTGCAAAGGATGGAGATAGAGTTGAAGACTCCAGGGACCCATGTGATGATGGCGAATATACGAGTAGAACCAACTTTAATCGATAAAGTTAAAGCTGCTCAAGCTACAGACCTGGAGCTGATGCGTATGAGGAAGAAAGTGCAAGAAGGTGTTATGCCGGAAGCAAGAATCGATGAGGAAGGAATACTTCGAGTCAACTCCAGACTTTGTGTTCCTAACAACCCTGATTTAAAGTATGAAATCATGATGGAGGCGCACAACACACCGTTTGCAATCCATCTTGGAAGTACCAAAATGTATCATGATCTTCGTCATACATTTTGGTGGAGCAATATGAAGAGAGAGATAGCGTTGTTTATCTCAAGGTGTCTAACTTGTCAACGAGTCAAAGCGGAGCATCAAGTACCAAAAGGTCCATTGCAACCACTTGAAATTCCAGAATGGAAGTGGGAGCACATTACCATGGATTTCGTTACCGGTCTTCCTAGGGTTTCTCAAGGTATTGATGCGATTTGGGTCATTGTTGATTGATTGACCAAGTCTGCTCTTTTCTTACCGATACGAGAAACTTATACACTTGAACGTCTTGCTCGTATGTACATAAACGAGATTGTAAGACTGCATGGTATGCCAGTATCCATAATTTCTGATCGAGACCCAAGATTCACTTCACGATTTTGGGTTAGTTTACAAAAAGCTATGGGCACGGAGTTACGATTTAGTTCAGCATATCATCCTCAGACGGACGGACAATCAGAGAGGACTATTCAAACTCTTGAAGATCTATTAAGACTCTGTGTCTTTGACTTCAAGGGAAGTTGGGACAAGTTCTTACCATTGGTGGAGTTTTCCTACAACAACAGTTATCAAGCAAGTATTGGCATGGCTCCATTCGAAGCATTGTATGGAAGAAAATGTCGTTCTCCATTATGCTGGGATGAGGTGGGCGAAGCAACGTTGTTGGGACCGGAGTTGGTACGTATGACTACAGAAAAGATTCAAACGATCCGACAACGTATAAAAACCTCACAAGATCGACAAAAGAGTTATGCTGATCTTCATCGAAAGGACGTGGAATTTGATGTAGGAGATCATGTGTTCTTACGTGTTGCTCCATGGAAAGGAGTTACAAGATTTGGAAAGAGAGGAAAGCTAAATCCTCGATTCATCGGTCCATTTTTAATCCTCGATCGAGTAGGAACTGTGACTTATAGACTCGCTTTACCGCCAAGTATGTCTCGTGTTCATAACGTTTTCCACATATCCATGTTACGCAAATATGTGGAAGACCCGAACCACATTATTGAGTTAGAACCGGACGAAATAGCGGAGGATTTGACGTATGAAGAAGTTCCTGTTCAAATCTTGGATAAGAAGGAACATATTCTACGCTCCAAGGTTATACCTCAAGTCAAAGTTTTGTGGAGAAACCACGATGTTGAGGAAATGACTTGGGAGTTAGAATCAGAAATGAAATCAAGGTATCCTTACCTCTTCAACATACCAGGTACGTACCCTAATTTCGAGGGCGAAATTTCATAAGAAGGGGAGGTTGTAAGACCCCAATTTTTATAAATAAAGATGAATTTTCTATAAATATCATTTTTGAATATTATGGAGTTAATTTGATATAATGTTATAGTTGTGGGTAATATTTATAAATTTTGCAAAGTAAGCAAGTTGTTATAAAATATTCGTTTGGTCGGAGAATATTCTTTTTGTCGGGGAATATTCGTACGACGGCACAATCATTGGTGGACCCCACAACGGAATTATTGTCGGATTGAGAAAACGACAGAATTATCTTTCTATAAAAATAACGGCTGAGGTGTTACCGTTAAAACCGTTAAAACTGTTGAACTACTCGGTAGTAAAAGTACAGTAATACGTGTGGTTGCATAGTAGCACACGGTATTGATTATTGATGCTTACGTGAGAAGTCACTCAGCTATACTCAATTATTGCTACAGTAATTGCTGCATCATATCTCTTAAATTATTGTCATAGTATCATCTGTATAATATGTTATATTATTGAGACGTTGTGGTAAGTTTGGTTATTTTATGGGAGGCCATATGTCATCATCTAAGAGTCTCTTCGTCAATAGTAATTATCGTCGTCAATAGTAATTACCGTCGTCAATAGTATTTACCTTAGTCAATAGTAATTACCTTCGTCAATAGTATTTACCTTGGTCAATAGTAATTACCTTCGTCAATAGTATTTACCTTGGTCAATAGTATTTACCTTGGTCAATAGTAATTACCTTCGTCAATAGTATTTACCTTGGTCAATAGTAATTACTTTCGTCAATAGTAGTTGTCCCTTCAATATTACCAAGAGTCATTTGACCCTTCGTTAAGACCAAGAGTCATTTGACCCTTCGTTAAGACCAAGAGCCACCCTCAGTTTTTCTATAAATAGAGGCCTAGGGCTTCATTATTTTTTACGAATTCATTCAAGCTATAGAGAGAGAAAGTATAGAGAGAATAAGAGAGAGAGAGAGAATAAAAGTATTCTGCTACATCACTTTTCCAATATCCAGTTCTTTTAAGGTAGGGAATATTATTTCTTTTATATTCATGAAGAGAACTTCTGTTATTCCATTTGTTATTATTCTGTTGGAATAACCAGTATACGCGGTCTACCCTATACTTGGTGACATTCTTCTATTATTCTGTTGGAACATCCTGTTTGTGTGTTTTACACCGGACCTGGTTCCGTTTATTATTCTGTTGGAACATCCTGTCTGTGTGTTTTACACCGGACCTGGTTCCGTTTTATTATTATTCTGTCGGAATATCCTGTCTGTGCGTTTACGCCGGACCTGGTTCCATTATTTATTATTCTGTTGGAATAACCTATCTGTGCGGTCTATCGCATGCATGGTGATTTCTTTTGTTATTCCATTCTTTATTATACTCAGTTGGTTAAGTTTTGACTTCTATACTCCATGAAATTTGTGGAATATCCTTGACATTTGAGCTTCATCTAGTATCTATTCATGAAAATATTCTCCTGATCATTCTTGAATTTTACTCCACAAAGTAGTATCATGTTGACAATTTGGACGTTGTTAATTCTTGGATAAATTAATTCTTGAACTTGTTTTATTGAATTCTTATATCATTGTCATCATCCTCATGTTTATATTCTGTTGAAAGTCATCTGTGGCCTGTAGTGCATAGATGGACTTGGTATGATTATGACCAGGGATTATTCGGTGTAATCATGACCGTAATGTTATGAATGATGTGGTAAAAGTCCTAATTGGCCCGTAGTGCATTGATGGACAGTTGTTGGCATGATCATGACCATTAATGAATATACGAATATCCTTGGCCGTAGTTCAGGGGTGATTCGATGATGTGGATTATTTTATTAAGCTGAGTCCCAGCGATCACAGTGTTGAAAAACTTTTTAAATCATAAAAGATAGTAGAGTTTATTTTCTACTTGACTCTTTTAATGGATTGCTTGTTCCGCTACAGTTAAACTTGATGTCTATTATATTTTATCAGTTTAACATTGTTGAAGGCTAATGATAATTTATTCTGCATTATCTTAGTCATAATATTTCTTACTGGGCTAGTTGAGCTCACCCTTTCTTTCACTGTTCTCTTCAGGAAATGAGAACGTAGCTGGGGCAAGTCGGGGAACGGAGTGATGGTCCGAAGAATAGTATTAGTTAGTAGTCCTCACTATTCTATGTAATGGTGTGTTAATAAATGTAATGAGGACTCCTTTTGAGTATGAATACTCTCTAGAAAATAATATTTGTATTCAAACTCACAGTTTATGTTTTGTCGTATTGTACACGACAGTTGTATTATTAAGTTGTATTTGTATTCTGTACTATGTATCTGACGACCCAAGATGGGTGATGTATACCTAATTTTGGGGGGATCACACCTTCTTTAATTGTAATTCACATTGAGATATAGTGAATTAGTTAATTAGGGTATTCATCTTAATTCTATCAATTGTGGATTTAAGTTGATATGATATAATGCGTTGAGAGATGGTTATATGTACTTTCGCGTTCTTGATTAACAACCAGGAAAAGTTGATTTGGGTTAACATGAAGTGTGTTGATCTAAGTGAAACATTAAGTGAAGTTGTAGGCTTAAATCTCCAAAATTCTTGTTTAAATCTTGTGGTAGTTAGTTAGTTTTATTTAATCAATAGTTTTTCATAACTTTCACAAACTTGATTATTTGTTTAATAAAATTGAGATAATATAAAACTGGTAGTTGATAGAATAAATTTCAGTTATTTTCTCCGTGGAAACAATACTCTACTCATCACTTTATTACTTGTTGACCACGTATACTTGCGTGTTGGGCTTAATTAGATTTTACCCAGCATGTTTTTGGCACCGTTTTTGGGGATCTATAACTTTGTTTATTGCTTTCAATATCATTTTAATTAAATCAGTTTTATTTAAACACTTTTCTTTTTGTTTCTGTTGTACTTCCTGTTTCAGGTATTATCGAGTAATGCATGCAAACTAGATCAAGGAAGCCAGAATTGTTGCCTTACGAGGACGACATCAAAAAATGGTTTCAGAGGTTGAGTAAGTGGATTAAAGAAACTCGAGAAGCACTAAAAACATCATGTAATATGGTCGAAGAAGATCAAAAAAAGTTGCAGGACAATGCCACACCGCAGGTTACTGAAATTCAGTCGAGTATAATCAGGTCTGCCATCATTGCCAACAATTTTGAGATTAAGCCTAGTACAATACAAATGATGCAAAACTCATGTCAGTTTGGAGGGTTACCGAATGATGACCCGAATGATCACATAGTCACCTTCATAGAAATTTGTGATACTTTCAAGTGCAATGGTGCGACAGATGATGCTATTAGACTGAGGTTATTTCCGTTCACTCTAAGGGATAAGGCTAAGAGTTGGCTGCATTCTTCACCACCGAGCTCAATTACTACGTGGAATGATTTAGCTCAGAAATTCCTTGCAAAATTTTTCCCGCCTGCAAAGACAGCTAAGTTGAGGAAAGATATTTCTACATTCGAGCAACAACATAGTGAATCACTGTATGAAGCTTGGGAGAGGTATAAAAAACTGTTGAAAAAATATCCACACCATGGATTACCCAAGTGGATGCAGATGAATACATTTTACAATGGTTTAGGCATTAACACTCGAACAAGCATCGACGCAGCTGCAGGAGGAGCTTTCATGGCTAAGAAGTATAAGGACACATATAAATTGATAGAAATCATGACAGCTAAAAACTATCAGTGGCCGACCGCTAGATTGACACAACCTAAGGTAGCCAGAGTTTTGGAAGTAGATGCGGTTATCGCTCTCATAGCTCAGATATCAGCATTGTCAAAAAAAATGGATACTTTAGCATGTGCGCACACTCAACAGGTAGCAGTTATATATGAGTTATGTGTAATGTTTTAAGCTCAGAAAAATCCAATGTTAATATTTATTTTATTATTTTAATAATAAAATTTAATTTCTTTTTACATAATTAAATGTGTCATAAATTTTGTCTATAATTATACATTTTTTAATTTTATGTATATGAAGGAGTGTCATATACAGAAGACATAAATTATATGTTATGTATAATTAAAAAAATATATTATTCTCAATCTTAGATGAAAATGAACATACCATTCTAGTAGATTGTAATACACTTGATTGAAAGATTTGTCCTAGTCATGTAAAGTAAAGAAATCAAGTGTATTGGCATATTTTTGAAATACATAGAACTGGATCGTTACTAAAAATTATTTGTTAAATACTGTTATTATAAAGAATTTTTTAATTAATATCAATGTGCAATTACTCTTAATCTTGAGAGAATAGTGAATTTGATTTTATAATATATGTCACTTTAATATATTAAAGTGTGAGATTTTAATACAATCAATACCTCAATATGTTGGGTGATATATGTTATGAAATTAAGAATATGTATTTTTCAAGATGAAATTCTACAATTAAATTATAATATCTCCTTGATATAATTTATTGGTTGATCACCAGAATCTTGACCTAATATTTTAGTAATTCAAATTACTAAAGTATTAATTTAATTTATTAAATTAATTTGTGATCAAAAATTTATAAAGAATGTTGTCAAGGATATAAGCAGTAAACGTAGTGGGTTAACAATTTTATTCCTACACGCGTTTATGAATTTACTGTAGAGGAGTATTTTTGCAAGATATTAATAGTGGAAGGATTTAATTAATTAATTTTAATTATATTCATTCTAGAGTACAATTATAACTATTTAGTGGAATTAGTTATAATTAATATAATTCTAATTGATTAAAGAGTTAATCAGAAATTAGTATTATACTGGAGCTAAAATTATAGAATCTTGCTTGATCCCACTTTAGCCCTTATTAAGATATAACAAAATAGCATGATAAAATATATATCAAGAGTTTTCAAATCATCCTGATAAATATCTCATATCTGTTTATGCTAAATTATGATAAAGATTTTGAGATAATAATTTTTAAAAGTAAAAATTATTAATTTATTTAGAAATCTTTTTCTACAATTGGTATCAGAGCTATCTAATAATTTTCATAAATTATGATTATATTATTTGGTTTGAATTATATTCGACAGATGTATGGATATATTTTTTTATATTACTCTTCCAATTTCATGATTCAAATTTGTTTTATATATCAATTAATTAATATCTGTGGATATAATTATTTAGATCTTACATATATATGTACTGAAATCGATTTTTTTCAAACCTTGCATGTTTTGGAGTTATTCGTCCATAATTTTATTGAATTCCACGCAAGATGATATATGTTCAGAGAAACAGAACTTGTTTAATAATCGATTAAAATAACATTTCAAAAGTGTATTTTCATCAGAAAAATCTGACACGGAGGTTGACCCTTCACCCTCACAGCTCTGCGTATTATTTGTAGAATAATTTAATTGCTGTTACGAATTAAATATTAAAAAAATGGCAGTAAGTTTTTTTTTGTTTCAATAATGATATTGCTCCAAATGCGGTTGGAAGGGTCCGCACAATGCCTGGTTTCTGCTTGTACTGATTATTTTTCTTGGATATGGAGTCAGGTGATATATAAAGTATAAATGTTAGATGGATTCTAATTGTGTTGGTCCAGTGGTTTTAGTTGGATTTTAAGTTACAAGTATTGGGGATGTCAAGAGTTCAATTCTTTCATTCAAAAATGAATAGTTTTTTAAAAAGAAAAAAAATGATAAGCCCAGTTCCAAACCGTCTGTATAGAAACTTTTTAAAATTAAAAAGAATAAATTAAATTGTTGTTGCAATGAATTGATCTCCAATCCTCAATGCTGAAACAGTCGCACCCAAACCAACTGCATCAACATGTGTTTTACTTTTAAATGCAGATTCATATATAGTTATTGGTAGTTAACAATTATAATGTTTAAATGTAAAATTTTCATAATGTTGTAATTGTTAAATGTGAAAATGCATGAATCTTAGTTTACATGTTTATATGTATTAATATGGGAAGTTAATATAGTTATATATTTTTAAATAAATAAAATCCTCATTTTTATATAAATAAAAAAACAAGTGGGAGAAAGAATTGTATTTTTTACGGCTTCCATCATTGGTCATTATATTGATACATGTATCTAATCTCAAATTTTGTAAGTTCCTTACGGAAGATACATGAATCTAATTATATTATATATGGATTTTCTTGTGATAAATTTATTTAAAATTGAATTATGAATTATTTCCCATCGAAATTTTTTTGTATTAAAATTTTAAAGAAAATTTAAATGGATGATATACACTCGACAAAACATAAATAATAATTCTCCCCATCGGAATGATACTTGTAAGACCCCAACTTTTATGAATAAAGATGATTTTTTTAATAAATATTATTTTTGAATATTATGGTGTGGATTTAATATAATGTTATAGTTGTGGATAATATTTATAAATTTTGCAAAGTATACAAGTTGTCATAAAATATTCGATTGGTCGGGGAATATTCGTTTTAACATGGAATATTCGTACGACGACACAATCATTGGTGGACCCCACAGCGAAATTATTGTCGGAGTGAGAAAATGACAAAAATATCTTTTTATAAAAATAACGGCGAAAGTTTTACTGTTAACTGTTGAAATACCCGGTGTTAAAAGTACAGTAATACGCGTGGTTGTATAGTAGCACACAATATTGATTATTGATGCTTACATGAGAAGTCACTCAGTTTTGTTCAATTATTGCTACAGTAATTGCTGCATAGTATCTCACGTTATTTGATTCAGTTGTTGTCGATATTTTATATATTATTAAATCAATAATTGAAATGATACAGTTATTTACATTATTATTTGTAATATTGACGACGTCTAGAAAGTTCTGTCAAAGAGAGGTTTGGTCACCTAATTGCGTGCCAATAGAAAAAAATCTTTATTAGAAAACCCCCTCTTTCCTGGGAATGATCTGGTTGTTAAATATTGCGAATAATAATAATGATGAATAAGTGTTGTTAAAAATATTGAAGGGATTTTTTATGAAGTATTTGATGTAAATTTTGCTTATTTTATGGATCTCCATTTACCTATTTTTCAAAATAATCGGTAGAAGATTATTCAGTATATATATTATATGGGATCCACTTGTGATGGTGATATGTTGGTGGAGGGAACATGTGGGGCCCACGTTGGAAGAAAGAAAAATGGGGGGGGGGGAATCCTGAAGATTTGTCATGGGTGGGAGGTTTTTGTCTGTTTTTTTTTCAAAACAACATGTGTTTATATATATATATATATATATATATATATATATATATATATATATATATATATATATTATACTTTTTGGTTTTACTTGATGATGGCTTTAAAATTCAGGCGCCCAAATATTGCATAAGACGTCCGTGAATTTTCTAAAAATGTTGCATCCGTGATTTTCTAAATAGTATCATTTCTATTCTCCTATAAATAGGATGCTTAGTTAGAATTGAAAATCACACCAGAATTAGAGAATTCTTCTTCTATAATATTGAGCGTATTTCTTTCGAGTTTTAGAAAGCTTTGAGCGTAGAAAACAGTTCAAGTTTTCTTCAAGAATATCCCTACTATACCAGTTAGAATACTCTTCTTTTCAAGGTAAGGGATATTATTTTTATTCAGTATTCGTATAAAATAATATTTTCTTCCATACTCTGTAGTATGTAAGTAATATTATTTCATTTCAGATTTTGAATTCTATACCAATTTTGTTAAGTTTTGGCTTCTATACTCCATGAAATTAGTAGAATATCCTTGATATTTGAACTGCATCCAGTATCTTTTCACGAAAATATTATTCTGAGCATTCTTGATAAGTTTTAACCTTTTTATGCCGGAGTACTATTCACGGGATACTATTCCCGAAGTTATTCACGGGGTACTATTCACTAAGTTACTATTCACCCGAGTTACTATTCATGACAAAAATTAATTTCTTTTCGGTCCAAATCATTTTTGATACAATATTATTCTTGAATTTTACTCCATAAAGCAGTATCATGTTGACAATTTGAACATTATTGAATTCTGGATAAATTAAATTATAAATCTTTAAAATTTATCATTTGCTTTCATTTAATTGAATTCTTATATCATTGTCATCATCATCATGCTTATATTATTATGAAAGTCATCTGTGGCCCGTAGTGCATAGATGGGCTTGTTAAAATTGTAATAACCCAATATTTTCAATATAATTAAATAATAAATTTTTCATTTAATTTTTTTTATATAGTTATATTTATAAAGGGGAGATTATGTGCAAAGTAAAAGTGTATGTATATATGTGATAAATAAAAAATTATTTATTACCATTGATCATTAAAGAGTATATTCTTATAATAAATTTTGTAATAAAAACAGTTATTATTTATTTTCCATGAACATATGATTTTTAGGATTTTTATGATAAGTAATGAATATGTTCTTAGACTTGTAATATCGCTTTTGTGGACATTAATTCATGTCGTATAAAATGAGTTTAGCAACGAAAGTTGGCACGGGCTCGAAGCTGAACCAGTCTTGGCACTGTCAGGGTACGGCGTAGCTGCGCCGTCCCAGCAGTACAAACTGGCGCAGCTGCGCCAGTAGTAAGTTGTTGGAAAAAAAATTAATGTTTCTACTTTAGAAGTTAAATGGAAGAATTATGTGATATGTGTAACATTGATAAACCATGAAATAAAGTGTGCTACGATTGACGAAGGAAATATTAAGTAACCCATTAATTAATATTAATTAATTGTGGTAGAATATTGATTACTTAGTAATTAATTAATAATAATTGATTACTATTATTTGAAATATATCTATAAATATAATAAGAATTATTTAGATAATTAATGATTATGGAGATCCATAAATACATTAACCGATGATGATTAGAGTAATTACTTTTGGTGTTAATTAATCAAGGAAATGAATAATTTATTTAATTAATATAAATAAGTTATTAATATAATAATATTAGATTATCGGTTATATGCATGTGAACAATATTATGACTATACTATATAGCATAGTGTGACTTTTATGTGACTATATATTAAGTTCTATGAAACTATATTGTATGAAACAATGTGTTTATGCATATTAAAACTATATGGTATGAATATATCATGAGGGTGTATGTGACAATATGTATGTGGTTATATATTAAAACAATATACCATGAACATATTGTAGGCTATTATTTTTAAAAAAGTATACTGGTGTGATAAAATATACATGTATTATATGTGTGTTACATCTCCATATTACATCTACTACCTTGAAATATTAAATTATATTGTGGCATTAGGATTTAGCCTTGTATGGTTAATATGTGTATACAATATAGCATAAGAATAAGAGTTGTGTATAAGTATATGGTCTAATGTTGCAAGAGTGCTGAGTTCATTTGCTTGTCCCAAAACTAGTGTCCTATTTATCTCTCATTTCTCAGTCACGTGGAATTTCATAAAGGCTAAGGCTTATTTCCTTTTCTTCCTTCCAAGCTTTCTAGGAGATGATTATGGGGGGAGTGGAGATTATGATGAATTTCAACTACTATATAACAACTCCTTCTTAACTTTCATGTAATCCTTGCATCCATGAGTTTAATTTGGTGTATATATGCATTGTCTGTATTCTTGTTTCTCTATAAATACAACCTATTTCCTTCTAATATCCATTGCTGAGAATTGCTAAGTTGGGAGATTGATAGCATATATAGAGAGTGAGTAATTGCATACATATCAGTAGAAGAAGTGTGATTTACCAAGCTAATTACCAAGGTATACAATTCTTTCTTGTTCTTCATTTTTATTTTCTGTTAAATTTCTATTCTTGAATTCTCAAGTTCTAAATTATGTGGAATTAGATGATGATGAGATTGGGTAATGGTTGTATAGTTGTTGAATAACTGTATTAGCATGTTGGAACAGATACATGACTGTTTAGAATCGAAATTATGAATAATTCTTGTGTTTGGGCTAAAGTTCTTCCGAAGCAGACTGTTCTTGGCTCGAACCAGGCATGGCGCAGCTGCGCCAGACTCTGTTTCCAGTTTTTGCTTTCTGTTTCATAATATGCTAAGTGTTAGTATACTATTATGACTTAAGTTAGCATACAAGCATGTGTAACAGGTATATATTAGTATATTACCCTACTGTGAGCATCTTTTACTCGGATAGCGTACATGATAATCAAAAACATATAGTTAGATGAAAATTAGGATTTTAGAAAGGAACTTGATATGTATGTATGCTATGTTCATATACTGACTTTGCAAGCATGTTGGTATGATTTAGAAAGGCATGAATAACCCGTTAACTTGTGTTCATTTGATTCATAGTTCTTTGCTCATGAACACCTTATTTAGGATTTGTATTTAAGAAGTTTTTAACTTAGTATAGTGAGCTAACCTGCATGACTACTACATACTCTATATTCTGACCTTGTGATCATTATAACATGACTTTGCTACATATGATTAGAGCCTTAAAGTTGTCTTGTATGTGTTAAATTGCATTGTTCAAGTTTAAAATAGTTTTAAAAGCAAACTTGAACAAATTTTCAAAACATAGTTGCATCACATGAATAACTAGATTCTAAAGGGTTAAGATGTCATGTTATGTCTATAATATCCCTATACATGATCCATATATATTGAAACATGTAGAACCTACTAGTAAGGTTACGAATGAAAATACGAACTTTGAACGAGAATGTTAACATACTACTTTAGAAGTTAGAATCTGACTTTTATGTGCATGTTTGATGGTACTTTTAAACTTGCTAAATGTGTCCTGTAGATATACCATACTTGTTTATCATAATTCAAGTAAAGCATGAACGAAGTATATTTTCAACTAAAGCGATATTAGTTTCACGTATGTGTTATGAATACTCGCAAGCATGCCTAATATGAGTTTTATAACTACCTTGTATGTTTAGAAGGCAAGCATGTTAGACCGTGTGATTTCATGACCTTGAACGACATTAAATTGTTGAAATGTTTAACTTAGAACCATGATATGAAAGAAGAAACCTAGATTGACTTGAGAAGCATGAAAAGACCTTAACATGACAAAATATATTGTGTAAGAATGTTGTGTTCAAGCCGGACAGAAACCACAAGGCAACAACTAAGTCTTGACTTGGCCAGAGGGCTGCGCAGCTGCGCCGGTCCTAGGCCTTGCCATGGCGCAGCTGCGCCAGTCTGGGATCTGAGATAGTGAAATTTGATTTTTGACAGTTAACTTGTAGGATGTCTTTACTGCTAGAAATGGTTTAAAATCTACTAATGTATGTGCATATGTGAGGATTAAGTAATATGATAGTGCTTGCTTTAGATAATGAAAGTTCATGGGTAAAAATACCTTAAACTTGGGCATTCTTAATTTGCTTATAAAGTAACTAGATACTTGATTTCACGATAAACTTATGAGGTGATTGTGTATCATATGTGCATATTTGATTCATGTCGAGCTTGATTAACGAATGTGTTAGCTAATGACCATCTTATGCTTGAAATACGTTATAAATAGGATTCGAAAGTGTTGATTTAATTACGTAGATAAACTACGCTTAAGGCAATTATCCTAAACCCTTGCGTTACTTTATTCGAAGCATATCGTAAGCAAGTTCCCTAAACTTACTCCAATTATTATTGAGCAAGTATCCTACCTTTGCATTTCCTTTATGCAATGGACAGAAAGTAAGAGAGTTTTAGAATTATATTATTATTGTACCAGATTACTAACCCTATTATTATATATGTTATATCCGATCATTGATTATCAACATGGTACTATATTGTAATTCAGATATACATATTCTGTTCGTTAATTTCTAAATATGGTTATTTAAGTATCCCCATTTGGATAATCATTGCATTTAATCACATGTTGATATATATATATATATATATATATATATATATATATATATATATATATATTGACTACCAGTATGTATACATTAAGTAAAAGTCGTCTAAGCTATTTGATCAGCTAGACACAGATTTAGAAATATCGTTGAATAAGATAAAACCTTTTTATATCCAATCAAATTGTTTTGGTTCGGATTCCCAACAAAGTATGAACATCCCGAACATGGAAAAACTTTTGTGCACCTGAGGCGGATATGATGAACAAGAATATAGTTCTGGTATGTAGTATTGATCAATACAAGGCATAACGAGTTGATCACCCACGTGCCCGTAAGTTTTGACAGTTTACGGATGAAGTTCTGCAAAACCTATTCAAAAATTAAAAATAATGTTCATAGTATGTCACCTTAACCCTATTTACAGTCAGTACGTAGTTTCAAAATTTTTATAGAGAGTTGTTATGTTACTATTATCGGTTCAGATTACTTCACAACTATTGATTCGTTGTAGAAGGGTAGTACAAAAAAAATATTTAATCCTTTCAGCTAATATTTATAATTGTTGTTACTTGCTGGGCACTCAAATGCTCATCCTTGCTTAATTTAAATATTTTCAGTTAAATATGATCAACCGGAGGGCTCTGCCAGGAACAAACGGAAGGGAAAGCTGTCAGAATAAGATTGTGTTATCATATGTAATAGCTAGACTTAAATAAGATGATAATATTTAGTAAGTATCATGCAATGAATGTTTTAAGGTCGCGTACCTGGGAATAGACTCTGATGCATATGTAAATTAAATTTGGTATCTATATTATTGTTATTATTAGTATTATTCCGCTCATAGAAATGGTATCGTGAAGCACTGAGTTCGGATTTCAAGTACCTGAATTTGGGAGCGTTACAGGTTGGTATCAGAACTTTAGGGTTAGAAACCATAGGTGGGGGTAGACCTTAGGCTATAACCCTAGAGCAGAGAAAATTGTCAACAATACAAATAACTCGTATAGAGTTTTAAGGAAGTTGAATTGAATAAATTCATCGTCAAATCAAATAAAAGATAACTTATATAAAATTATTATTTGTTGTGTGTATATGTTATATACTAATCTAGATAATTTTGTGTAGATGTCAGGAGAAAAAGGATTAGGATACCCTCAGATCGTAAAGAAGGAGTCAATCTCCATAGCCAAGCCAATATTAAAGCCAATAGCTGAAATAAAGGCTCACGTTGAAGATAAACTTGATGAAGTGATTCTTTTGGAAAACGTAGTACTAGATCCGGAGATGGTGGAGCTGATAGATAGTGATTCAGACATTAAAGTTGAAGCTAAACAAGCATCAACGAAGGTACAGGATCTGAGGAACAAGGTTTCTTCTCTGGAAAAGTTGTGGAAAATTATAAAGCTGCTAAATAGTCAATTGCGAAAAGCCTTACTAGAAACAATGGAAGAACATGATAAGCTTAAGATCTAAATTGATCAAATGGGAGCCACAAGCAACATATCGTGTGTAGCTCCGAGCACGAAGGGGAAAAATAAGATAGAAGGCCACGACTTAGGAAAATATGATAAGAAGAAATGGAAAAAGATACCACTCTTTATTATCCCGACTATAAACCAGGTGCATGTTTTATTTGTGGATTGGAAGGTCAACAGGTGAAGGGTTGTCCAGAATCAAGAAAGAGGTGTAGGAAATAGGTAGAATTAGTATTTAATTTTGTATGTTTGGTAATGTACGTGTGTATTATAATAATCCCAACTTTGGTGTAAGTTGTAGTAGCGATTCCTGACTTTTGTGGTCACAAAGGGATATCAGATGTTTAAAGCAGTATGTACTATGCTATGTACTATGAATTAGTCACATGAATATGAATATATGTTTGATTAATGGAATAAGATTGAAATATTAAACTTATATGATAAGGTATAGAATGTAAGTTAATAAAATATAGATTTTATTTTATTTAACCAGAAAATGCCGCCAAGAAGTCAAACTCGAAACCAAAGGGCAGAAGAGTCTGTCAACAATGCTGGAGGACAACAACCAGACCTGATGCAAAATTTCACGAACATGGTAGCTCAGGCCATGCTGAATGGAATGCCAGCCGTGGGGAATCAACCAGACAATCAATTTGCAAGCTTCAAGGATTTTAAAGCCGTAGGATCGCCAGAATTTAGAGGTACCACTGACCCGATAGAAGCCCAAACTTGGGTTAAGGAAATAGAAAAAGCATTTGTAGTCGCTAGGGTAGCTGAGGGGAAAAAGACAACTTTTCCCACCTATATGATGAAAGGAGAGGCGAATTTCAGGTGGGAGGCAAATCAAGCTAGGGCAGGAGAAGGAGTAATAGCATGGACTAGATTTAAGACGCTATTCTTTGAGAACTATTTCTCATCTAGTGTGCAGGCTAGGATGGAGGTGAGATTTTTGGAATTGAAGCAGGAGAGCTTGACAGTTGCGGAATATGCCGCAAAGTTCAATGAATTTGTAAGACCCCGAATTTTATGAAATAAAAGTATTCAATTTTTCTTATAATTACTATTCAGTAAATGATTAAATTGATAAAAGTTTAAAGTTATGAGTGAAATATGATTTTTTTTCAAAATAAGCAAGTGGTTATAAAATAATCATTGTTATCGGGGAATATTCGTTTGGTCGTAGAATATTCTTTCTGTCGGGGAATATTCGTACGACGGCACAGCTATTTGTGGGCCCCATAACGAATAATTGTCGGGTGAAGAAAATGACAAATTTGAGTTTTTACAAATAACGGCGTAGTTGTTATCATTAATACTGTTGGAATACCCGGTGGTTAAAATACAGTAATACGCGTTATTGCACAGTAGCACACAATATTGCACAGTATTTTTGAAATTATTGATTCTTACGTAAGAAGGCACTACTCAATAATTACTACAGTAGTTACTGTTCAATATTTTATTTTATTGATTCAATAATTGTTGCGTTGATATTTTATATTATTGTTGTTTCAATAATTGTTGTTGCACAGTATTTTCCTTTATCAGATCAATAATTCATATTATTTGAATAATATTATTAGATAACATTATTGTCAATGTCTAGAAAGTTCTGTCTAAGGAGAGGTTTGGTCATCTAATTGCGCGCCAGTAAGGAGAAATTCTTATTGGAAAGCCCCCTCTTTCCTGGGAACGGCCTGGTTGTCATAAATGTGATTCTGTAATATTATTTGTGAATAATTAATTATTGATTTATATGATAAGAAAATATTTATTTTATGTGGATATAAATGAGGGATATATTTTTGTGGTTAAAATGAAGGAGTTAATGTTGAGGTTTTTATCAGTATTTTTGTCGGAATGGAGGTATTAAAAATCAGGATTTTTGAGAAATATTGCGGGTGTTATAATTTTTAATCCGACCGTTGGATCGTGGTAATTTTTGGATATGTTATACATATATAAGTTGAGTATATGTCCATAAATTTTGAACCGTTAAAAATGAACGTATGATTTGTTATGAATTTTAAGAGGTGGCTGATTCGGAAATCAGGTTATAAATCATTTTTGGTGGAAAATTCTAGAATTGGTGGGCCCCACTTGTGGTTGGTGAAGAAATGTGCTGAATTATATTTCAAATATGGTGGGTGGGAATAGTAGCAGGTAAAGCCATCAGGTTGCAGGTCAAACCTACCAAAATTTTCCTATAAATAGAGGGCTAAGTTAGAATTGAAAATCACACCAGAAACATAAGCTTTCTCTCTTTCTCTCTCTATATTATGAAGCATATTTTGTGAGTTTTTAGATACTTGGTGAGTTACTATTCATCAGTGCAAGTTTCCTTCAGCATCATATCCGATATCCAGTCAGAAGTATTGCTCTTTTGAGGTAAGGGATAGTAAGGGATATTAAGGGATTTTAAGGGTTGTTATGATTTTCAGTTTCGTAATTTTTCTGACCTTCAAAAATTTTGGAAAAATTTGAAATGATATTTTGATGAGTTTTCTTGATTGTGTCCAAAAATGGTGATTTTTGGATGTATAGATTGAGAGTTATGAATTTTATGAGAAAAGACTATTTTAGAAGTAACAGCTTATAATTCCTTGTGGTTAACTCCAAAATTGATGAAATTTTTATTGAGAGTACATGTATATGATAGAAGTATACTCTGTAAATTTCAGAATTTTTGGACAAAAGTATAATTTTTGATAAATGTCTAAATATTCGGCTATTTTGGCCATATGAAAAATAGTAAATGACTTTTAAAAATTCTGAGAAAAATATATGTTCACTATGGGACTATATTATGCTAAATTTCAGAAAAGAAATATTTTTGGAACGGATTTGGTATTTTTAATGAAAATAGTCTAGTTATGAGAAAATGAATTAAATATGTTAGTAAGAAAATTGGAAAATAGGATTTTATGGCTTGAGAATTCTATATGAGGTATATGCAGATTTTTGATGAGGGTTTTGGTTATTGATGATGAAATTATAAGAGTTGGCATTTTATGATGATTAAATGCATTAATTAGTAAAGTGTAAACAATTAAAATAAATTGTTTATAAATTTAAGTAATGTTATTCTTTCAATATCATTATACCGAAATATTGGTATGGATTTTATTGTAGAATTTCTATCTTTTGTGTCGGGGTTACTATTCATGAGTTACGAATATTACTCTTGAGATTAAAACTATATGTTGATCATATTTTTTTTATCATCATATATAACATTTTTATAACCCTGATGTTGAAATTCTCTTTCACTGGAGTGTAAAGATGGGTAGATTATTGGTATGATCATGACTAGGGTTCTCTTTGGCCTGTAGTGCAAAGTTGAATTGTGACTGGTATGATCATGACCATTGAATTTATAATTGAATATCTTAAGCTTAAGTGCAAAGGTGAATTGATCAACATGGTTATAATTATTGTTTATATAAATTCTGAAATGATTATATATTTCTTTGAGATATATTTGACCTGTAGTGCAAATATGAATTGTTGATGAATATCTTTGGCATGTAGTGCAAAGATGGCATGTTGATGAATATCTTTGGCCTGTAGTGCAAAGATGAACTGTTGATGAATATCTTTGGCCTGTAGTGCAAAGATGAACTGTTGTTGAATATCTTTGGCCCGTAGTGCAAAGATGGTTTGTTGATGAATATCTTTGGCCCGTAGTGCAAAGATGGATTTGTTAGTATGATTATAAACAGGAACTGTGATTTGGTATAACCATGATCTTTGATGTTTCAGGTAAAGACAGGTGATGAAAATATTCTTCGTCTTGGGTGCGAAGAAAAATTTAGAATCACAATTATGATTATGAGTTATTCATATGATTGTGGAAAGGAACTATTGAGTGATGTTACATGGATAAAACGTTGTTGGTGGATTTTTAACATGGAAGAGATAATGGACTTTATGGTCTATTTGACTCTTCTAATGGATTGCATGTTCCGCTGCAACTATGGTTGAAATTTTTTATCATCTACCATATGTTCTAAATCTCTAATTTATTATTGATGAAGACTATTGATAATTTATTTATCTTTAGTCATGATATTCTTTACTGAGCTAGTTGTGCTCACCCTTTTGCTTCACAATTCCTTTCAGGTAATAAGAGTGTAGCTGGGTCGAGCGAGGGTAACGGGGAAATAGAACAGTGGTCTCTAGCTGTGGATGTTCTCCCGAAGCAGTATAGAAAAGTTCATTTAGTAGTTATATTTGGTGAATCCAATAGGGTAAGGTGTACCCAACGTTGGAAGGGTGGTTTGCCACTATCATACAAGATGTCTAACGACATACAACCTCGTGTCATCATAAGACAGGGATGTGCTCATCCACTTGCTGAGTATATATACGAGCACTACCTATATAATCTTGGTGTTTGTTTAAAGTATAATTCTCAATTAGAGACAGTAGAGATAATGATATGTCAAGAGAAGACTCACCATTGGGAAGAATATGATAGTAATCTTCTCGTTTTTCTTTGGGGTCTATTGGGTCAACCAAGGATAATTCTGTGGCCATATGATATCTATCATAACCTAGACGCGTGGCCTCCCATGTACGAAGGTTTCCTTGAGCACTTCCCAAAGATTCTAATTTCTAAAACAGTTTTTGACTATACCTTTATGTAAGGTACCTTTGTGAGGTGCTGATACATGATGGTGTCCAATGTCACATTTGGTATATATTTGTATCCAAACTCACAGCATATGTGTTGTTGTATTTTGCACGACAATTGTTGTAATAAAGTTGTAGTTGTTTTCTGTACCATGTATTTGACGACTCAGAATGGGTTGGATGGAATGGACCTATTTTGGGGTTGTTACAGAATTAGCTAGGTTTGCTCCGCATCAAGTTGATACGGAGGCAAGAAAGACAAGGAGGTTTGAGCTGGGCTTAAAACCCTGGCCCTATAATAAGGTGGCGATATTACAAATAAATACTTTTGCAACACTTTTGGAGAAGGCTATCATAGCCGAGGAGGGAATTGAGGCCATGAGCCTCTACAATAAGGAGAAAAAGAGCAAGGGTAAGGTTGAGGGAGCTAGGAAGGTAGAAGCAGGTAGTGGTAGAGGGAACGAAAAAAGAAAGTGGAATAATTTTGGAAATGTCCAAGTCAAACATGAAGGTGTGAGGAAGCAGGTTGTGCAGTGTAAGAATTGTGGGAAGAATCATTCAGGAGAGTGTCTTTGTGACGCCCCCAAAATAGGTATACAACACCCATTCTGAGTCGCCAAATACATGGTACAGAAAGCAAACTACAACTTCAATAATACAAATGTCGTGCAAAATACGACAACACATACTGTGAGTTTAAATACAAATATTGTCTTCTAGACAATATCCACACTCAAATAAATCCTCATTACAATTATTCAAACACTATTTTACAGAAATAGTGAGGACTGCTAAAACATCTTTCTAGAACCATCACTCCATACCCCGACTAGATCCTGCTATGTTCTCACCTCCTGAGAAGAAAAATGGAACAAAAAGGAAAATGGTGAGCTCAACTAGCCCAGTAAAGAATATTATGACTAAGATAATATACAAACAAATTATCGTTAGTCTTCAACAGGGAAAAATCTGATAGAATATAATCGACAACAAGTTTTAGATCAACAACTGCAGCGGAAACAGCAAACCATTAGAAGAGTCAAGTAGAGAAAGAATTCTACTATCTTCTAAGATTTAAAAGTCCATCATCAATATTTTATCCCTGTAACATCAATTAATAATCATCTTTATCCAAATATTCATCTTTGCACTACAGGCCAAAGATATTCATTTGTATCACCTGTCAGTCATGTTCATCTCAACACCTGTTCATCTTTGCAGTACAGGCCAAAGATATTCATCAAGTAATCATACATCTTTGCACTACAGGCCAAAGATATTCAGTAATATCATCATTTAGGACCGAGGATGATGAAAAATATCTTAAAGAAAACGAATCCAATGAGACAGAAGGACAAATAGTAGGGATTCGTATAACAGTTTATCCAAGATCAATAATACTTCATAATAATCAATTGTGAAGCAGAATTCAAAAATAAAGATCAAAACATGGATACAATCAAAGATAGTAACCATAATAGACATCTTGGATAAAAAGGAAAATTTTAATTTTTCGGTGAATAGTGTCGTATTCGTGAATAGTACCGTATACGTGAATAGTGCCGTATACGTGAATAGTAACTCCGACACAAAAAGTTTCAAATTTGATAAAAACTCATATCAATATTTCAGCATAATGATATTGAAAAAAACAATATCATTAAGAAGAAAATAATATCCCTTACCTCAAGATATCAGTACTTCTGGTCGGAATACTGGTATAAGTCTGAAAGAAACTTGCTCTGATGAATAGAAAATCTCAAAGTATCTAAATACTCACAAAATACACTCAATAATCTAGAGAGAGAAAGAGAGAAAACTTGTTTCTGGTGTGATTTTCAATTCTAACTTAGCCCTCTATTTATAGGAAAATTTTAGTAAGTTTGACCTGCAACCTGATGGCTTTACCTGCTACTATTCCCACCCACCACATTTGAAATATAATTCAGCACATTTCTTCACCAACCACAAGTGGGGCCCACCAATTCTAGAATTTTCCATCAAAATGATAAACTCCGAAAATTCAACAATTTCTAAACCAGTCATCTCGTAAAATTCATAATAAATCATACGTTCATTTTTAACGGTTCAAAATTTGTGGACATATACTCAACTTATATATGTATAACATATCCAAAAATTACCACGATCCAACGGTCGGATTAAAAATTATAACACCCATAATATTTCTCAAAAACCCTGATTTGATTTTTAATACCTCCATTCCGATAAAAATATTGATAAAACAACTCAACATTAACTCCTTCATTTTTAACCACAAAAATATATCCCTCATTTATATCCACATAAAATAAATATTTCCTTATCATATGAATCAATAATTAATTATTCACAAATAATATTACAGAATCACATTTATGACAACCAGGCCGTTCCCAGGAAAGAGGGGGCTTTCCAATAAGGATTTCTCCTTACTGGCGCGCAATTAGATGACCAAACCTCTCCTTAGACAGAACTTTCTAGACATTGCCAATAATGTTATCTAATAATATTATTCAAATAATATGAATTATTGATCTGATAATGGAAAATACTGTGCAGCAACAATTATTGAAACAACAATAATATAAAATATCAATGCAACAATTATTGAATCAATAAAATAAAATATTGAACAATAACTACTGTAACAATTATTGAGTAGTGCCTTCTTACGTAAGAATCAATAATTGGTGCAATACCGTGTGCTACTGTATTTTAACCACCGGGTATTCCAACAGTATTAACGGTAACAACTACGCCGTTATTTATACTTGTCGTTTTCTTCATCCAATCGCTTTCCGTTATGGGGCCCACACAAGGCTGCGCCGTCGTACGAATATTCCCCGGCAGTAAGAATATTCCACGACCAAACGAATATTTTATAACCACTTGCTTATTTTGTAAAATTTACACATTTCACCCATAACCAAAGTATTATATCAAATTAGCCCCTTATTATTCACAATAATATTTAGAGAAAATTTAATTTTATTCATTAATAAGTTGGGGTCTTACAACCTCCCCTCCTTATAAAATTTCGTCCTCGAAATTGACGTACGTACCTGATGTTTCAAAAAGGTGAGGATACCTCGCTTTCATTTCTGATTCCAACTCCCAGGTCATTTCTTCAATAGCATGGTTTCTCCACAAAACCTTAACTTGTGGTATAACCTTCGTGCGTAGGACATGCTCTTTCCTATCCAAGATCTTAACAGGTACCTCCTCGTACGTTAAATCTTCAGCTATCTCGTCTGGTTCTAACTCAATAATGTGGTTCGGGTCTTTAACATATTTACGAAGCATAGATATGTGAAAAACATTATGAACACGAGACATGCTTGGAGGTAATGCGAGTCTATATGCCACATTTCCTATTCGCTCAAGAATCTCAAATGGACCAACAAATCTTGGATTGAGCTTTCCTCTCTTCCCAAATCTTGTAACTCCCTTCCATGGTGCAACACGTAATAATACATGATCCCCAATATTAAATTCCACGTCCTTCCGATGAAGATCCGCATAACTCTTTTGTCGATCCTGTGCCGTTTGTATACGTTGTCGAATCGTTTGGATCTTCTCTGTAGTAATGCGTACCAACTCTGGTCCCAACAATGTTGCTTCACCCACCTCGTCCCAGCATACTGGAGAACGACATTTTCTTCCATACAACGCCTCGAATGGAGCCACACCTATGCTCGCCTGATAACTGTTGTTGTAGGAGAATTCCACCAATGGTAGGTACTTATCCCAACTCCCTTTGAGATCTAGGACACAAAGTCTTAATAGATCTTCAAGAGTTTGAATAGTCCTCTCTGATTGTCCGTCCGTTTGAGGATGGTATGCCGAACTGAATCGTAAATCCGTGCCCATAGCTTTCTGCAAGCTAACCCAAAATCGTGAAGTGAATGTTGGGTCACGATCCGAAACTATGGATACTGGCATGCCATGCAATCTCACAATCTCGTTCACGTACATACTAGCAAGACGTTCAAGGGAATAAGTCTCACGTATCGGCAAGAAATGAGCGGATTTGGTTAATCTATCAACAATAACCCAAATCGCATCTATGCCTTGAGAAACCTTGGGAAGACCCGTAACAAAATCCATAGTAATGTGTTCCCACTTCCATTTCGGGATCTCAAGTGGTTGCAATGGACCCTTCACTTGATGCTCCGCCTTTACACGTTGACAAGTTAAACACCTCGAGATAAACTCCGCGATCTCTCTTTTCATATTGCTCCACCAAAATGTATGTCAAAGATCGTGATACATTTTGGTACTCCCAAGATGGATTGCAAACGGTGTGTTGTGTGCCTCCATCATTATTCTATGCTTCAAGTCAAAATCGTTAGGAACACAAAGTCTGGAGTTGACTCGAAGTATTCCTTCTTCATCGATTCTTGCTTCTGGAATAGCACCTTCTTGCACTTTCTTCTTCATACGCATCAGCTCCATGTCTGTAGCTTGAGCAGCTTTAACTTTATCGATTAAAGTCGGTTCTACTCGTATATTTGATATCATCATGTGGGTACTTGGAGCCTTCATCTCTATCTCCATCCTTTGCAAGTCATACAAAATGGGCCTTTGTGTTAACAATATTGCACTCGTACCCGCATATGATCTTCTACTCAATGCGTCAGCTACTACGTTTGCTTTTCCAGGATGATATTGGATGGTATGATCGTAATCTTTCAACAGCTCGAGCCAACGTCGCTGCCGCATGTTGAGTTCCTTTTGGGTGAAGAAATATTTGAGGCTTTTATGATCTGTATAGATCTCCACTTTCTCCCCATACAGGTAGTGTCTCCAGATCTTCAACGCAAAAACGACTGCTGCCAACTCCAAATCATGAGTAGGATAATTCCTCTCATATTCTTTGAGTTGTCGTGAGGCATAGGCTATGACTTTCCCATGTTGCATGAGAACACATCCTAACCCTTTGCCTGAAGCATCGCTGTAGATAACAAATCCATCCGAACCAGATGGTATTGTCAGAACAGGTGCCGAAATGAGTCTCCTCTTGAGTTCTTGGAAACTCTTCTCGCATTCCTCACTCCATACGAATTTTGTATCTTTTCGAGTCAGCTGAGTTAACGGAGTAGCGATTCGAGAAAATCCTTCCACAAATCTCCGATAATAACCAGCTAAGCCTAGAAAGCTACGTACTTCGGTTACCGACTTCGGTTGCTCCCAACTTTGTATGGCTTCAATCTTCGCCGGGTCGACAGATACTCCATGTTTTGACACCACGTGCCCAAGGAATGCTACTTCCTCAAGCCAGAACTCGCATTTCTTCAATTTGGCATATAGCTTATTTTCACGAAGCCTTTGCAGTACCAGCTTCAAATGGCGCTCATGATCTTCACGGCTTTTGGAATAGATGAGGATGTCATCAATAAAGACAACAACGAACTGATCCAAATATTCTTTGAATACACGGTTCATCATATCCATGAAGGCAGCAGGAGCATTAGTCAATCCAAAAGACATTACTAAGAATTCATAATGCCCGTACCGAGTTCTGAAGGCAGTCTTTGGAATATCCTCAGTTTTAATCTTCAGCTGATGATATCCAGAACGAAGGTCGATCTTTGAAAAGAATTGTGTTCCTTGTAACTGGTCGAACAGGTCATCAATGCGAGGTAGCGGATACCTATTCTTGATAGTGACATGATTCAATTCTCGATAGTCGATACAAAGTCGCATACTCCCGTCTTTCTTCTTTACGAATAAAACAGGAGCACCCCAAGGAGACGTACTAGGACGAATAAAACCGATGTCCAACAACTCCTGTAGTTGGACTTTTAACTCCTGAAGTTCAATAGGAGCCATTCGATATGGAGTTTTAGAAATGGGCTTTGTACCGGGTTCAAGGTCAATAAAGAATTCAACTTCACGTTCTGGGGGTAGACCAGGAAGTTCTTCAGGAAATACATCGGAAATTCTCTAACAATAGAAATATTATTCAAATCTGACTTGTCTTTGTTCAAATCCATAACATGGGCTAAGAAAGCTTGACATCCGTTTTTCAATAAACGAATAGCTTTGTGGCTTGATATGACAGTGACTGATTTTAGTGGTTTAGTAGTTTGAATTCGTATGACAGGTTGGTTAGGAATATGAAAACTAACAACCTTACGAAAACAATCAATTTTAGCATGATGAGTGGTTAACCAATCAATTCCTAAAATCACATCAAAAGCAAGTATCTTTAAAGAGATAAGATCAACAGGTAATGTGATAGTACCAACTTGGATCATGCAAGATTTATAAACTGTAGATGTAACGAAGGTTTCACCCAACGGAGTTTCAACAGATAAGTTAAAGTCCAATTTCTCCGGAGTCAAGTTTAAACGTTGAGCACAAGCAGGAGAGATAAAAGAATGGGTAGAACCGGTATCTAGTAAAGTATAAACTTCGCAAGAATTCAAGATTAGCTTACCCGTGATCACCTCGTTCGGGTTTCTCGCGTTTTGGCCAGTAACGACAAACGCCCTTCCAGGAACCGCTGATTTCGACTTATCCGGGACAGCTTTTGGAGTCACCATCCCCGCTGAACTTGGTTTTGCTACAGAACACTCTCGAGCTATATGACCCTCCTTTCCACAGTTATAACATACCTTGGATTGTTGTGGGCAGTTTGGGCTGATATGTCCCTCTTTCCCACATTTGTAACATACGACCGGTGGTCGTTCTCCTCCCCTAGAAACAGTTGATGTTTGTGCTGACGTCTTCACATTATCATTGTTGTACCTTCTCTTCTTGAAATCTCCTCCCGACTCGCTCCTTCTATTATCACGACCACGATTACCACCAGAGTGGTTACCGCTTTTGTCTGAATGTTTTCCTCCCTGCTGGTTTTCATTGCTTCGATGACTGCTGCCACCGGTATGACCCTGGTTGTGGTCCCTCGGTTGCACATACTCATTATCTCGCTCTAATAATTGAGCCCTGTTTACAACATCTGAATATAAAGAAAATTTATGAGAGATAAGATATTGTCGAATCTCGGGTTTTAGACCTCTCAGAAACATCCTTGTCATTCGTTCCTCATTTTCGACCAAATGAGGTGCAAACCTGGATAACTCTGCAAACTTCGCCTCGTACTGGGACACCGTCATGTTGTTTTGTTCCAGTCTGATAAACTCTACCTCCTTCATATGACGAATACTTTCAGGAAAGTACTTGTCATTGAACAATTTTTGAAATGTTTCCCAGGACATGTTGAGTGCGTCAGGCTGGGTACGCTTCACAGACTCCCACCAGTAGTCTGCCTCACCGCGGAACATAAAGGTGGCGAATGGAACCTTCTGTTCCTCCGTGCATCCCAAGACATCGAATATCTTGGTAATTTGCTTGACCCACGTTTCTGCCATGATCGGATCCGGCTTTCCCTTAAATTCTGGTGGTCCCAATTCTTTGAACTGCTTAGCTGTGACAAACCGCGCGTTATCATTTCCACCCGTATTCTGCACACGAGTCTCCCTCGTCTGATTTTGCATGAACTGCAAAAAGCTCCTAAACATTCCATCATTCATCGTTTGCTCGGTAACGTTGTTTACAGGAGGAATATTGCCTTCCTGTTGCACGTTCCCCTGGGTGGTGATCAAAGGTGTCTCCACGGTCTGATTTACTCCATTATTAACGTTCTCAGCTGCCATTCTTAAATACTGCCATAAAACAAGGGTTAATAGTCATGTCATATATTATCCCTATACTCTGACCGACCAAATAAACACCAAATAAACTTAGTCAAGTCATACTAGTGAAGGAATTCCCCGTCTCTCCCCTCCTAGTTCTTGTCTCACATCTCAGCCAGGGATCATATCCCTAAGCTCTGATACCAACTGTGACGCCCCCAAAATAGGTATACAACACCCATTCTGAGTCGCCAAATACATGGTACAGAAAGCAAACTACAACTTCAATAATACAATTGTCGTGCAAAATACGACAACACATACTGTGAGTTTAAATACAAATATTGTCTTCTAGACAATATCCACACTCAAATAAATCCTCATTACAATTATTCAAACACTATTTTACAGAAATAGTGAGGACTGCTAAAACATCTTTCTAGAACCATCACTCCATACCCCGACTAGATCCTGCTATGTTCTCACCTCCTGAGAAGAAAAATGGAACAAAAAGGAAAAGGGTGAGCTCAACTAGCCCAGTAAAGAATATTATGACTAAGATAATATACAACAAATTATCGTTAGTCTTCAACAGGGAAAAATCTGATAGAATATAATCGACAACAAGTTTTAGATCAACAACTGCAGCGGAAAACAGCAAACCATTAGAAGAGTCAAGTAGAGAAAGAATTCTACTATCTTCTAAGATTTAAAAGTCCATCATCAATATTTTATCCCTGTAACATCAATTAATAATCATCTTTATCCAAATATTCATCTTTGCACTACAGGCCAAAGATATTCATTTGTATCACCTGTCAGTCATGTTCATCTCAACACCTGTTCATCTTTGCACTACAGGCCAAAGATATTCATCAAGTAATCATACATCTTTGCACTACAGGCCAAAGATATTCAGTAATATCATCATTTAGGACTGAGGATGATGAAAAATATCTTAAAGAAACGAATCCAATGAGACAGAAGGACAAATAGTAGGGATTCGTATAACAGTTTATCCAAGATCAATAATACTTCATAATAATCAATTGTGAAGCAGAATTCAAAAATAAAGATCAAAACATGGATACAATCAAAGATAGTAACCATAATAGACATCTTGGATAAAAAGGAAAATTTTAATTTTTCGGTGAATAGTGCCGTATTCGTGAATAGTACCGTATACGTGAATAGTACCGTATACGTGAATAGTAACCCGACACAAAAAGTTCCAAATTTGATAAAAACTCATATCAATATTTCAGCATAATGATATTGAAGAAAATAATATCATTAAGAAGAAAATAATATCCCTTACCTCAAGATATCAGTACTTCTGGTCGGAATACCGGTATAAGGCTGAAAGAAACTTGCTCTGATGAATAGAAACTCTCAAAGTATCTAAATACTCACAAAATACACTCAATAATCTAGAGAGAGAAAGAGAGAAAACTTGTTTCTGGTGTGATTTTCAATTCTAACTTAGCCCTCTATTTATAGGAAAATTTTAGTAGGTTTGACCTACAACCTGATGGCTTTACCTGCTACTATTCCCACCCACCACATTTGAAATATAATTCAGCACATTTCTTCACCAACCACAAGTGGGGCCCACCAATTCTAGAATTTTCCATCAAAATGATAAACTCCGAAAATTCAACAATTTCTGAACCAGTCATCTCGTAAAATTCATAATAAATCATACGTTCATTTTTAACGGTTCAAAATTTGTGGACATATACTCAACTTATATATGTATAACATATCCAAAAATTACCACGATCCAACGGTCGGATTAAAAATTATAACACCCGCAATATTTCTCAAAAACCCTGATTTGATTTTTAATACCTCCATTCCGATAAAAATACTGATAAAACAACTCAACATTAACTCCTTCATTTTTAACCACAAAAATATATCCCTCATTTATATCCACATAAAATAAATATTTCCTTATCATATGAATCAATAATTAATTATTCACAAATAATATTACAGAATCACATTTATGACAACCAGGCCGTTCCCAGGAAAGAGGGGACTTTCCAATAAGGATTTCTCCTTACTGGCGCGCAATTAGATGACCAAACCTCTCCTTAGACAGAACTTTCTAGACATTGCCAATAATGTTATCTAATAATATTATTCAAATAATATGAATTATTGATCTGATAATGGAAAATACTGTGCAGCAATAATTATTGAAACAACAATAATATAAAATATCAATGCAACAATTATTGAATCAATAAAATAAAATATTGAACAATAACTACTGTAACAATTATTGAGTAGTGCCTTCTTACGTAAGAATCAATAATTGGTGCAATACCGCGTGCTACTGTATTTTAACCACCGGGTATTCTAACAGTATTAACGGTAACAACTACGCCGTTATTTATACTTGTCGTTTTCTTCATCCAATCGCTTTCCGTTATGGGGCCCACACAAGGCTGCGCCGTCGTACGAATATTCCCCGGCAGCAAGAATATTCCACGACCAAACGAATATTCCCCGACAAAATGAATATTTTATAACCACTTGCTTATTTTGAAAAATTTGCATATTTCACCCATAACCAAAGTATTATATCAAATTAGCCCCTTATTATTCACAATAATATTTAGAGAAAATTTGATTTTATTCATTAATAAGTTGGGGTCTTACAGTCTTAGTGGTAAGTTCGTGTGCTATAAGTGTGGGCAGGAGGGACATATCTCTCCTAACTGCCCCAATCCTAGGATAAGCGGTGGGTGTTTTCTATGTGGATCAACAGATCATAAGGCAAATGACTGTTCAAAAAGAAAAATGGATGTAGGAAGCGTGAATGCGGGGAAAGGTAGCAGAACACTAGCGATAACGGGACCAACTTCAACAAAATTAACCACAAGAGTCTTCAATATAACTGTTCAGGATACCGTAGCAGCCGGAGATGGAACTCCAGGTATTATTCGAATCAATTTTATTTTCTTATATATGATTTTCGTATATATATAGTAAATTATTTTATAAAGAAATTTTGAAGGAGAAATTTGAGTTCTGTTAGAAATCAAATTTTCGTATGATCAGATAGACAAACTTTATGTTGAATAGTTAAAGATCAGTCCCATCGAATCTGATCGGGATCTACTTGAAGTTATTGTGTATGCTATTTGCCCTAGTGTTTATAAGTTTTTAAGCGGTGATTCCGGGGGCGGAATCCTTATAAGGGAGGGTGGATGTAATAACCCAATATTTTCAATATAATTAAATAATAAATTTTGCATTTTTTTTATATAGATATATTTATAAAGGGGAGATTATGTGAAAAGTAAAGTGTATGTATATATGTGATAAATAAAAAATTATTTATTACCATTGATCATTAAAGAGTATATTCTTATAATAAATTTTGTAATAAAAACAGTTATTATTTATTTTCCATGAATATATGATTTTTAGGATTTTTATGATAAGTAATGAATACACTCTTAGACTTGTAATATCGCTTTTGTGGACATTAATTCATGTCATATAAAATGAGTTTTGTAAGACCCCAACTTATTAATGAATAAAATCAAATTTTCTCTAAATATTATTGTGAATAATAAGGGGCTAATTTGAAAGAATACTTTGGTTATGGGAGAAATGTGTAAATTTTGCAAAATAAGCAAGTGGTTATAAAATATTCATTTTGTCGGGGAATATTCGTTTGGTCGTGGAATATTCTTGCTGCCGGGGAATATTCGTACGACGGCGCAGCCTTGTGTGGGCCCCATAACGGAAAGCGATTGGATGAAGAAAACGACAAGTATAAATAACGGCGTAGTTGTTACCGTTAATACTGTTAGAATACCCGGTGGTTAAAATACAGTAGCACGCGGTATTGCACCAATTATTGATTCTTACGTAAGAAGGCACTACTCAATAATTGTTACAGTAGTTATTGTTCAATATTTTATTTTATTGATTCAATAATTGTTGCATTGATATTTTATATTATTGTTGTTTCAATAATTGTTGCTGCACAGTATTTTCCATTATCAGATCAATAATTCATATTATTTGAATAATATTATTAGATAACATTATTGGCAATGTCTAGAAAGTTCTGTCTAAGGAGAGGTTTGGTCATCTAATTGCGCGCCAGTAAGGAGAAATCCTTATTGGAAAGCCCCCTCTTTCCTGGGAACGGCCTGGTTGTCATAAATGTGATTCTGTAATATTATTTGTGAATAATTAATTATTGATTCATATGATAAGGAAATATTTATTTTATGTGGATATAAATGAGGGATATATTTTTGTGGTTAAAAATGAAGGAGTTAATGTTGAGTTGTTTTATCAGTATTTTTATCGGAATGGAGGTATTAAAAATCAAATCAGGGTTTTTGAGAAATATTGCGGGTGTTATAATTTTTAATCCGACCGTTGGATCGTGGTAATTTTTGGATATGTTATACATATATAAGTTGAGTATATGTCCACAAATTTTGAACCGTTAAAAATGAACGTATGATTTATTATGAATTTTACGAGATGACTGGTTCAGAAATTGTTGAATTTTCGGAGTTTATCATTTTGATGGAAAATTCTAGAATTGGTGGGCCCCACTTGTGGTTGGTGAAGAAATGTGCTGAATTATATTTCAAATGTGGTGGGTGGGAATAGTAGCAGGTAAAGCCATCAGGTTGCAGGTCAAACCTACTAAAATTTTCCTATAAATAGAGGGCTAAGTTAGAATTGAAAATCACACCAGAAACAAGTTTTCTCTCTTTCTCTCTCTAGATTATTGAGTGTATTTTGTGAGTATTTAGATACTTTGAGAGTTTCTATTCATCAGAGCAAGTTTCTTTCAGCCTTATACCGGTATTCCGACCAGAAGTACTGATATCTTGAGGTAAGGGATATTATTTTCTTCTTAATGATATTATTTTCTTCAATATCATTATGCTGAAATATTGATATGAGTTTTTATCAAATTTGGAACTTTTTGTGTCGGGGTTACTATTCACGTATACGGCACTATTCACGTATACGGTACTATTCACGAATACGGCACTATTCACCGAAAAATAAAATTTTTCTTTTTGTCCAAGATGTCTATTATGGTTACTATCTTTGATTGTATCCATGTTTTGATCTTTATTTTTGAATTCTGCTTCACAATTGATTATTATGAAGTATTATTGATCTTGGATAAACTGTTATACGAATCCCTACTATTTGTCCTTCTGTCTCATTGGATTCGTTCTCTTTAAGATATTTTTCATCATCCTCAGTCCTAAATGATGATATTACTGAATATCTTTGGCCTGTAGTGCAAAGATGTATGATTACTTGATGAATATCTTTGGCCTGTAGTGCAAAGATGAACAGGTGTTGAGATGAACATGACTGACAGGTGATACAAATGAATATCTTTGGCCTGTAGTGCAAAGATGAATATTTGGATAAAGATGATTATTAATTGATGTTACAGGGATAAAATATTGATGATGGACTTTTAAATCTTAGAAGATAGTAGAATTCTTTCTCTACTTGACTCTTCTAATGGTTTGCTGTTTCCGCTGCAGTTGTTGATCTAAAACTTGTTGTCGATTATATTTTATCAGATTTTTCCCTGTTGAAGACTAACGATAATTTGTTTGTATATTATCTTAGTCATAATATTCTTTACTGGGCTAGTTGAGCTCACCCTTTTCCTTTTTGTTCCATTTTTCTTCTCAGGAGGTGAGAACATAGCAGGATCTAGTCGGGGTATGGAGTGATGGTTCTAGAAAGATGTTTTAGCAGTCCTCACTATTTCTGTAAAATAGTGTTTGAATAATTGTAATGAGGATTTATTTGAGTGTGGATATTGTCTAGAAGACAATATTTGTATTTAAACTCACAGTATGTGTTGTCGTATTTTGCACGACAATTGTATTATTGAAGTTGTAGTTTGCTTTCTGTACCATGTATTTGGCGACTCAGAATGGGTGTTGTATACCTATTTTGGGGGCGTCACAGTTGGTATCAGAGCTTAGGGATATGATCCCTGGCTGAGATGTGAGACAAGAACTAGGAGGGGAGAGACGGGGAATTCCTTCACTAGTATGACTTGACTAAGTTTATTTGGTGTTTATTTGGTCGGTCAGAGTATAGGGATAATATATGACATGACTATTAACCCTTGTTTTATGGCAGTATTTAAGAATGGCAGCTGAGAACGTTAATAATGGAGTAAATCAGACCGTGGAGACACCTTTGATCACCACCCAGGGGAACGTGCAACAGGAAGGCAATATTCCTCCTGTAAACAACGTTACCGAGCAAACGATGAATGATGGAATGTTTAGGAGCTTTTTGCAGTTCATGCAAAATCAGACGAGGGAGACTCGTGTGCAGAATACGGGTGGAAATGATAACGCGCGGTTTGTCACAGCTAAGCAGTTCAAAGAATTGGGACCACCAGAATTTAAGGGAAAGCCGGATCCGATCATGGCGGAAACGTGGGTCAAGCAAATTACCAAGATATTCGATGTCTTGGGATGCACGGAGGAACAGAAGGTTCCATTCGCCACCTTTATGTTCCGCGGTGAGGCAGACTACTGGTGGGAGTCTGTGAAGCGTACCCAGCCTGACGCACTCAACATGTCCTGGGAAACATTTCAAAAACTGTTCAATGACAAGTACTTTCCTGAAAGTATTCGTCATATGAAGGAGGTAGAGTTTATCAGACTGGAACAAAACAACATGACGGTGTCCCAGTACGAGGCGAAGTTTGCAGAGTTATCCAGGTTTGCACCTCATTTGGTCGAAAATGAGGAACGAATGACAAGGATGTTTCTGAGAGGTCTAAAACCCGAGATTCGACAATATCTTATCTCTCATAAATTTTCTTTATATTCAGATGTTGTAAACAGGGCTCAATTATTAGAGCGAGATAATGAGTATGTGCAACCGAGGGACCACAACCAGGGTCATACCGGTGGCGGCAGTCATCGAAGCAATGAAAACCAGCAGGGAGGAAAACATTCGGACAAAAGCGGTAACCACTCTGGTGGTAATCGTGGTCGTGATAATAGAAGGAGCGAGTCGGGAGGAGATTTCAAGAAGAGAAGGTACAACAATGATAATGTGAAGACGTCAGCACAAACATCAACTGTTTCTAGGGGAGGAGAACGACCACCGGTCGTATGTTACAAATGTGGGAAAGAGGGACATATCAGCCCAAACTGCCCACAACAATCCAAGGTATGTTATAACTGTGGAAAGGAGGGTCATATAGCTCGAGAGTGTTCTGTAGCAAAACCAAGTTCAGCGGGGATGGTGACTCCAAAAGCTGTCCCGGATAAGTCGAAATCAGCGGTTCCTGGAAGGGCGTTTGTCGTTACTGGCCAAAACGCGAGAAACCCGAACGAGGTGATCACGGGTAAGCTAATCTTGAATTCTTGCGAAGTTTATACTTTACTAGATACCGGTTCTACCCATTCTTTTATCTCTCCTGCTTGTGCTCAACGTTTAAACTTGACTCCGGAGAAATTGGACTTTAACTTATCTGTTGAAACTCCGTTGGGTGAAACCTTCGTTACATCTACAGTTTATAAATCTTGCATGATCCAAGTTGGTACTATCACATTACCTGTTGATCTTATCTCTTTAAAGATACTTGCTTTTGATGTGATTTTAGGAATTGATTGGTTAACCACTCATCATGCTAAAATTGATTGTTTTCGTAAGGTTGTTAGTTTTCATATTCCTAACCAACCTGTCATACGAATTCAAACTACTAAACCACTAAAATCAGTCACTGTCATATCAAGCCACAAAGCTATTCGTTTATTGAAAAACGGATGTCAAGCTTTCTTAGCCCATGTTATGGATTTGAACAAAGACAAGTCAGATTTGAATAATATTTCTATTGTTAGAGAATTTCCCGATGTATTTCCTGAAGAACTTCCTGGTCTACCCCCAGAACGTGAAGTTGAATTCTTTATTGACCTTGAACCCGGTACAAAGCCCATTTCTAAAACTCCATATCGAATGGCTCCTATTGAACTTCAGGAGTTAAAAGTCCAACTACAGGAGTTGTTGGACATCGGTTTTATTCGTCCTAGTACGTCTCCTTGGGGTGCTCCTGTTTTATTCGTAAAGAAGAAAGACGGGAGTATGCGACTTTGTATCGACTATCGAGAATTGAATCATGTCACTATCAAGAATAGGTATCCGCTACCTCGCATTGATGACCTGTTCGACCAGTTACAAGGAACACAATTCTTTTCAAAGATCGATCTTCGTTCTGGATATCATCAGCTGAAGATTAAAACTGAGGATATTCCAAAGACTGCCTTCAGAACTCGGTACGGGCATTATGAATTCTTAGTAATGTCTTTTGGATTGACTAATGCTCCTGCTGCCTTCATGGATATGATGAACCGTGTATTCAAAGAATATTTGGATCAGTTCGTTGTTGTCTTTATTGATGACATCCTCATCTATTCCAAAAGCCGTGAAGATCATGAGCGCCATTTGAAGCTGGTACTGCAAAGGCTTCGTGAAAATAAGCTATATGCCAAATTGAAGAAATGCGAGTTCTGGCTTGAGGAAGTAGCATTCCTTGGGCACGTGGTGTCAAAACATGGAGTATCTGTCGACCCGGCGAAGATTGAAGCCATACAAAGTTGGGAGCAACCGAAGTCGGTAACCGAAGTACGTAGCTTTCTGGGCTTAGCTGGTTATTATCGGAGATTTGTGGAAGGATTTTCTCGAATCGCTACTCCGTTAACTCAGCTGACTCGGAAAGATACAAAATTCGTATGGAGTGAGGAATGCGAGAAGAGTTTCCAAGAACTCAAGAGGAGACTCATTTCGGCACCTGTTCTGACAATACCATCTGGTTCGGATGGATTTGTTATCTACAGCGATGCTTCAGGCAAAGGGTTAGGATGTGTTCTCATGCAACATGGGAAAGTCATAGCCTATGCCTCACGACAACTCAAAGAATATGAGAGGAATTATCCTACTCATGATTTGGAGTTGGCAGCAGTCGTTTTTGCGTTGAAGATCTGGAGACACTACCTGTATGGGGAGAAAGTGGAGATCTATACAGATCATAAAAGCCTCAAATATTTCTTCACCCAAAAGGAACTCAACATGCGGCAGCGACGTTGGCTCGAGCTGTTGAAAGATTACGATCATACCATCCAATATCATCCTGGAAAAGCAAACGTAGTAGCTGACGCATTGAGTAGAAGATCATATGCGGGTACGAGTGCAATATTGTTAACACAAAGGCCCATTTTGTATGACTTGCAAAGGATGGAGATAGAGATGAAGGCTCCAAGTACCCACATGATGATATCAAATATACGAGTAGAACCGACTTTAATCGATAAAGTTAAAGCTGCTCAAGCTACGGACATGGAGCTGATGCGTATGAAGAAGAAAGTGCAAGAAGGTGCTATTCCAGAAGCAAGAATCGATGAAGAAGGAATACTTCGAGTCAACTCCAGACTTTGTGTTCCTAACGATTTTGACTTGAAGCATAGAATAATGATGGAGGCACACAACACACCGTTTGCAATCCATCCTGGGAGTACCAAAATGTATCACGATCTTCGACATACATTTTGGTGGAGCAATATGAAAAGAGAGATCGCGGAGTTTATCTCGAGGTGTTTAACTTGTCAACGTGTAAAGGCGGAGCATCAAGTGCCAAAGGGTCCATTGCAACCACTTGAGATCCCGAAATGGAAGTGGGAACACATTACTATGGATTTTGTTACGGGTCTTCCCAAGGTTTCTCAAGGCATAGATGCGATTTGGGTTATTGTTGATAGATTAACCAAATTCGCTCATTTCTTGCCGATACGTGAGACTTATTCCCTTGAACGTCTTGCTAGTATGTACGTGAACGAGATTGTGAGATTGCATGGCATGCCAGTATCCATAGTTTCGGATCGTGACCCAAGATTCACTTCACGATTTTGGGTTAGCTTGCAGAAAGCTATGGGCACGGATTTACGATTCAGTTCGGCATACCATCCTCAAACGGACGGACAATCAGAGAGGACTATTCAAACTCTTGAAGATCTATTAAGACTTTGTGTCCTAGATCTCAAAGGGAGTTGGGATAAGTACCTACCATTGGTGGAATTCTCCTACAACAACAGTTATCAGGCGAGCATAGGTGTGGCTCCATTCGAGGCGTTGTATGGAAGAAAATGTCGTTCTCCAGTATGCTGGGACGAGGTGGGTGAAGCAACATTGTTGGGACCAGAGTTGGTACGCATTACTACAGAGAAGATCCAAACGATTCGACAACGTATACAAACGGCACAGGATCGACAAAAGAGTTATGCGGATCTTCATCGGAAGGACGTGGAATTTAATATTGGGGATCATGTATTATTACGTGTTGCACCATGGAAGGGAGTTACAAGATTTGGGAAGAGAGGAAAGCTCAATCCAAGATTTGTTGGTCCATTTGAGATTCTTGAGCGAATAGGAAATGTGGCATATAGACTCGCATTACCTCCAAGCATGTCTCGTGTTCATAATGTTTTTCACATATCTATGCTTCGTAAATATGTTAAAGACCCGAACCACATTATTGAGTTAGAACCAGACGAGATAGCTGAAGATTTAACGTACGAGGAGGTACCTGTTAAGATCTTGGATAGGAAAGAGCATGTCCTACGCACGAAGGTTATACCACAAGTTAAGGTTTTGTGGAGAAACCATGCTATTGAAGAAATGACCTGGGAGTTGGAATCAGAAATGAAAGCGAGGTATCCTCACCTTTTTGAAACATCAGGTACGTACGTCAATTTCGAGGACGAAATTTCATAAGGAGGGGAGGTTGTAAGACCCCAACTTATTAATGAATAAAATCAAATTTTCTCTAAATATTATTGTGAATAATAAGGGGTTAATTTGATATAATACTTTGGTTATGGGTGAAATGTGCAAATTTTGCAAAATAAGCAAGTGGTTATAAAATATTCATTTTGTCGGGGAATATTCGTTTGGTCGTGGAATATTCTTGCTGTCGGGGAATATTCGTACGACGGCGCAGCCTTGTGTGGGCCCCATAACGGAAAGCGATTGGATGAAGAAAACGACAAGTATAAATAACGGTGTAGTTGTTACCGTTAATACTGTTGGAATACCCGGTGGTTAAAATACAGTAGCACACGGTATTGCACCAATTATTGATTCTTACGTAAGAAGGCACTACTCAATAATTGTTACAGTAGTTATTGTTCAATATTTTATTTTATTGATTCAATAATTGTTGCATTGATATTTTATATTATTGTTGTTTCAATAATTGTTGCTGCACAGTATTTTCCATTATCAGATCAATAATTCATATTATTTGAATAATATTATTAGATAACATTATTGGCAATGTCTAGAAAGTTCTGTCTAAGGAGAGGTTTGGTCATCTAATTGCGCGCCAGTAAGGAGAAATCCTTATTGGAAAGCCCCCTCTTTCCTGGGAACGGCCTGGTTGTCATAAATGTGATTCTGTAATATTATTTGTGAATAATTAATTATTGATTCATATGATAAGGAAATATTTATTTTATGTGGATATAAATGAGGGATATATTTTTGTGGTTAAAAATGAAGGAGTTAATGTTGAGTTGTTTTATCAGTATTTTTATCGGAATGGAGGTATTAAAAATCAAATCAGGGTTTTTGAGAATATTGCGGGTGTTATAATTTTTAATCCGACCGTTGGATCGTGGTAATTTTTGGATATGTTATACATATATAAGTTGAGTATATGTCCACAAATTTTGAACCGTTAAAAATGAACGTATGATTTATTATGAATTTTACGAGATGACTGGTTCAGAAATTGTTGAATTTTCGAAGTTTATCATTTTGATGGAAAATTCTAGAATTGGTGGGCCCCACTTGTGGTTGGTGAAGAAATGTGCTGAATTATATTTCAAATGTGGTGGGTGGGAATAGTAGCAGGTAAAGCCATCAGGTTGCAGGTCAAACCTACTAAAATTTTCCTATAAATAGAGGGCTAAGTTAGAATTGAAAATCACACCAGAAACAAGTTTTCTCTCTTTCTCTCTCTAGATTATTGAGTGTATTTTGTGAGTATTTAGATACTTTGAGATTTTCTATTCATCAGAGCAAGTTTCTTTCAGCCTTATACCAGTATTCCGACCAGAAGTACTGATATCTTGAGGTAAGGGATATTATTTTCTTCTTAATGATATTATTTTCTTCAATATCATTATGCTGAAATATTGATATGAGTTTTTATCAAATTTGGAACTTTTTGTGTCGGAGTTACTATTCACGTATACGGCACTATTCACGTATACGGTACTATTCACGAATACGGCACTATTCACCGAAAAATAAAATTTTCCTTTTTGTCCAAGATGTCTATTATGGTTACTATCTTTGATTGTATCCATGTTTTGATCTTTATTTTTGAATTCTGCTTCACAATTGATTATTATGAAGTATTATTGATCTTGGATAAACTGTTATACGAATCCCTACTATTTGTCCTTCTGTCTCATTGGATTCGTTCTCTTTAAGATATTTTTCATCATCCTCAGTCCTAAATGATGATATTACTGAATATCTTTGGCCTGTAGTGCAAAGATGTATGATTACTTGATGAATATCTTTGGCCTGTAGTGCAAAGATGAACAGGTGTTGAGATGAACATGACTGACAGGTGATACAAATGAATATCTTTGGCCTGTAGTGCAAAGATGAATATTTGGATAAAGATGATTATTAATTGATGTTACAGGGATAAAATATTGATGATGGACTTTTAAATCTTAGAAGATAGTAGAATTCTTTTTACTTGACTCTTCTAATGGTTTGCTGTTTCCGCTGCAGTTGTTGATCTAAAACTTGTTGTCGATTATATTCTATCAGATTTTTCCCTGTTGAAGACTAACGATAATTTGTTTGTATATTATCTTAGTCATAATATTCTTTACTGGGCTAGTTGAGCTCACCCTTTTCCTTTTTGTTCCATTTTTCTTCTCAGGAGGTGAGAACATAGCAGGATCTAGTCGGGGTATGGAGTGATGGTTCTAGAAAGATGTTTTAGCAGTCCTCACTATTTCTGTAAAATAGTGTTTGAATAATTGTAATGAGGATTTATTTGAGTGTGGATATTGTCTAGAAGACAATATTTGTATTTAAACTCACAGTATGTGTTGTCGTATTTTGCACGACAATTGTATTATTGAAGTTGTAGTTTGCTTTCTGTACCATGTATTTGGCGACTCAGAATGGGTGTTGTATACCTATTTTGGGGGCGTCACAAGTTTAGCGATGAAAGTTGGCACGGACTCGAAGCTAAACCAGTCTTGGCACTGTCAGGGTACGGCGCAGCTGCGCCGTCCCAGCAGTACAAACTGGCGCAGCTGCGCCAGTAGTCAGTTGTTGGAAAAAAAATTAATGTTTCTACTTTAGAAGTTAAATGGAACAATTATGTGATATGTGTAACATTGATAAACCATGAAATAAAGTGTGTTACGATTGACGAAGGAAATATTAAGTAACCCATTAATTAATATTAATTAATTGTGGCAGAATATTGATTACTTGGTAATTAATTAATAATAATAGATTACTATTATTTTAAATATATCTATAAATATAATAAGAATTATTTAGATAATTAATGATTATGGAGATCCATAAATACATTAACCGATGATGATTGGAGTAATTACTTTTGGTGTTAATTAATCAAGGAAGTTAATAATTTATTTAATTAACATAAATATATAATAATATTAGATTATCGGTTATGTGCATATGAGAAATATTATGACTATACTATATAGCATAGTGTGACTTTTATGTGACTATATATTAAGTTCTATGAAACTATATTGTATGAAGCAATGTGTTTATGCATATTAAAACTATATGGTATGAATACATCATGAGGGTGTATGTGACAATATATATGTGGTTATATATTAAAATAATATACCATGAACATATTGTAGGCTATTATTTTTAATAAAGTATACCGGTGTGATAAAATATACATGTATTATATGTGTATTACATCTCCATATTACATCTACTACCTTGAAATATTAAATTATATTGTGGCATTAGGATTTAGCCTTGTATGGTTAATATGTGTATACAATATAGCATAAGAATAAAAGCTGTGTATAAGTATATGGTCTAATGTTGCAAGAGTGCTGAGTTCAATTGCTTGTCCCAAAACTAGTGTTCCATTTATCTCCCATTTCTCAGTCACGTGGAATTTCATAAAGGCTAAGGCCTATTTCCTTTTCTTCCTTCCAAGCTTTCTAGGAGATGATTATGGGGGGAGTTGAGATTATGATGAATTGCAACTACTATATACCAACTCCTTCTTAACTTTCATGCAATCCTTGCATCCATGAGTTTAATTTGGTGTATATATGCATTGTCTGTATTCTTGTTTCTCTATAAATACAACCCATTTCCTTCTAATATCCATTGCTGAGAATTGCTAAGTTGGGAGATTGATAGCATATATAGAGAGTGAGTAATTGCATACATATCAGTAGAAGAAGTGTGATTTACCAAGCTAATTACAAAGGTATATAATTCTTTCTTGTTCTTCATTTTCATTTTCTGATAAATTTCTATTCTTGAATTCTCAAGTTCTAAATTATGTGGAATTAGATGATGATGAGATTGGGTAATGGTTGTATAGTTGTTGTATAACTGTATTAGCATGTTGGAACAGATACATGACTGTTTAGAATCGAAATTGTGAATAATTTTTGTGTTTGGGCTAAAGTTCTGCCGAAGCAGATTGTTCTTGGCTCGAACCAGGCATGGCGCAGCTGTGTCAGACTCTGTTTCTAGTTTTTGCTTTCTGTTTCATAATCTGCTAAGTGTTAGTGTACTATTATGACTTAAGTTAGCATACAAGCATGTGTAACAGGTATATATTAGTATATTACCCTACTGTGAGCATCTTTTACTCGGATAGCGTACATGATAATCAAAAACATATAGTTAGATGAAAATTAGGATTTTAGAAAGGAACTTGATATGTATGTATGCTATGTTCATATACTGACTTTGCAAGCATGTTGGTATGATTTAGAAAGGCATGAATAACCCGTTAACTTGTGTTCATTTGATTCATAGTTCTTTGCTCATGAACACCTTATTTAGGATTTGTATTTAAGAAGTTTTTAACTTAGTATAGTGAGCTAACCTGCATGACTACTACATACTCTATATTCTGACCTTGTGATCATTATAACATGACTTTGCTACATATGATTAAAGCCTTAAAGTTGTCTTGTATGTGTTAAATTGCATTGTTCAAGTTTAAAATAGTTTTAAAAGCAAACTTGAACATATTTTCAAAACATAGTTGCATCACATGAATAACTAGATTCTAAAGGGTTAAGATGTCATGTTATGTATATAATATCCCTATACATGATCCATATGTATTGAAACATGTAGAACCTACTAGTAAGGTTACGAATGAAAATACGAACTTTGAACGAGAATGTTAACATACTACTTTAGAAGTTAGAATCTGACTTTTATGTGTATGTTTGATGGTACTTTTAAACTTGCTAACTGTATCCTATAGATATACCATACTTGTGTATCATAATTCAAGTAAAGCATGAACGAAGTATATTTTCAACTAAAGCGGTATTAGTTTCACGTATGTGTTATGAATACTCGTAAGCATGCCTAATATAAGTTTTATAACTACCTTGTATGTTTAGAAGGCAAGCATGTTAGACCATGTGATTTCATGACCTTGAACGACATTAAATTTTTGAAATGTTTAACTTAGAACTATGATATGAAAGAAGAAACCTAGATTGACTTGAGAAGCATGAAAAGACCTTAACATGACAAAATATATTATGCATGATTGTTGTGTTCAAGCCGGACAGAAACCACAAGGCAACAACAAAGTCTTGGCTTGGCCAGAGGGCTGCGCAGTTGTGCCGACCCTAGGCCTAGCCATGGCACAGCTGCGCCAGTCTGGGATCTGAGATAGTGAAATCTAATTTTTGACAGTTAACTTGTAGGATGTCTTTACTGCTAGAAATGGTTTAAAATCTACTAATGTATGTGTATATGTGAGGATTAAGTAATATGATAGTGTTTGCTTTAGATAATGAAAGTTCATGGGTAAAAATACCTTAAACTTGGGCATTCTTAATTTGCTTATAAAGTAACTAGATACTTGATTTCACGATAAACTTATGAGGTGATTGTGTATCATATGTGCATATTTGATTCATGTCGAGCTTGATTAATGAATGTGTTAGCTAATGAACATCTTATGCTTGAAATACGTTATAAATAGGATTCGAAAGTGTTGATTTAATTACGTGGGTAAACTACGCTTAAGGCAAGTATCCTAAACCCTTGCGTTACTTTATTCGAAGCATATCGTAAGCAAGTTCCCTAAACTTACTCTAATTATTGTTGAGCAAGTATCCTACCTTTACATTTCCTTTATGTAATGGACAGAAGTAAGAGAGTTTTAGAATTATATTATTATTGTACCAGATTATTAACTCTATTGTTATATATGTTATATCTGATCATTGATTATCAACATGGTACTATATTGTAATTCAGATATATATATTCTGTTCGTTAATTTCTAAATATGGTTATTCAAGTGTCCCCACTTGGATAATCATTGCATTTAATCACATGTTGATATATATATATATATACCTATTGACTGCCAGTATGTATACATTAAGTAAAAGTCATCTAAGCTATTTGATCAGCTAGACACAGATTTAGAAATATCGTTGAATATGATAAAACCTTTTTGTATCCAATCAAATTGTTTTGGTTCGGATTCCCGACTAAGTATGAACATCCCAAACATGGAAAAACTTTTGTGCGCCTGAGGCAGATATGATGAACGAGAATATCGTTCTGGTATGTAGTATTGATCAATATAGGGCATAACGGGCTGATCACCCCCGTGCCCGTAAGTTATGACGGTTTACAGATGAAGCTCTGCTAAACCTATTCAAAAATTGAAAATAATGTTCATAGTATGTCACCTTAACCATATTTATAGTCAGTACGTAGTTTCAAAAATTTGATAGAGAGTTGTTATGTTACTATTATCGGTTCAGATTACTTCACAACCATTGATTCGTTGTAGAAGGGTAGTACAAAGAAAATATTTAATCCTTTCAGCTAATATTTATAATTGTTGTTACTTACTGGGCACTCAAATGCTCATCCTTGCTTAATTTAAATGTTTTTAGTTAAGTATGATCAACTAGAGGGCTCTGCTAGGAATAAAGGGAAGGAAAAGCTGTCAGAATAAGATTGTGTTATTATATGTAATAGCTAGACTTAAATAAGATGATGATATTTAGTAAGTATCATGTAATGAATGTTTTAAGGTCGCGTACCTGGGAATAGACTCTGATGCATATGTAAATTAAATTTGGTATCTATATTATTATTATTATTAGTATTATTCCGCTCATAGAAATGGTATCATGAAGTACTGAGTTTGGGTTTCAAGTACCTGAATTTGGGGGCGTCACAATGATTATGACCAGGGATTATTCGGTATAATCATGTCCGTAATGTTACAAATGATGTGATAAAAGTCCTCATTGGCCCGTAGTGCATTTATGGATAGTTGTTGGCATGATCATGACTATTGATGAAAACACGAATATCCTTGACCCGTAGTGCATGGATAATTTGTGGTCGTGATACTAATGAATATCCTTGGCCGTAGTGCAGGGGTGATTCGATGATGTGGATTATTTATTAAGATGAGTCTCAACGATAAAACTTTTGATAAACTTTTTAAAATCATAGAAGATAGTATGTATCACGCTCTACCTGACTCTTCTAATGGATTGCTTGTTCCGCTGCAGTTAAACTTGATGTTTATTATATTTTATCAGTTTAACACTGTTGAAGGCTAACGATAATTTATTCTGCATTATCTTAGCCATAATATTTCTTACTGGGCTAGTTGAGCTCACCCTTTGCTTTCATTATTATCTTCAGGAAATGAGAATATAGTTGGGACTAGTCGGAGAACGGAGAGACGGTCCAGATGGTAGCATTAGTAGTCCTCACTATTCTGTGAAATAGTGTGACAATAAATGTAATGAGGACTTATTTTGAGTTTGAATACTGTCTAGAAGATAATATTTGTATTAAAACTCACAACTAATGTTGTATAATTAAGTTTGTATTTGTATTCAGTACCATGTATTTGGTGACTCAGAATGGGTGATGTATACCTATTTTAGGGGTGTCACAGTTGGTATCAAAGATTAGAGATATGAAATCTAGCTGAGATGTGAGACTAAAACTAGGAGGGGAGAGGCGGGTAATTCCTTCGCTTGTATGACCTACCTAAGTTTATTTGTTATTTAATTGATCGGTCTGAATATAAGGATAATATGCTGCATGTCAATTAACCCTTATTTTGTGGCGGTATTTAAAAATGACATCCGAGAATGTTGAGAATAACAATGGAGCACATGAGACCGTTGAATCACCAACGATCAATACCCATGATAATGTGCATTAAGAAGGCAATAATCCTCAGGAAAATAACAACACTGACCAAATGATGAATGATGGGATGTTTAGAGGCTTTATGCAATTCATGCAACATCAGGTGAGAGCAACTCCTGTTCAAAATGCAGGTAGAAACATTGGCAACTCTCGGATGGTCACCGCTAAGTAGTTCAAGGAGCTGGGACCACCGGAGTTTTTGGGAGAGCCAAAAGCACTTAAGGCGGAGGCATGGATAAAGCAAATCACCAAGAGATTTGATGTCTTGGGATGCTCTGAGGAGCAAAAGGTTCCCTTTGCCACCTTTATGTTGCAAAGAGAGGCAAATTACTGGTGGGAATCGGTAAAGCATACTCAACCTGCCGCACTGAAGATATCTTGGGAGAAGTTTCAAGAACTATTTAACGACAAGTACTTTCCTGAAAGTATTCGTCACATGAAGGAGGTAGAGTTCATCAAGCTGGAGCAAAATAATATGATCGTGTCGCAGTACGAAGCTAAGTTTATTGAGTTGTCTCAGTTTGCGTCCCACTTGGTTGATAATGAGGAGAGAATGCCGCGGATGTTTCTAAGAGGTTTGAAACCCGAGATACGTCAATACTTAATTTCTTACAAACCGTGTTTGTATTCTAATGTTATAAATAGGGCTCAATTATTAGAATGTGATAATGAGTTAACCTAATCAAGAGATAGAAGCCAGCAAAGCGATACTACCAGTGGAAGCAGTCATCGAAGCGGTGAAAACAAACGTGGAGAAAGTCAACATGCCAAAAATGGTAACCACTTCTGTGGTAATCATGGCCAAGACAATAAAAGTGGAAATTTCAAGAAGAGGAGATTCAATAATGATGGAAAGACGTCAGAGCCAACACACGTTAAAGAAGGAGAACGATCAACGATCGTATTCTACAAATGTGGAGGGGAGGGACACATCAGTCCAAATTGTACGTAGTAGTCCAAACATGTTATAATTACGGAAAAGAAGGTCACCTAGCTCAATTTTATCGTACAGTGAAGCCAAGTTCAGCTGGGATGGAGGCACTAAAGGCCGTCCCAGGGAAGTCAAAACCAGTAGTTCAAGGGAGAGCGTTTGTCGTGACCTCCCAGAAAGTAAGGAACCCGAACGAGGTGATCACGGGTAACCTAATTATAAACTCTAGTGAAGCCTATACCTTATTTGATACCGATTCTATCCATTCTTTTATTTCCCCTACTTGCGCTCAACGTTTAAATTTGACTCCGGAGAAATTAGACTTTGACTTATCTGTTGAAACTCCATTGGGAGAAACCTTCATTACATCCACTGCTTATAAGTTTTGTTTGGTTCAAATCGGTACCCTCACATTACATGTCAATCTTATTTCATTGAAAATACTTGCATTTAATGTAATTCTAGGGATTGATTGGTTAACTACTCATCATGCTAAAATTGATTATTTTCGTAAGGTTGTTAGCTTTTATATTCCTAACCAACCTATTATGCGAATTCAAGCGACCAAACCATTAAAATCAATGACTGTCATCTCAAGCCATAAAGCTATTCGTTTATTGAAAAACGGATGTCAAGCTTTTTTAGCTCATGTCACAGATTTAAACAAAAATACGACAATTTTGAATGATATTTCTATTGTTAATAAATTTCCTGACGTATTCCCTGAAGAACTTCCTGGCCTGCCCACAGAGCGTGAAATTAAATTTTGTATCGACCTTGAACCCAATACAAAACCCATTTTCAAAGCCCCATATCGAATGGCTCCTACTGAACTTCAAGAGTTAAAAACGCAACTACAGGAATTGTTAGACATCGGTTTTATTCGTCCTAGTACGTCCCCTTGGGGTGCTCATGTTCTATCCGTGAAGAAGAAAGATGAGAGTATACGACTTTGTATTGATTATCGGGAGTTAAACTATGTCACTGTCAAAAATAGATACCCGTTGCCACGCATTGATGACCTGTTTGACCAGTTGCAAGGTGCCAAATTCTTTTCAAAGATTGATCTTCGTTCTGGATATCACCAATTGAAGATTAAAATTGATGACATTCCAAAGACGACTTTTAGAACTAGGTACGAGCATTATAAATTCCTAGTCATGTCTTTTGGATTGATTAATGCTTCTGCTGCCTTCATGGATATGATGAACTGAGTATTCAAGTAATATTTGGATCACTTTGTGGTAGTCTTTATTGATGACATCCTCATTTACTCCAAAAGCCGTGAAGATCATGAGCAACACTTGAGGCTGATACTCCAAAAGCTTTGTGAAAACAAGCTTTATGCCAAGTTGAAGAAATATGAGTTCTGGCTTGAGGAGGTAGTATTTCTTGGGCACTTGATATCAAATCACGGAATATCTGTTGACCTAGCGATGATTGAAGCAATATAAAGTTAGGAGCAACCTAAGTTAGTGACCGAAGTACGTACCTTTCTGGGCTTAGCTGGATATTATCGGAGATTCGTGGAAGAATTTTCTCAAATTGCAACTCCATTAACTCATCTGACTCGAAAAGATACAAAATTCAATTGGAGCGAGGAATGTGAGAAGAGTTTTCAAGAACTCATGAGGAGACTCATTTCAGCTCCTGTTCTGACAATACCATCTGGTTCGGAGGGATTTTTCATCTACAGTGATGCTTCAGGCAAAGGTTTAGGATGTATTCTCATGCAACATGGGAAAGTCATAGCCTACGTCTCATGACAACTCAAAGAATATGAGAGGAATTATCCTACTCATGATCTAGAGTTGGCAGCAGTCGTTTTTGCACTTAAAATTTGGAGGCATTACCTATATGGGGAGAAGGTGGAGATATATACAGATCATAAAAGCCTCAAATATTTCTTCACCCAAAAGGAACTCAATATGCGGCAACGACATTGGCTTGAACTGTTGAAAGATTATGATCATACCATTCAATACCATCCTGAAAAAGCGAACGTGGTAGTTGATGCATTGAGTAGAAGATCATATGTGGATACAAGTGCGATATTGTCAACACAATGGCCCATTTTGTATGACTTGCAAAGAATGGAGATAGAGTTAAAGACTCTAGGGACCCACGTGATGATAACAAATATACGAGTAGAACCGACTTTAATCGATAAAGTTAAAATTGCTCAAGCTAAAGATCTGGAGCTGATGCGTATGAGGAAGAAAGTACAGGAAGGTGCTATCTCAGAAACAAGAATCTATGAAGAAGGAATACTACGTGTCAACCCTAGACTTTGTGTTCCTAACGACCCTGATTTAAAGTATAAAATCATGATGGAGGCGCACAACACACCGTTTGTAATCCATCCCGGGAGTACCAAAATTTATCATGATCTTCAACATACATTTTGGTGGTACAATATTAAGAGAGAGATAACAGAGTTTATCTCAAGGTGTTTAACTTGTCAACGAGTCAAGGCGGAGCATCAAGTACCAAAAGGACCATTACAACCACTTGAAATTCCAGAATGGAAGTGGGAGCACATTACCATGGATTTCGTTACTGGTCTTCCTAAGGTTTCTCAAGGCATAGATGCAATTTGGGTCATTATTGATAGATTGACCAAGTCTGCTCATTTCTTACCTATACAAGAAACTTATTTACTTGAACGTCTTGTTCGTATGTACATAAATGAGATTGTAAGACTGCATGGTATGCCAGTATCCATAGTTTTTGATCGAGACCCAAGATTTACTTCACGATTTTGGGTTAGCTTGCAAAAAGCTATGGGCACAGATTTATGATTTAGTTTGGCATATCATCCTCAAACGGATGGGCAGTCGGAGAGGACTATTCAAACTCTTGAGGATGTATTAAGACTCTGTGTCCTTGACTTCAAGGGAAGTTGGGACAAGTTCTTGCCATTAGTAGAATTCTCCTACAACAACAGTTATCAAGCAAGTATCGACATGGCTCCATTTGAGGCGTTGTATGAAAGAAAGTGTCGTTCTCCAGTATGCTGGGGCGAGGTGGGTGAAGCAACGTTGTTGGGATCGAAATTGGTACGTATGACTACGAAAAAGATTCAAATGATCCGGCAACGTATAAAGACCTCACAAGATCGACAAAAGAGTTATGTTGATCTTCATCGAAAAGACGTGGAATTCAATGTTAGAGAGCATGTGTTGTTACGTGTGGCACTATGGAAAGAAGTTACGAGATTTGAAAAGAGAGAAAAGCTCAATCCTCGATTCATTGGCCCATTTGAAATACTTGACCGAGTAGGAACTGTGGCTTATAGACTCGCATTACCGCCAAGTATGTCTCGTGTTCATAACGTTTTTCAGATATCCATGTTACGTAAATATGTGGAAGACCCGAATCACATTATTGAGTTAGAACTAGACGAAATAGCGGAAGATTTAATGTATGAAGAGGTTCCTGTTAAAATCTTGGATAAGAAGGAACATATTCTACGTTCCAAGGTTATATCTCAAGTTAAAGTTTTATAGAGAAACCACGATATTGAGAAAATGACTTGGGAGTTAGAATCTGAAATAAATCAAGGTATCCTCACCTCTTCGACATACCATGTACGTACCCTAATTTCGAGGGCAAAATTTCATAAGAAGGGGAGGTTGTAAGATCCCAACTTTTATGAATAAAGATAAATTTTTCTATAAATATCATTTTTGGATATTATGGTGTGAATTTAATATAATGTTATAGTTGTGGATAATATTTATGAATTTTACAAAGTATTCAAGTTGTCATAAAATATTCGATTGGTCGAGAAATATTCGTTTTAATAGGGAATATTTGTATGACGGCAAAATCATTGGTAGACCCCACAACATAATTATTATCGGAGTGAGAAAACGACAAAAATATCTTTTTATAAAAATAACGGCGGAAGTTTTACCGTTAACTGTTGAAATACCCGGTGTTAAAAGTACAGTAATACGCGTGGTTGTATAGTAGCACACTGTATTGATTATTGATGCTTACGTGAGAAGTCACTCAGTTTTGTTTAATTATTGCTACAATAATTGCTGCATAGTATCTCACGTTATTTGATTCAATTATTATCGATATTTTATATATTATTAAATTAATAATTGAGACGATACAATTATTCACATTATTATTTACAATATTGACGATGTCTAGAAAGTTCTGTCAAGGAGAGGTTTGGTCATCTAATTGCGTGCTAATAGGGAAAAATCCTTATTGGAAAGCCCCCTCTTTCTTGAGAATTATCTGGTTGTTAAATATTGCGAATAATAATAATGGTGAATAAATATTGTTAAAAATATTGAAGGGATTTTTTATGAAGTATTTGATGTAAATTTTACTTATTTTATGGAACCCCATTTACTCATTTTTCAAAATAATCGGTAGAAAATTATTCAGTATATATATTATATGGGATCCACTTGTGATGGTGATTTGTTGGTGGAGGGAACATGTGGGGCCCACGTTGGAAGAAAGAAAAATGGGGGGGGGGAATCCTGAAGATTTGCCACGAGTGGGAGGTTTTTGTTTATTTATTTTCAAAACTATAATATATATATATATATATATATATATATATATATATATATATATTATATTCTGTGGTTTTACTTGATGATGGCTTTGAAATTCAAGCGCCCGAATATTGCATAAGACGTCCGTAAATTTTCTAAAACTGTTGCATCCGTGATTTTCCAATTAGTATCCTTTCTATTCTCCTATAAATAGGATGCTTAGTTAGAATTGAAAATCACACAAGAATCAGATAATTCTTTTTCTATAATATTGAGCATATTTCTTTCGAGTTTTAGAAAGCTTTGAGCGTATAAAACAGTTCAAGTTTTCTTCAATAATATCTCCGCTATACCAGTTGGAATACTCTTCTTTTCAAGGTAAGGGATATTATTTTTATTCAGTATTCGTATAAATTAATATTTTCTTCCATACTCTGTAGTATGTAGGTAATATTATTTCGTTTTAGATTTTGAATTCAATACTCGTTTTGTTAAGTTTTGGCTTCTATACACCATGAAATTAGTAGAGTATCCTTGATATTTGTGCTTCATCCAGTATCTTTTTATGAAAATATTATTCTGAGCATTCTTGATAAGTTTTAACCTTTTTACGTCGGAGTACTATTCACGGGGTACTATTCCTGAAGTACTATTTACGGGGTACTATTCACTAAATTACTATCCACCCGGGGTACTATTCATGATAAAAATTGATTTCTTTTCGGTCCAAATCATTTTTAATACAATATTATTCTTGAATTTTACTCCACAAAGCAGTATCATGTTGATAATTTGGACATTATTGAATTCTGGATAAATTAAATTATAAATCATTAAAATTAATCCTTTGATTTCATTTAATTGAATTCTTATATCATTATCATCATCCTCATGCTTATATTATTATGAAAGTCATCTGTGACCAGTAATGCATAGATGAACTTGGTATGATTATGATGTAAGACCCCGAATTTTATGAAATAAAAGTATTCAATTTTTCTTATAATTACTATTCAGTAAATGGTTAAATTGATAAAAGTTTAAAGTTATGGGTGAAATATGAAATTTTTTTTTCAAAATAAGCAAGTGGTTATAAAATAATCATTGTTGTCGGGGAATATTCGTTTGGTCGTGGAATATTCTTTCTGTCGGAGAATATTCGTACGACGGCGCAGCTATTTGTGGGCCCCATAACGAATAACTGTCGGGTGAAGAAAAACGACAAATTTGAGTTTTTACAAATAACGGCGTAGTTGTTATCGTTAATACTGTTGAAATACCCGGTGGTTAAAATACAGTAATACGCGTTATTGCACAGTAGCACACGGTATTGCACAGTATTTTTGAAATTATTGATTCTTACGTAAGAAGGCACTACTCAATAATTGTTACAGTAATTACTGTTCAATATTTTATTTTATTGATTCAATAATTGCTACGTTAAAATTTTATATTATTGTTGTTCAATAATTGTTGCTGCACAGTATTTTCCATTATCAGATCAATAATTCATATTATTTGAATAGTATTATTAGATAGCATTATTGGCAATGTCTAGAAAGTTCTGTCTAAGGAGAGGTTTGGTCATCTAATTGCGCGCTAGTAAGGAGAAATCCTTATTGGAAAGCCCCCTCTTTCCTGGGAACGGCCTGGTTGTCATAAATGTGATTCTGTAATATTATTTGTGAATAATTAATTATTGATTTATATGATAAGAAAATATTTATTTTATGTGGATATAAATGAGGGATATATTTTTGTGGTTAAAATGAAGGAGTTAATGTTGAGGTTTTTATCAGTATTTTTGTCGGAATGGAGGTATTAAAAATCAGGGTTTTTGAGATATTTTGCGGGGGTTATAATTTTTAATCCGACCGTTGGATCGTGGTAATATTTGGATATGTTATACATATATAAGTTGAGTATATGTCCACAAATTTTGAACCGTTAAAAATGAATGTATGATTTGTTATGAATTTTACGAGATGACTGGTTCAGAAATTGTTGAATTTTTGGAGTTTATCATTTTGGTGGAAAATTCTAGAATTGGTGGGCCCCACTTGTGGTTGGTGAAGAAATGTGCTGAATTATATTTCAAATGTGGTGGGTGGGAATAGTAGCAGGTAAAGCCATCAGGTTGCAGGTCAAACCTACCAAAATTTTTCTATAAATAGAGGGCTAAGTTAGAATTGAAAATCACACCAGAAACATAAGCTTTCTCTCTTTCTCTCTCTAGATTATTGAGTGTATTTTGTGAGTATTTAGATACTTGGTGAGTTGCTATTCATCAGTGCAAGTTTCCTTCAGCCTTATACTGATCAGAAGTACTGCTCTTTTGAGGTAAGGGATTGTATGGGATTGTAAGGGATAGTAAGGGATAGTAAGGAATTTTAATGGTTGTTATGATTTTCAGTTTCGTAATTTTTCTGAACTTCAAAAATTCTGGAAAAATTTGAAATGATATTTTGATGAGTTTTCTTGATTGTGTCCAAAAATGGTGATTTTTGGATGTATAGATTGAGAGTTATGAATTTTATGAGAAAAGACTATTTTAAAAGTAACAGCTTATAATTCCTTGTGGTTAACTCCAAAATTGATGAAATTTTTATTGGGAGTACATGTATATGATAGAAGTATACTCTGTAAATTTCAGAATTTTTTGGACAAAAGTATAATTTTTGATAAATGTCTAAATATTCGGCTATTTTGGCCATATGAAAAATAGTAAATGACTTTTAAAAATTCTGAGAAAAATATATGTTCACTATGGGACTATATTATGCTAAATTTCAGAAAAGAAATATTTTTGGAACGGATTTGGTATTTTTATGAAAATAGTCTAGTTATGAGAAAATGAATTAAATATGTTAGTAAGAAAATTGGAAAATAGGATTTTATGGCTTGAGAATTCTATATGAGGTATATGCAGATTTTTGATGAGAGTTTTGGTTATTGATGATGAAATTATAAGAGTTGGCATTTTATGATGATTAAATGCATTAATTAGTAAAGTGTAAACAATTAAAATAAATTGTTTATAAATTTAAGTAATGTTATTCTTTCAATATCATTATACCGAAATATTGGTATGGATTTTATTGTAGAATTTCTATCTTTTGTGTCGGGGTTACTATTCATGAGTTACGAATATTACTCTTGAGATTAAAACTATATGTTGATCATATTTTTTTTATCATCATATATAACATTTTTATAACCCTGATGTTGAAATTCTCTTTCACTGGAGTGTAAAGATGGGTAGATTATTGGTATGATCATGACTAGGGTTCTCTTTGGCCTGTAGTGCAAAGTTGAATTGTGACTGGTATGATCATGACCATTGAATTTATAATTGAATATCTTAAGCTTAAGTGCAATGGTGAATTGATCAACATGGTTATAATTATTGTTTATATAAATTATGAAATGATTATATATTTCTTTGATATATGAATATATTTGGCCTGTAGTGCAAATATGAATTGTTGATGAATATCTTTGGCATGTAGTGCAAAGATGGCCTGTTGATGAATATCTTTGGCCTGTAGTACAAAGATGAACTGTTGTTGAATATCTTTGGCCTGTAGTGCAAAGATGATTTGTTGATGAATATCTTTGGCCCGTAGTGCAAAGATGGATTTGTTAGTATGATTATAAACAGGAACTGTGATTTGGTATAACCATGATCTTTGATGTTTCAGGTAAAGACAGGTGATGAAAATATTCTTCGTCCTGGGTGCGAAGAAAAATTTATAGTCACAATTATGATTATGAGTTATTCATATGATTGTGGAAAGGAACTGTTGAGTGATGTTACATGGATAAAATATTGTTGGTGGATTTTTAACATGGAGAAGATAATAGACTTTATAGTCTATTTGACTCTTCTAATGGATTGCTCATTCCGCTGCAACTATGGTTGAAATTTTATCATTTACCATATGTTCTAAATCTCTGATTTATTATTGATGAAGGCTATTGATAATTTAATTATCTTTAGTCATGATATTCTTTACTGAGCTAGTTGTGCTCACCCTTTTGCTTCACAATTCCTTTTCAGGTAATAAGAGTGTAGCTGGGTCGAGCGGGGGTAACAAGGGAATAGAACGGTGGTCATCATTTAGTAGTTATATTTGGTGAAGAAAATAGGGTGAGGCGAACCCAACGTTGGAAGGGTGTTTTGTTACTATCATACAAGATGTCTAATGACATACAACCTCGTGTCATCATAAAACAGGGTTGTGCTCATCCACTTGCTGAGTATATCTATGGGCACTACCTATATAATCTTGGTGTTTGTTTGAAGTATAATTCTCAATTAGAGACAGTGGAGATAATAATAAGTCAAGAGAAGACTCACCATTGGGAAGAATATGATAATAATCTTCTCGTTTTTCTTTGGGGTCTATTGGGTCAACCAAGGATAATTCTGTGGCCATATGATATCTATCATAACCTAGACGCGTGGCCTCCCATGTACGAAGGTTTTCTTGAGCACTTCCCAAAGATTCTAATTTCTAAAACAGTTTTTGACTATACCTTTATGTAAGGTGTTATTGTGAGGTGATGTCCACGATTGGAACATGAGTCACATTTGGTATATATTTGTATCCAAACTCACAGCATATGTGTTGTTGTATTTTGCACGACAATTGTTGTAATAAAGTTGTAGTTATTTTCTGTACCATGTATTTGGCGACTCAGAATAGGTTGGATTGAATGGACCTATTTTGGGGTTGTCACAGGTGGTATCAGAGCTTAGGGATATGATCTCTGGCGGAGATCGGGGAATACAACTAGGAGGGGAGAGATGAGTAAATCCTTCGCTAGTGTGTCCTACCTAAGCTTATTTGTTAGTCAGTCATAATATCGGGATATTATGTGATATGTTAATTTATTCAATTAACCCTTGTTTGAAGCTGTATTTTAGAATGATATTTGAAAAACAGGAGATGAGCAATGGAGAAATCATGATGACAGGGAAGATGGAATCTGAAATGAAAACAAGGTATTCTCAACTTTTCGAAATACTAGGTACGTAAATTTCGGGGACGAAATTTCATAAGGAGGGGAGATTGTAAGACCCCGAATTTTATGAAATAAAAGTATTCAATTTTTCTTATAATTACTATTCAGTAAATGGTTAAATTGATAAAAGTTTAAAGTTATGGGTGAAATATGAAATTTGTTTTTCAAAATAAGCAAGTGGTTATAAAATAATCATTGTTGTCGGGGAATATTCGTTTGGTCGTGGAATATTCTTTCTGTCGGAGAATATTCGTACGACGGCGCAGCTATTTGTGGGCCCCATAACGAATAACTGTCGGGTGAAGAAAAACGACAAATTTGAGTTTTTACAAATAACGGCGTAGTTGTTATCGTTAATACTGTTGAAATACCCGGTGGTTAAAATACAGTAATACGCGTTATTGCACAGTAGCACACGGTATTGCACAGTATTTTTGAAATTATTGATTCTTACGTAAGAAGGCACTACTCAATAATTGTTACAGTAATTACTGTTCAATATTTTATTTTATTGATTCAATAATTGCTACGTTGAAATTTTATATTATTGTTGTTCAATAATTGTTGCTGCACAGTATTTTCCATTATCAGATCAATAATTCATATTATTTGAATAGTATTATTAGATAGCATTATTGGCAATGTCTAGAAAGTTCTGTCTAAGGAGAGGTTTGGTCATCTAATTGCGCGCTAGTAAGGAGAAATCCTTATTGGAAAGCCCCCTCTTTCCTGGGAACGGCCTGGTTGTCATAAATGTGATTCTGTAATATTATTTGTGAATAATTAATTATTGATTTATATGATAAGAAAATATTTATTTTATGTGGATATAAATGAGGGATATATTTTTGTGGTTAAAATGAAGGAGTTAATGTTGAGGTTTTTATCAGTATTTTTGTCGGAATGGAGGTATTAAAAATCAGGGTTTTTGAGATATTTTGCGGGGGTTATAATTTTTAATCCGACCGTTGGATCGTAGTAATATTTGGATATGTTATACATATATAAGTTGAGTATATGTCCACAAATTTTGAACCGTTAAAAATGAATGTATGATTTGTTATGAATTTTACGAGATGACTGGTTCAGAAATTGTTGAATTTTTGGAGTTTATCATTTTGGTGGAAAATTCTAGAATTGGTGGGCCCCACTTGTGGTTGGTGAAGAAATGTGCTGAATTATATTTCAAATGTGGTGGGTGGGAATAGTAGCAGGTAAAGCCATCAGGTTGCAGGTCAAACCTACCAAAATTTTCCTATAAATAGAGGGCTAAGTTAGAATTGAAAATCACACCAGAAACATAAGCTTTCTCTCTTTCTCTCTCTAGATTATTGAGTGTATTTTGTGAGTATTTAGATACTTGGTGAGTTGCTATTCATCAGTGCAAGTTTCCTTCAACCTTATACTGATCAGAAGTACTGCTCTTTTGAGGTAAGGGATTGTATGGGATTGTAAGGATAGTAAGGGATAGTAAGGAATTTTAATGGTTGTTATGATTTTCAGTTTCGTAATTTTTCTGAACTTCAAAAATTCTGGAAAAATTTGAAATGATATTTTGATGAGTTTTCTTGATTGTGTCCAAAAATGGTGATTTTTGGATGTATAGATTGAGAGTTATGAATTTTATGAGAAAAGACTATTTTAAAAGTAACAGCTTATAATTCCTTGTGGTTAACTCCAAAATTGATGAAATTTTTATTGGGAGTACATGTATATGATAGAAGTATACTCTGTAAATTTCAGAATTTTTTGGACAAAAGTATAATTTTTGATAAATGTCTAAATATTCGGCTATTTTGGCCATATGAAAAATAGTAAATGACTTTTAAAAATTCTGAGAAAAATATATGTTCACTATGGGACTATATTATGCTAAATTTCAGAAAAGAAATATTTTTGGAACGGATTTGGTATTTTTAATGAAAATAGTCTAGTTATGAGAAAATGAATTAAATATGTTAGTAAGAAAATTGGAAAATAGGATTTTATGGCTTGAGAATTCTATATGAGGTATATGCAGATTTTTGATGAGGGTTTTGGTTATTGATGATGAAATTATAAGAGTTGGCATTTTATGATGATTAAATGCATTAATTAGTAAAGTGTAAACAATTAAAATAAATTGTTTATAAATTTAAGTAATGTTATTCTTTCAATATCATTATACCGAAATATTGGTATAGATTTTATTGTAGAATTTCTATCTTTTGTGTCGGGGTTACTATTCATGAGTTACGAATATTACTCTTGAGATTAAAACTATATGTTGATCATATTTTTTTTATCATCATATATAACATTTTTATAACCCTGATGTTGAAATTCTCTTTCACTGGAGTGTAAAGATGGGTAGATTATTGGTATGATCATGACTAGGGTTCTCTTTGGCCTGTAGTGCAAAGTTGAATTGTGACTGGTATGATCATGACCATTGAATTTATAATTGAATATCTTAAGCTTAAGTGCAATGGTGAATTGATCAACATGGTTATAATTATTGTTTATATAAATTATGAAATGATTATATATTTCTTTGATATATGAATATATTTGGCCTGTAGTGCAAATATGAATTGTTGATGAATATCTTTGGCATGTAGTGCAAAGATGGCCTGTTGATGAATATCTTTGGCCTGTAGTACAAAGATGAACTGTTGTTGAATATCTTTGGCCTGTAGTGCAAAGATGATTTGTTGATGAATATCTTTGGCCCGTAGTGCAAAGATGGATTTGTTAGTATGATTATAAACAGGAACTGTGATTTGGTATAACCATGATCTTTGATGTTTCAGGTAAAGACAGGTGATGAAAATATTCTTCGTCCTGGGTGCGAAGAAAAATTTATAGTCACAATTATGATTATGAGTTATTCATATGATTGTGGAAAGGAACTGTTGAGTGATGTTACATGGATAAAATATTGTTGGTGGATTTTTAACATGGAGAAGATAATAGACTTTATAGTCTATTTGACTCTTCTAATGGATTGCTCATTCCGCTGCAACTATGGTTGAAATTTTATCATTTACCATATGTTCTAAATCTCTGATTTATTATTGATGAAGGCTATTGATAATTTAATTATCTTTAGTCATGATATTCTTTACTGAGCTAGTTGTGCTCACCCTTTTGCTTCACAATTCCTTTTCAGGTAATAAGAGTGTAGCTGGGTCGAGCGGGGGTAACAAGGGAATAGAACGGTGGTCATCATTTAGTAGTTATATTTGGTGAAGAAAATAGGGTGAGGCGAACCCAACGTTGGAAGGGTGTTTTGTTACTATCATACAAGATGTCTAATGACATACAACCTCGTGTCATCATAAAACAGGGTTGTGCTCATCCACTTGCTGAGTATATCTATGGGCACTACCTATATAATCTTGGTGTTTGTTTGAAGTATAATTCTCAATTAGAGACAGTGGAGATAATGATAAGTCAAGAGAAGACTCACCATTGGGAAGAATATGATAATAATCTTCTCGTTTTTCTTTGGGGTCTATTGGGTCAACCAAGGATAATTCTGTGGCCATATGATATCTATCATAACCTAGACGCGTGGCCTCCCATGTACGAAGGTTTTCTTGAGCACTTCCCAAAGATTCTAATTTCTAAAACAGTTTTTGACTATACCTTTATGTAAGGTGTTATTGTGAGGTGATGTCCACGATTGGAACATGAGTCACATTTGGTATATATTTGTATCCAAACTCACAGCATATGTGTTGTTGTATTTTGCACGACAATTGTTGTAATAAAGTTGTAGTTATTTTCTGTACCATGTATTTGGCGACTCAGAATAGGTTGGATTGAATGGACCTATTTTGGGGTTGTCACATATGACCAGGGATTATTCGGTATAATCATGACAGTAATATTATAAATGATGCGGTAAAAGTCCTCATTGGCCCGTAGTGCATTGATGGACAATTGTTGGCATGATCATGACCATTGATGAAAACACGAATATCCTTGGCCCGTTGTGCATGAATAATTTGTGGTCGTGATACTAATGAATATCTTTGGCCGTAGTGCAGGGATGATTCGATGATATAGATTATTTATTAAGCTGAGTTTTAGCGATAAAACTTTTGATAAACTTTTTAAAATCGTAGAAGATAGTAGATATCACGCTCTACTTGACTCTTCTAATAGATTGCTTGTTCCGCTGCAGTTAAACTTGATGTTTATTATATTTTATCAGTTTAACACTATTGAAGGCTAACGATAATTTATTCTGCCTTATCTTAGTCATAATATTTCTTACTGGACTAGTTGAGCTCACCCTTTGCTTTCAATTTTCTCTTTAGGAAATGAGAATATAGCTGGTACTAGTCGAGGAACGGAGTGACGGTCCAGATGGTAGCATTAGTAGTCCTCACTATTCTGTGAAATAATGTGACAATAAATGTAATGAGGACTTATTTTGAGTTTGAATACTTTCTAGAAGACAATATTTGTATTAAAACTCACAGTTAATGTTGTATAATTAAGTTTGTATTTGTATTTAGTGCCATGTATTTGGCAACTCAAAATGGGTGATGTATACCTATTTTGGTGGTGTCACAATACTTATTATTATTATTTTAGGCTAAATTAAAATGGTGAATTATTTTTATTTCATGAGATGTCAAGATATAAAAATAATAGTAATTTCAAATTATGTTTATTTTTCCTTTCGAAAAGAGAATTATTTGAAATTAAGTTGCCATATTTATTTTATGTTTGTGTTTGAGGATTACACTTTCATATCATATGCAAAAGTTTATTTTTATTGAATGACCATTTAATTTATGCATATTGTATAATTTTATAGATTACCATGTCGTCATTTAATACCCTTGCTGTTATCCTTAAAGAAAATAAGTTAATTAGACCAAATTATGTGGACTGAAAAAGAAATCTTGACATTGTGCTGACTGCTGAGGACTACAAGTTTGTGTTGACTGAACCTTGCCCATTTCTTCCAAAAAATGCTACTGTTGCACAAAAGAATAATCATAAGAAGTGGAAAAAGGCAGATGATATGACTCGTTACCATATATCGGCATCTTTGTCAAATATATTGCAACACTAATATCAGTCTACTACCACAGCTAAAGAGATCTTAGATAGCCTTTATGAAATGTTTGCTGACCAGAGTTGTGCTACACGACAGACTGTGATGAAAATACCCATGAATTCCAACATGTCCGAGGGATCTTCAGTTCGAGATCATTGTTTAAAAATCATTTCTTACTTAAACAAACTAAAAATCCTGGGAGCAACAGTTGATGGGGAAACCCAGGTTGACATGTTGCTAGAGATATTGCCTGATTCCTTTAATCAGTTCAAACTTAATTACACTATGAACAAAATATCTTTAACCTTATCTGAACTGATGAAGGAACTTCAACCAGCAGAGGGTATTCTTCGTGCAAGAGGAAGCATTCATATTGTAGAAACTGGTACTTTTAAGGGAAAGCCTAAGGGTAAGAACTGGAAAAAGAATAACGATAAGAAAGCTTCAAATGAAAACCTACCTCCATCTGGAGGGGTTGGGAAGAAAGGGGAAAAAGAAAAACCTAAAGGGAAATGTTTCCACTATGGGGAGAAAGGCCACTGGAAGAGGAATTGTTCTACTTACCTAGCCAAGATCAAAAATCAAGATATGATTGATTGCCTAATTGATCAGTTTGGCAAGATAAGTAAATATCAATCTTTCGTTCATGAAACATGTTTTGTGGGCCATTCTACTGAATCCTGGTGTGTAGATTCGGGAATAACTAATCATGTCTGCAATTCTTTGCAGGGATTTCAGGAAACTAAAAAATTGAATGAAGGCGAGATTTTTCTACACCTTGGTTCTAGCGCAAAAGTAGCAACTATTGCAGTGGGAGTTGTGCATCTCAATTTTAATAATGATAAGACTTTAGAATTAGTAGATTGTCTTTATGTTCCATACATTCGTAGAAATTTAATTTCAGTTTCTTACTTGTTTAAACATAGATATTCAGTTCGCAAGAATGGAAATTTCATTTGTTCTGGTCCAATGGTAGATAATTTATATTTTCTTACTCCAAATTATTATTCATTAATGCAAACTGAAAGTACTCAACATTTACCATTAAAAAGAAAAATTTCTTTAGTTAATCATACTTATCTATGGCATCCACGATTAGGTCATATTAATCTAAATAGGACCCAAAGACTAGTTAAAGATGGTACTTTAAGCTCCTTAGAATTTGAAAATCTTCCAGTTTGCGAATCCTGTATAGAAGAAAAAATGACCAAAGGGCCTTTCAAGGCAAAGACATATTGAGCCAGTGATAAGTTAAAATTAATTCATACAGATGTATGTGGTCCTATGAATATCCAAGCACGAGGAGAGTTTGAGTATTTCATCACTTTTACTGATGATTAATCAAGATTTGGTTATGTGTACCTTATACATCGAAAGTCTGAAACATTTGAAAAATTCAAAGAATTTCAGGCAAAAATAGAAAGACAATCAGGTAAACATATAAAGGCCCTTTGATCGGATCAAGGAGGTGAATACCTCCTTGGGGAATTCAAAGATTACTTATCTGATAAAGGAATTCTATATGAATTGACTGTACCGGGTACATCCCAGCAAAATGGTGTGGCAGAAAGAAGAAATAAGACTCTTTTAGATATAGTAAGGTCTATGATAAGTTTTTCTACTTTTCCTATTTCCTTTTGGGTTTATGCACTGGAAACAACAATGTACTTATTGAATCTTGTACCATCAAAGTCTGTTCCTTTAACACCTAGAGAATTGTGGAGTGCGCGAAAGCCAATATTGCACTATATTCACATATGAGGCACACCTGCACATGTACGAAAAGGAAAGACAAACTTAGATAAATTAGGTTTAAGAACAGAAGTATGTTTATTTGTAGGATATCCAAAAAGAACTATAGGTGGTCTATTTTATAGTCCTTTAGACCAGAAAGTATTTGTTAGCGCAAATGCAGTTTTTCTGGAAAATGACTGCATAATGGATCACAAGTCGAGTAGTAAAATTGTCTTCAAAGAAATGTCAAGTACATAAATTACTCAATCAATTAATCTACCACAAGACTTGGATGAATTGTCACAAACTAACCAGCCTGATTCTTCTAATACACTGGAGCTTCGTTGTAGTGGGAGAAGTATCAGGCCTCCTGAGAGACTTTCACTTCTTGGAGAAACTTATGATGTTACTTTGGAGGAAGTAGAGTCGGATCCCTCTAAATACCATGAAGCTATTAATGATTTAGATGCATTCAACTGGCACATATGTGACGCCCCCAAAATAGGTTCACACAACCCATCTTGGGTCGCTAGAAATAACACTATTGACACGAACTTTTCTATTATAACTGTTGAACTGTCGTGCAAAATACGACGACACATATACAGTGATTTTCAATACAAATATTGTAACATATATAATATGACAATATTCATACTCAAATTATTACAATGCCATATAAAATACAACAACAAATATTTCAAGTCCCCAAAGGAACACAAGAGGATTTATGTCCTCCTCATTCTAATGGAGTGCATTTTGACGCTTTCAAATTCGAGTTTGCATCCCCCTATTTGGTTCACCAAATATAACTATTAAATGATGTATAAAATATGTCATGCACATTTTAAGTTCTCAGTACAATTATCATGCCACACCGTTGTTTCATAATATTATTAGGAGTGCGACTAATTTGAAACACCACTTTATACCCATGTTCTCTCTACTAGTTCCAGCTACACTTTTATTACCTGAAAGGAGTGGTGAAATAAAAGGGTGAGCATAATTAGCCCAGTAAAGAATATCATGACTTAAGATAATTAAATTATCAATAATTTTTATCAGTAATGAATCATATATTTAGAACATATGGTAGATGATAAAAGTTTTCAACCATAATAGCAGCGGAATCAACAATCTATTAGAAGAGTCAAGTAGAACATAATGTCTACTATCCTCTCCAAATTAAAAGTCCATCATCAATACTAATAAACAGTTTTTCATTATACTCAAGACAAAGAGAACTTTTTGTGACACCCCCAAATCCGGGTACTTCAATTTCCATGGAATTTGGTGTTCACAGTCCAAACATCATGTATCTATCTACCCATAATAAATGAAAAATCATAAATAGATAGAAATAAATCCTCTCCTTATGGAGTTACAACATGTAAGACCCTAACTTTTATGAATAAAGATGAATTTTTCTATAAATATCATTTTTAAATATTATGGTGTGGATTTAATATAATGTTATAGTTGCAGGTAATATTTATAAATTTTGCAAAGTATGCAAGTTGTCATAAAATATTCGATTGGTCGGGGAATATTCATTTTAATAGAAAATATTCGTACGACGGCACAATCATTGGTGGACCCCACAACGGAATTATTGTCAGAGTGAGAAAACAATAAAAATATCTTTTTACATAAATAACGGCAGAAGTTTTACCGTTAACTGTTGAAATACCCGGTGTTAAAAGTACAGTAATACGCGTGATTGCATAGTAGCGCACGATATTGATTATTGATGCTTACGTGAGAAGTCACTTAGTTTTGTTCAATTATTGCTACAATAATTGCTGCATAATATCTCACGTTATTTGATTTAATTATTATTGATATTTTATATATTATTAAATCAATAATTGAGACGATACATTTATTAACATTATTATTTGCAATATTGACAATGTCTAGAAAGTTCTGTCAAGGAGAGGTTTGGTCACCTAATTACGCGCCAATAGGGAGAAATCCTTATTGGGAAGTGTTGCCTTTTTTTTAGTTATGATAAAAGAGCTCTAACTCATGCAAGCATACATGTGTCAACAAGTAATACAGAGTAAGTAGAGTATCGATGCCACAGAGAAAGTTGTCAAATCTAAACTACTATGCATCAATTAAATCACTATATTTATATGCTTAAACTAATGGCTATATTTGTGAATTACCCTAAATTGCATATAACAACTAAAATAAGACTAATAATGGAATAAATCAAATCTGGAAATAATAGGATCCCAACTTCATTTAATATTTCATCTAATCACCACTATCATGCAAGAAGTGTTCACATATCATAGGAAAATAGTCAAGAGCACTAAAAGAGTCATAGCCATTTTTCAATGCACTATAACCTACTTACATAGCATCCACAGATGATAGACTCCATGTAATCGTCAATATAACCAAAATCACTATATGTCTAAGTGAAATTGCAATCATATTGAACTTAAGCACAAGCCCTTATTCTAACTCATACGGTGAAACGGTATATGTCTATCTGGTTCACGAAATACACAAGCCATATAAAACAGCCCCATATTCGTATGCTATCATGATTACAATCCATACTTGCATGTTCATTGTCAATTCCATACAAGTACTGAGACGAATGGTGATCAAGCATTCACACATGCAAAACAACCATGATAGAAACCCCATATGATATGTAAAACAGCCCTAGCAATCAAGCATGCAACTAAACTACATATTAAAATCCGTCAGAATCCCATAATAGAGTTTAGTTCATGACTGAACCAAAAGCCATTATGGGATCAAAGCAAAGCATGGCTAATAAGCAAACAATTGTAAGATGAAGGATAAAACGATCAAACCCAATTGCTGAATATAAACCAATATTAACGATCAAATCCTCATAAAATTCCAGCAAAATAATAATACTAATCCACAATGATAGAAAATCCCAAGAAGAATTGAAAGAGTAAGCGTTTTGGCTTCGTTCTACGTTTGAATCTCCCTCACGGTGTAAACCCTAGTTACTACGATGAAAAATACGTCAAAAGTTGAATAATAATCCGTCTGACACCAGTCAGAAATTGTTTTAAATCAATTACAACCCTTTTAATTAAAATTAAAATAAAACAAATTAGCAGCTACAGGCATCGTGCGCGGCAGCGCGCCCCTGCAGTGTATATCACGCGCGGGCGTGCAACTTGCAGTAGGTAAAGTTGTCTGGCTGGGTGCTCGCGCGGGCGCACTGATTTGCTCTCCTGCTCCATCCTTTGTCCATCCATGCTTGTCCATCCATGCTTCACTTGATCCTCTTGCCATGCATATCCCAGCTTGTGCCTCGCCTTCATGCGTCCATTAGCCTCGTGCCCTCTAATACCACCAAAACAGGCCATTTTCTACACTATTTCACCAAAAGGAGTTTTAAGTAAATACAATGCAAAATAATATGAAATGCACTAAAAACACACTAAAATGTACTTGAGATGGGCATAGTTCGCGTGAATTGGTATTCAATAAGTAGGTATAAATCCCACTTATCAAATACCCCCAAACTTGAACTGGTGCTTGCCCTCAAGTAATGCATGCTAAATAACAATAAAAATGCAACTACAATACTATGCACTAAGCTATGATGCAAACTAGTCTCACATAGTTCCAACCACAGAGATTCAGTCCAAATTGCCTCAGTGAATTATCCAAATCCAAGAATACAATTTCAAACAAAACTATAGGCATAATATCATACACTCAGATCATTCATATATGCTATAGAGATGCTGTGTGTGTGTGGTGTTCACCAAAACTTGACTTAAGCAAAGAATATACATGTTACATTGCTTAAAACAGAAAATTATAGTCTAAATCAAGACTCATGTATACTCATGCAACACAGACTGTTTCAACATATCAACACAAACTAAGGTTCAACAATGAGCTTAACTGCTTTATTGCTACTCACGAGGGCAATTTTTTTCGCACTTTTCCGTGGTGTTTATTGCTATTTTTTTTTTCGCTTTTTTTTTCACATGACTGTGCAATGTCTTAATCCATTAGGCACACTGCTACCACTTAGCGAGCTTTCAACCAACGACTCCCAGACCATGAAAGACCTTAGGGTGCTAGGTGTAGAGATAATCCCCTCGGGCGTACTTACTCAAGTAGCCAGGGCCCCGAATTAAGACTAGCCACGTTATTGCTATTTGATTTTTTTTTAATTTTTATACATAGCATACCCATGTTTTCTCAAAGTTTGAATGTCAATGTTTCATACAGTCTAAAGATCACTTTCCACATATTTCTCTTTTTAAAACTACATTTGCTATCAAGCAATGTAACACATACTTCTTATACCTACAAGTGATTATGAACACATTTGTGCAAACCGAAAGCATTTAAACGGCAACATGAATTTCATCGTGTAAAACACTATATCTTAGCTCACGTTATCCAAAATACTCATGACTCTTTCAAAATTCATTATCATCATTGGCTAGACCAAATTTTCATAAAGCTAAACATTGTGAGACATGCAAACTAAAACATACTAGCACAAGCTATAATGACTAAAAATTAAAACTTTTAGCAAAATTTTATCTAACACATAAACATGCAAAATTAAAACTAAACATGCAAAAACTAAATGAAACTCAATGAAACTATATGCAACTATACTACTACCCCAATACCCCCAAACTTATCATATTCAATGCCCTATTGAATGAAGGTAAAGGGTACAAAAAACTTCCCTAATGATCAGTGGTACCACCCTCCTCGGGTGGTGAATCTGGTGGTGGATATGGCACAGATGTCCCGAACTGAGGCCACTCAAGCGCTGTCCCTTGTAGTGCAAAAGCTTCTGCAAATGACCGCGTCAACCCCGTTGCAAATGTTAAAAAGTTGTCGTACATGGCGTCGACTTTGCGCTCCAACCTTCGGAGCTGTCGATCCCCCGTAGCAAATGGAACTTGGGTTGACGGGCCTACCTCATCAGTCTCAGAGGGCTACTGTGGTGGCTCTGGGAGTGTTGACTGGATGATAAAACCCAATCCTCACGGGTGCGGTTCACCTCCCGCCCAATCCTCAAATTTTGCAATGGTGGTGTGGGTGATATCCTGGCTTGGGTTCTGTATTTGCTCATTGTCCCAATGGCAGCCCTGATTTGCACACAGCATAGCTACAACTGACGCGTACGAAATGCTCCCTATAGTGCTTCCCCACAGATATCGCAACATATTTTGATGGATAAGATGGCCCACATCAATATATTTGCCGGTGATTTGCCCCACAGAATGATTGCCCTTTCCGCTGTGATCTCATGCTGATGAGACGAAGGAACTAGCTTGGCATATATGAACATATTCCATGCCTTTGCATATCGATTCAGGGCAGCGACGGGGAATATGCGCGGCTGATTCATGCTAGCTTTGTATGTCCACTTTGTGCCAGACACGCACAATTCAGCAATAACCAATTCCAAGTCCATTTTCAGATGTGCACCTGCTGCCCAATTCGCAGACCCAATCGGTGGTGTGTCAATTAACCTAAAAACTGCCCTGATGGCAGTAGGTCTGAAATCCACTTGCACGCCGTGCACCACGAATAAACCACTCATTGTTGCCTTCGCATTTGCATAAAATTCTCTGACAACTCCCATTAGGATAGGCATGGGCGTGGCAACCAATCCAAGCCATCCTCTCTCGTGAATCATGTCACATAGCTGACCATCTTTCCCTTCAGGTTTGAACCCTCTCTCTCACAAAGGTTTTGGTCACTATTCAGTAATACTCCTGCTGGGCTTCTAAATCCACAAACTTGGTGTGATCAACCATATCCTCCCCTTAACTGCCGGAGGAAGATGAAGAAGAGGAAGATCGTGCTCTTTTCAGACCCATTTGCAGTTGATAGAGATGATACAGATGATCTGACTGAGAATGAATGCTAGCAAAAACTGTGATTTGCCCTACACTGATGTCGCACGACTCTCTCTTAAAACCCTAGTTTTATAATGCACTGATGAGACGTGGGTAGATGTAGAACGTGGAAGAAATTATGGATAATCACATGGTGGAGAGATTTATGGCTTCAAGTTTGTAACTGATAGAAGGGAGATGAAGAGACGTGCGATTTGGAGACTGAGATGATTGCGCTTCTGTTATTATTTCAAATGAGAGTCCAAATGGTCCCCAACTTGGTTTTAAAATTTTCAAATCTGTCTCAGTCCGGTGTCACGCGCGACCGCGCGGATATTTAGTGTGTTTTGTGCGCGGGCGAGCGAGTATGAATTAAGTTGTGATCGGCATACCGCGCGGGCGCGCGCATTTTGACTGCAGTCCTTGCGCGGCCGCGCGATCTTGATATCTACACGGTTAATGATCAACTCCAATCTGCATACCAGTGATGCCTTCAATTGTTGATACCTATATAAACATTAATGCACTTTGTTAACAGATGAATCATTGACCAAATAAACTCTAAACTATTTCAACCAATCTCAATGCAAATGTTGCTGTATACTCAATTATGCAAATCCAATAAACTATCAATAATGAAATAAAGCTGAGCCCACTAAAACAATCTAACCAGAATAAATAAAAAGAAAATAGAGATAGAAATAATGGGTTGCCTCCTATCCAGCGCTAAGTTATAATCAATTAGCTTGACTATCTCTGAGTCTCACGTCAACGAAGGAATTGAGGCGACTTTCTGTCTGTCCACCTTGCCCCTGAAATTACTGTCTCTTACTTTCGTAAATGGTTTGATCCCCAAATCTAAATTTTTACCAGTTACACACCTCCACGGTTCATATTTCACCAAATTTTGTTCCTCATCAATTAAGACCCGATCCACCGAATCAACCCGAAAACATTCTTCTTCATCTGTTGGAAACTTCATTGCCTTAAAGATATTAAAGGTCACCTCCTAATCGTGTACACGCATCGTGAGTTCCCCTTTTTGCACATCTATCGAAGTCCTGCCTGTGGCTAAGAAAGGTCTCCCCAGTATGATTGGTATATTCTTATCTTCCTCGTAATCCAAAATGATGAAGTCAACCGGAAAGATGAATTTATCCACTTTCACCAATACATATTCAACAATTCCCTGTGGATATGTGATGGATCTGTCAGCTAACTACAACGAAATGTTTGTTAGCCTTGGAGCCGATAATCCCAACTGATTGAACAATGATAAGGGCATCAGATTGATGCTTGCCCCAAGGTCACACAAATATTTGTCAAAATTCATCTTCTCGATTGTGCACGGAATTGTGAAACTGCCGGGATCCTTCAGCTTCGGAGGTAATTTCTGCTGAAGCACTGCACTTCATTCCTCTGTCAAGGCTACCATCTTAAACTCATCTAATCTCCTCTTCCTTGACAATATACCTTTCATGAACTTTGTATAGCTTGGCATTTGCTCCAATGCCTCGGCGAAAGGTATATTGATTTGTAGCTTTTTAAATACCTCCAAGAACTTGCTAAATTACTTATCTTCCCTCTGTTTATTCAATCTTTGTGAATACGGTACCCGAGGGTGATCTGGTGGTACTGAACTCTTGACCTTCTCTTTTGAACCTACTTTGTCTTTCTCTTCCTGCTGTTCCTCAGAATTTTTCAAATTTTCTTCCTCAACAGTCTCTTGCTTTGCCTCGCGCGGCCGCGCAACCTTCTTAGTGCAATTGGGCGCGGGCGCGCGACTTTCAGTACCTGTAATAATTTTCCCAGATCTCAATGTGATCGCTTAACACTGCTCCTTCCCGTCGCTTTTTGGATATGTCTCTGTATTACTTGGCAAAGAACCTTGGGGCCTGTTGTTAAGCATACTCGCCATTTGCCCCATTTGAGTCTCCAAATTCTTGATAGCCATTGCTTGGCTTTGGATCATAACCTCTGTATTTGCCATGTACTTCAATATCATCTCCTCTATTTCTGATTTCTTTTCTGGCTGTGGTGTAGCTAGAGTGTGATGTTATTGTTGTTGAGAGAATCCCGATGGAAACGGTGGTTTTGGTGTAAACTGTGGCTGAGGTGGATGTGATTGAAACTGTTGGTTTGACTGAAACTGATTTTACTGATTTCCTTGGTTATTGGACCAACTAAAGTTTGGATGATTTCGGTTGTTGGGATGGTATGTGTTCTGAAATTGTCCTTGATCTTTCCTGTAGTTGGTCACATACTGCACTGACTCTGAGCTGATAGCACATTGATCTGTCGAGTGTGACCCCGCACAAATCTCACAGACGAAGGCAACTATTTTTTTCTTGCTTTCTGTCAATGTATCTATTTTCTTTGCCATCGCTGCCATTTGTGCCGACAATTGAGTAATAGCATTTACTTCCAACACACCTACAACCTTGGGCTGTGGCATCTGAGCTGTAGGATTCTGATAATCATTTGAAGCCACAGTCTCAATAAGTGTATAGGCCTCATCATAGCTCTTTGCCCATAATGCCCCTCCTGCTACTGCATCCACAATAGGTCTCGACTGCCATCCCAAACCATTATAAAATGAGTTGATCACAATCCAATCTGGCATACCGTGATGCGAACACTTCCTTAGCATCTCTTTATATCTCCCCCATGCCTCATATAAGAACTCGCCCTGTTGTTGCTCAAACTGAGAGATAGCTATCCTCATCTTTGCAGTCTTAGCCATTGGAAAGAACTTGGCTAAAAATTTCTGTGCTAAGTCCTCCCATGTAGTGATTTCCCCTGACGGCAGAGAATGTAGCCAACTTCTCGCCTTATCCCTCAATGAAAATGGGAATAACCTTAGTCTGATAGCATCCTCTGTCACACCGTTGTATCTGAATGTATCACATATCTCGATAAAACTTAACAAGTGTTCATTCGGATCATCCATAGCAGCACCCCCAAATTGTACCGAGTTCTGCACCATTTAAATAGTGCCCGATTTAATCTCAAAAGTATTGGCTGCTATCGTCGGTCTGACTATGCTAGACTGCAGTCCGTTTATGTTTGGCATGGAATAGTCCCTTAGAGCCCGATGCTCTTCTCTTTGCTCAATTCTCGATTCTTCTACCATACTAGCTATTGTACTTTCTAGCTTAGCTTACAAATTTCTCCGCACACTTGCTTTCCAACCTTTTCCGTTAATGTTATCCTGTGCTGGCATTAGTTTTGAGTTGGATGATCGCGTGTGCATAAAAATCTACAAGAACCTGAAACCAAAAACAAAACAAGAATAGAAATGAGAAACGATCAGAATTGTCTAAGTCCTACAATATAGCTTTAAACTGATGATAATTATTTAAATTAAAAATCCTTTCCCCGGCAACTGCGCTAAAAACTTGTTGCCTCTTTTTCAGTTCTGATAAAAGAGCTCTAACTCATGCAAGCATACATGTGTCAACAAGTAATACAGAGTAAGTAGAGTATCAATCCCACAGAGAAAGTTGTCAAATCTAAACTACTATGCATTAATTAAATCACTATATTTATATGCTTAAACTAATGGCTATATTTGTGAATTACCTAAATTGCATATAACAACTAAAATAAGACTAATAATGGAATAAATCAAATCTGGAAATAATGGGATCCTAACTTCATTTAATATTTCATCTAATCACCACTATCATGCAAGAAGTGTTCACATATCACAGGAAAATAGTCAAGAGCACTAAAAGAGTCATAGCCATTTTTCAATGCACTGTGACCTACTTACATAGCATCCACAGATGATAGACTCTATGTAATCGTCAATATAACCAAAATCACTATATGTCAATGTGAAATTACAATCATATTGAACTTAAGCACAAGCCCTTATTCTAACTCATACGATGAAACAATATATGTCTATCTGGTTCACGAAATACACAAGCCATATAAAATAGCCCTATATTCGTATGCTATCATGATTACAATCCATACTTGTATGTTCATTGTTAATTCCATATAAGTACTGAGATGAATAGTGATCAAGCATTCACACATGCAAAACAACCATGATAGAAACCCTATATGATATGTAAAACAGCCCTAGCAATCAAGCATGCAACTAAACTACATATTAAAATTCGTTAGAATCCGATAATAGAGTTTAGTTCATGACTGAACCAAAAGCCATTATGGGATCAAAGCAAAGCATGACTAATAAGCAAACAATTGAAAGATGAAGGATAGAACGATCAAACCCAATTGCTGAATATAAACTAATATTAACGATCAAATCCTCATAAAATTCTAGCAAAATAATAATACTAATCCACAATGATAGAGAATCCCAAGAAGAATTGGAAGAGTAAGCGTTTTGGCTTTGTTCAACGTTGGAATCTTCCTCACGGTGTAAACCCTAGTTACTACGATGAAAAATACGTCAAAAGTTGAATAATAATCCGTCTGACACCAGTCAGAAATAGTTTTAAATCAATTACAACCCTTTTAATTAAAAATTAAAATAAAACAAATTAGTAGCTACAGGCATCCCGCGCGGCCGCATGCCCCTCTAGTGTATATCTCGCGCCGGCGCGCGGCTTGCAGTAGGTAAAGTTGTCTGGCCAGGTGCTCGCGCGGGCACGCGTCTCCAAGCTTGTCATGCCGCGCGGCCGCGCGGCTAGCAGTCTGTGTCTTCTGATTCTGCTGCTGCACTGATTTGCTCTCCTGCTCCATCCTTTGTCCATCCATGCTTCACTTGATAATCTTGCCATGCATATCCCAGCTTGTGCCTCGCCTTCATGCGTCCATTAGCCTCGTGCCCTCTAATACCAGCAAAACAGGCCATTTTCTGTACTATTTCACCAAAAGGAGTTTTAAGTAAATGTAATGCAGAATAACATGAAATGCACTAAAAACACACTAAAATGTACTTGAGATGGGCATAGTTCGCATGAATTGGTATTCAATAAGTTGGTATAAATTCCACTTATCAGAAAGCCCCCTCTTTCCTGGGAATGATCTGGTTGTTAAATATTATGAATAATAATAATGATAAATAAATGCTGTTAAAAATATTGAAGGAATTTTTTATGAAGTATTTGATGTAAATTTTGCTTATTTTATGGACACCCATTTACCTATTTTTCAAAATAATCGGTAGAAGATTATTCAGTATATATATTATATGGGATCCACTTGTGATGGTGATATGTTGGTGGAGGGAACATGTGGGGCCCACATTGGAAGAAAGAAAATTGGGGGGGGGGAATCCTGAAGATTTGTCACGGGTGGGAGGTTTTTGTTTGTTTTTTTTCAAAACAACATGTGTTATATATATATATATATATATATATATATATATATATATATATATATATATATATATTATATTTTTTTTGTTTTACTTGGTGATGACTTTGAAATTCAGGCGCCTGAATATTGCATAAGACGTCCGTGAATTTTCTTAAACTGTTGCATCCATGATTTTCCAAATAGTATCCTTTCTATTCTCCAATAAATAGGATGTTTAGTTAGAATTGAAAATCACACCAGAATCAGAGAATTCTTCTTCTATAATATTGAGCGTATTTCATTCGAGTTTTAGAAAGCTTTGAGCGTAGAAAATAGTTCAAGTTTTCTTCAAGAATATCCACGCTATACCAGTTAGAATACTCTTCTTTTTAAGGTAAGAGATATTATTTTTATTCAGTATTAGTATAAAATAATATTTTCTTCCATACTCTGTAGTATGTAAGTAATATTATTTCGTTTCAGATTTCGAATTCTATACTCATTTTGTTAGGTTTTGGCATCTATACTCCTTGAAATTAGCAGAATATCCTTGATATTTACGCTTCATCCAGTATCTTTTCATGGAAATATTATTCTGAGCATTCTTGATAAGTTTTAACCTTTTTATGCCGGAATACTATTCACGGGGTACTATTCCTGAAGTACTATTCACGGGATACTATTCACTAAGTTTCTATTCACCCGGGATACTATTCATGACAAAAATTAATTTCTTTTCAGTCCAAATAATTTTTGATACAATATTATTCTTGATTTTTATTCCACAAAGTAGTATCATGTTGACAATTTGGACATTATTGAATTCTAAATAAATTAAAATATAAATCTTTAAAATTTATCATTTGCTTTCATTTAATTAAATTCTTATATCATTGTCATCATCCTCATGCTTATATTATTATGAAAGTCATCTGTAGCCCGTAGTGCATAGATGGACTTGGTATGATTATGACCAGAGATTATTCAGTATAATCACGACCGTAATGTTACAAATGATGTGGTAAAAGTCCTCATTGGCTCGTAGTGCATTGATGGACAGTTGTTGTCATGATCATGACCATTGATGAAAACACGAATATCCTTGGCCCGTAGTGCATGGATAATTTGTGGTCGTGATACTAATGAATATCTTTGGCCGTAGTGCAGGGATGATTCGATGATGTATATTATTTATTAAGCTGAGTCTCAACGATAAAACTTTTGATAAACTTTTTAAAATCATTGAAGATAGTAGATGTCACGCTCTACTTGACTCTTCTAATGGATTGTTTGTTCCGATGCAGTTAAACTTGATATTTATTATATTTTATCAGTTTAACACTGTTGAAGGCTAACGATAATTTATTCTGCATTATCTTAGTCATAATATTTCTTACTGGGCTAGTTGAGCTCACCCTTTGCTTTCATTGTTCTCTTTAGGAAATGAGAATATAGCTGGGACTAGTCGGGGAACGGAGTGACGGTCCAGATGGTAGCATTAATAGACGTCACTATTATATGAAATAGTGTGACAATAAATGTAATGAGGACTTATTTTGAGTTTAAATAATGTCTAGAAGACAATATTTGCATTAAAACTCACATCTAATGTTGTATACTTAAGTTTGTATTTGTATTCAGTACCATTTATTTGGCGACTCAGAATGGGTGATGTATACCTATTTTGGGGGCGTCACAGTTGGTATCAAAGCTTAGGAATATGATCCCTGGCTGAGATGTAAGACTAGAACTAGGAGGGGAGAGGCGGGTAATTCCTTCGCTAGTATGATCTACCTAAGTTTATTTGTTATTTAATTGGTCTGTCAGAATATAGGGATAATATGCTGCATGTCAATTAACCCTTGTTTTGTGGCAGTATTTAAAAATGACATCCGAAAATATTGAGAATAGCAATGGAACACATGAGACTGTTGAATCACCAACGATCAATACCCAGGATAATGTGCATTAGGAAGGCAATAATCCTCAGGAAAACAACAACACTGACCAAATGATGAACGATGGGATGTTCAGAGGCTTTATACAATTCATGCAATATCAGGCGAGAGCAAGTTCTGTTCAAAATGTAGGTAGAAACACTGGCAACTCTCGGATGGTCACCTCTAAGTAGTTCAAGGAGCTGGGACCACCGGAGTTTTTGGGAGAGCCAAATTCACTTAAGGCAGAGGCGTGGATAAAGCAGATCACCAAGATATTTGATGTTTTGGGATGCTCCGAGGAGCAAAAGGTTCCCTTTTCCACCTTTATGTTGCAAGCAGAGGCAGATTACTGGTGGGAATCGGAAAAGCGTACTCAACCTGCCACACTGAAGATGTCTTGGGAGAAGTTCCAAGAACTATTCAACTACAAGTACTTTCCCAAAAGTATTCGTCACATGAAGGAGGTAGAGTTCATCAAGCTGGAGCAAAACAATATGACCGTGTCGCAGTTGGAAGTTAAGTTTGCTGAGTTGTCTCGGTTTACATCCCACTTGGTTGATAATGAGGAGAGAATGACGCAGATGTTTCTAAGAGGTTTGAAACCCGAGATACATCAATACTTAATTTCTTACAAATTATGTTTGTATTCAGATGTTGTAAATAGGGCTCAGTTATTGTAACGTGATAATGAGTCAACCCAATCAAGAGATAGCAGCCGACAAAGCGATGCTACCAGTGGAAGCAGTCATCGAAGCGGTGACAACAAACGTGGAGGAAGTTAACATGCCAGAAATGGTAACCACTTCGGTGGTAATCATAGCCAAGATAATAAAAGTGAAAATTTCAAGAAGAGGAGATTCAATAATGATGGAAAGACGTCAGCACCAGCACCCGTTGTTAAAGAAGGAGAACGATCAATGATCGTATGCTACAATTGTGGAGGGGAGGGACACATCAGTCCAAACTATACGCAGCAGTCCAAAACATGTTATAATTGTGGAAGAGAAGGTCACCTAGCTCGATTTTACTGTACAATGAAGCCAAGTTCAGTTGGGATGAAGGCACCAAAGGCCGTCCTAGAGAAGTCAAAACTAGTAGTTCAAAGGAGAGCATTTGTCGTGACCTCCCAAAAAGTAAGGAACCCGAACGAGGTGATCATGGGTAAGCTAATCATAAACTCTAGCAAAGTCTATACCTTATTTGATACCGGTTCTACCCATTCTTTTATTTCTCCTACTTGCGCTCAACGTTTAAATTTGACTACGGAGAAATTAGACTTTAACTTATTTATTGAAACTCCATTGGGAGAAACCTTCATTACATCCACTGTTTATAAGTCTTGTTTGGTTCAAATCGGTACCCTTACATTACCTGTCGATCTTATTTCATTGAAAAACTTGCATTTGACGTAATTCTAGGGATTGATTGGTTAACTACTCATCATGCTAAAATTAATTATTTTTGTAAGGTTGTTAGCTTTCATATTCCTAACCAACCTATTATGCAAATTCAAGCGACCAAACCATTAAAATCAATGACTGTCATCTCAAGCCATAAAGCTATTTGTTTATTGAAAAACGGATGTCAAGCTTTCTAAGCTCATGTCACAGATTTAAACAAAAATATGTTAGTTTTGAATGATATTTCTATTGTTAATAAATTTCCTGACGTATTCCTTGAAGAACTTCCTGGCCTGTCCCCAGAGCTTGAAATTGAATTTCATATCGACCTTGAACCTGGTACAAAACCCATTTCCAAAGCCCCATATCGAATGGCTCCTATTAAACTTCAGGAGTTAAAAACCCAATTGCAAGAATTGTTAGACATCGATTTCATTCGTCCTAGTACGTCCCCTTGGGGTGCTCTTGTTCTATTCGTGAAGAAGAAAGATGGGAGTCTACGACTTTGTATTGATTATCGGGAGTTGAACCATGTCACTTTTAAAAATAGATACCCGTTGCCTCGTATTGATGACCTGTTTGACCAGTTGCAAGGTGCCAAATTCTTTTCAAAGACTGACCTTCGTTCCGGATATCACCAATTGAAGATTAAAACCGATGACATTCCAAAGATGACTTTTAGAACTTGGTACGGGTATTATGAATTCCTATTCATGTCTTTTGGATTGACTAATGCTCCTGCTGCCTTCATGGATATGATGAACCAAGTATTCAAGGAATATTTGGATCACTTTGTGGTAGTCTTTATTGATGACATCCTCATTTACTCTAAAAGCCGTGAAGATCATGTGCAACACTTGAGGCTGATACTCCAAAAGCTTTGTGAAAATAATCTTTATACCAAGTTATAGAAATGCGAGTTTTGGCTTGAGAAAGTAGCATTTCTTGGGCACGTGATATCAAATCACAGAATATCTGTTGACCCAGCAAAGATTGAAGCAATACAAAGTTAGGAGAAACCTAAGTCAGTGACCAAAGTACGTAGCTTTTTGGGCTTAGCTGGTTATTATCATAGATTCGTGGAAGGATTTTCTCCAATCGCTACTCCATTAACTCAGCTGACTCGAAAAGATATAAAATTCGGTTAGAGCGAGGAATGTGAGAAGAGTTTTCAAGAACTCAAGAGGAGACTCATTTCAGCTCCTGTTCTGACAATACCATCTGGTTCGGAGGGATTTGTCATCTATAGTGATGCTTCAGGCAAAGGTTTAGGATGTGTTCTCATGCAACATGGGAAAGTCATTGCCTACGCCTCACGACAACTCAAAGAATATGAGAGGAATTATCCTACTCATGATCTAGAGCTGGTAGCAGTCGTTTTTTCACTTAAAATTTGGAGGCATTACCTATATGGGGAGAAGGTGGAGATCTATACGGATCATAAAAGCCTCAAATATTTCTTCACCTAAAAGAAACTCATCACGCGACAACGACGTTGGCTTGAACTGTTAAAAGATTATGATCATATTATTTAATACCATCCTGGAAAAGTGAACGTGGTAGTTGACGCATTGAGTAGAAGATCATATGTGGGTACGAGTGCGATATTGTCAATACAAAGGCCCATTTTGTATGACTTGCAAAGGATGGAGATAGAGTTAAAGACTCCAGGGACCCACGTGATGATAGAAAATATACATGTTAAATAAATATGTGGAAGACCCGAACCACATTATTGAGTTAGAACCGGATGAAATAGCGAAAGATTTAACGTATGAAGAGGTTCCTGTTAAAATCTTAGATAAGAAGGAACATATTCTACGCTCTAAGGCTATACCTCAAGTCATAGTTTTGTGGAGAAACCACGATGTTGAGGAAATGACCTGGGAGTTAGAATCTGAAATGAAATCAAGGTATCCTCACCTCTAGGACATACCAGGTACGTACCCTAATTTCGATGGCGAAATTTCATAAGAAGGGGAGGTTATAAGACCCCAACTTTTATGAATAAAGATGAATTTTTTTATAAATATCATTTTTGAATATTATGGTGTGGATTTAATATAATGTTATAGTTGTGGGTAATATTTACAAATTTTGTAAAGTATGCAAGTTGTCATAAAATATTCGATTGGTCGGGGAATATTCGTTTTAACAGGGAATATTCGTACGACGACACAATCATTGGTGGACCCCACAACGAAATTATTGTCGGAGTGAGAGAACGACAAAAATATCTTTTTATAAAAATAACGGCGGAAGTTTTACCGTTAACTGTTGAAATACCCGGTGTTAAAAGTACAGTAACACGCATGGTTGCATAGTAGCACACGATATTGATTATTGATGCTTACGTGAGAAGTCACTCAGTTTTGTTCAATTATTGCTACAGTAATTGCTACATAGTATCTCACGTTATTTGATTCAATTATTGTCGATATTTTATATATTATTAAATCAATAATTGAGACGATACAATTATTCACATTATTATTTGCAATATTGACGATGTCTAGAAAGATCTGTCAAGGAGAGGTTTGGTCACCTAATTGCGCGCCAATAGGAAGAAATTCTTATTGGAAAGCCTCCTCTTTCCTGGGAATGATCTGGTTGTTAAATATTGCGAATAATAATAATGATGAATAAATGTTGTTAAAAATATTGAAGGGATTTTTTATGAAGTATTTGATGTAAATTTTACTTATTTTATGGACCCCCATTTATCCATTTTTCAAAATAATCGGTTGAAGATTATTCAGTATATATATTATATGGGATCCACTTGTGATGGTGATATGTTGGTGGAGGGAACATGTGGGGTCCACGTTAAAGGAAAGAAAAATGGGGGGGGGGAAATCCTGAAGATTTGTCACGGGTGAGAGGTTTTTGTCTGTTTTTTTTTCAAAACATGTGTTATATATATATATATATATATATATATATATATATATATATATTTTTTTTGGTTTTACTTGATGATGGATTTGAAATTCAGGCGCCCGAATATTGCATAAGACGTCCGTGAATTTTCTAAAACTGTTGCATCCGTGATTTTTCAAATAGTATCCTTTCTATTCTCCTATAAATAGGATGCTTAGTTAGAATTGAAAATCACACCATAATCAGAGAATTCTTCTTCTATAATATTGAGCGTATTTCTTTCGAGTTTTAGAAAGCTTTGAGCGTAGAAAACAGTTCAAGTTTTCTTCAAGAATATCCCCGCTATTCCAGTTGGAATACTCTTCTTTTCAAGGAGGGATATTATATTTATTCAGTATTCGTATAAAATAATATTTTCTTTCATACTCTGTAGTATGTAAGTAATATTATTTCGTTTCAGATTTCGAATTCTATAGTCATTTTGTTAAGTTTTGGCTTCTATACTCCATGAAATTAGTAGAATATCCCTGATATTTGTGCTTCATCCAGTATCTTTTCATGGAAATATTATTCTGACCATTCTTGATAAGTTTTAACCTTTTTATTCTGGAGTACTATTCACGGGGTACTATTCCCGAAGTACTATTCACGGGGTACTATTCACTAAGTTACTATTCACCCGGAGTACTATTCATAATAAAAATTAATTTCTTTTCGGTCCAAATCATTTTTGATACAATATTATTCTTTAATTTTACTCCACAAAGCAGTATCATGTTGACAATTTGGACATTATTGAATTCTGGATAAATTAAATTATAAATCTTTAAAATTTATCATTTGCTTTCATTTAATTGAATTCTTATATCATTGTCATCATCCTCACGCTTATATTATTATGAAAGTCGTCTTTGGCCCGTAGTGCATAGATGGACTTGGTATGATTATGATCATGGATTAGTAGTCCTCACTATTTTGTGAAATAATGTGACAATAAATGTAATGATGACTTATTTTGAGTTTGAATACTGTCTAGAAGATAATATTTGTATTAAAACTCACAGCTAATGTTGTATAATTAAGTTTGTATTTGTATTCAGTACCATATATTTGGCGACTCAAAATGGGTGATGTATACCTATTTTGGGGGCGTCACATATATAATCAATTTCTTAACAAATTGGCCATAAAATTCAATTACAGAAACTAAAGCCAATTTTCATGAAAAGTATCTAAGTACATAAAATAAAAGTATAGGTTAAGGAATTACCCCCTTAATTTCTCTACATTGGAAGAAAACTCCTAAATCTTCAAATCCCTTCTTTAATTCTCTCAAACTTTCTCTGTCTCTCTCTCTGTTTTCTCAGACTTAGGTTTTAGGAAAACAAGGGCGTAGAACACTGATATAATGCGTGCACAGATAACTGGCACAACATAGGTATCAGTTAAGCGCATCATGGCTTAACTGATCCCATGTTCTTAAGGCCATGTTTGACAAGAACATTAATTATCCCTTCTAATTTATTTTAATTACATTATTTATTATATAGTTTAATAATGTCACACTCATTTAAGCAATTAATCAAATATCTTATTTAATTTAATTAAATAAAATAGAATAATTCTACATTAAATGATCACATCATTACATAATTAAAATTCTCATTTATTAATTATGTCAAATTATTGAATCTCTAATTAATTATTAAATTAATTAGAATAACATTATGCTTATTAATTAATTCATTTAATCAAATAAGCTCAATTAAATACATACTTGAATATAAAGAATTCTCCACATTAATTTAATCAATGCAACACATATAATTAAATTAATCTACCACAATTTCATTAATTGATTATTCAACTCAATAATTAAATCATCAAAAAAATATTTATTTAATTCAATAAATATTCAAATTAAATAGCAAAAATCTCGTTTGTCACAACTTTCCCCCCTTAAAAGGATTTTGTCCCGCAAAATCACAACTCAATCAATTCATCCCGATACATACTCCCCCACTTACAAAGATTTTGTCCCCAGAATCGCTTACACATAATTTAAGTAAATAAATGAGGATAATTCTTCATCATATTCTCTTCGAGTTCCCACATAGCTTCTTCAGCGTTGTGGTTCCTTCAAATTATCTTAACATAAGGTATTACTTTATTTCTGAGAACTTGCTCTTTCCTGCCAACAATTTGAATAAGAACTTCTTCATAGGACATATCTTTCTCAAAATGCAGGGGTTCGTATTCAATAACATGCTTGTAATCAGGTTTATAGGGTCATAAAACAAAAACATGGAAAACATTATGAATATGTTCTAAAGACGAAGGTAAGGCTATCTCATAGGCAACTTCACCAATTTTTTGCAAAACTTCAAAGAGTCCAATGAACCTCGGACTCAGTTTTCCCTTCTTACCAAATCTGATCTTTCCCTTCCAGGGAGAGACTTTCAAGAATACAAAGCTACCCAATTCAAACTCAAAATTCTTACGGTGTAGATCGGTGTACTTCCTCTGCTTGTCCTGAGCTGCTACTAGTCTTGTCTGGATTAGTTTGACTATCTCTGCTGTTTGTTGTACCAATTCTGGTCCTAGTAACTGTCTCTCGCCAACTTTATCCCAATAAAGTAGAGTTCTACACTTTCTACCGTACAATGCTTCATAAGGTGGCATGCCAATACTAGCGTGGTAACTGTTGTTGTAGCCGAATTCTACAAGCGATAAATGATCATCCCAATTTCCTTTAAAATCTATGATGCACGATCTCAGCGTATCCTCCAATGTTTGAATCGTTCTTTCGTTTTTCCCATCTGTATGAGGGTGATATGCCGTACTCATTCTCAATTGTGTACCCATGCATTCCTGTAGTCGTTTCAAGAAGTTCGATGTAAAGCTCGGATCCCTATAGAAAATAATTGACACCAAAACTCCATGTCTTGAAACAATCTCTTTCACATATAACCTTGCCAACTGGTCTAAGTTGAATCTGATTTTGATCGGAAGGAAGTGTACAGATTTCATTAATCGGTCAACAATAACCCATAATGCGTCATAGCCTTTCTGAGTTGTCGGTAGGCCAACCACGAAATCCATCGTAATATGTTCCCATTTCCATTCTGGGATCTCTAAGGGTTATAGCAACCTACTCGGCCTCTGATGTTCTGCTTTCACTTTCTGACATGTCAGACACTTGGCAACACACTCTGCAACATCTCATTTCAAATTCGGCCACTAGAAATGTTATCGAAGATCTTGGTACATCTTAGTACTACCAGGGTGAATCGAATATCGTGAGCTATGAATCTCATTCAAAATGTCTTCCCTAATCTCTGGCACTGGCGGTACCCAAATTCTGCTCTCAAATCTTAGTAGTCCCTCACTGTCTATTTTGAATCTCAGTTCAGTCCCTTCAAATATCTTCTTTTTCACTTTCTCACATTCTTTGTCCTGAAGTTGAGCCGCCTTAACTTTATCCAGTAAAGTTGTACCAGCTTGCATCTGGAACAGCTTCTCGTCAACCTCCATAGGATACTTCACTTCCAATTCTAGCTTTTCCATTGCTGAAATTAGCTCATCCTAAGCGGTCAACATCATCAATTTCTCAGACCCTTCCTACTTAAGGTGTCGGCAACCACATTTGCTTTACCCAGATGGTATAAAATCTCACAATCATAGTCCTTCATTAACTTCAACAACCTTCTTTGGCGTGTATTCAAGTCCTTCTGTGTAAAAATATATTTCAGACTCTTGTGGTCTGTATATATTTTACACTTCTCCCCATAGAGATAGTGTCTCCAGATCTTCAAAGCGAATACCACCGCAGCTAATTCTAAGTCATGGGTCGGATACCCTTTATCATAGTCCTTCAATTGTCGTGACGTATACGCAATGACCCTGCCGTTTTGCATAAGTACATAGCCAAGTCCTTTATGCGATGCATCACTATAAACCAAAAAATTTCCTGTGTCATCCGAAAAAGATAACACAGGTGCTGAACTCAACCTCTTCTTAAGCTCTCGGAAACTTTCCTCACACTTCTCTATCCAAACGAATTTCACCGATTTTCTAGTCAAATTTGTCAACGGGGTCGCGATCTTGGAAAAGTCCTGAATGAATCTTCTATAATAACCTGCCAATTCAAGAAAACTTCTTACTTTTGACGGCGTTTTCGGCTGATCCCAGTTCATCACAGCTTCGACATTGGAGGGATCTATCGAAATTCTGTCCTTATCGATCACATGTCCAAGAAATTGTACTCTTTCAATCCAGAATTTATATTTCAAAAACTTGGCATACAAATTCTCCCTTCTCAATGCCTCTAACATTACCTTCAAATTCTCTACATGTTCTTCCTTGGTTTTCAAGTATACCAAAATGTCATCGATAAATACCACCACAAATTTATCCAAAAACGATTTAAATACCCTGTTCATCAGGTCCATAAACGCTGCAGGAGCATTTGTTAAACCGAATGACATCACCAAAAATTCGTAGTGACCATATCGAGTCCTAAAAGCTGATTTTGGAATATCCTCTGGCCTCACCTTCAGTTGATGATAACCACTCCTCAAGTCTATCTTTGAAAAGTATCTCTCTCCTTTCAATTGATCAAATAGGTCATCGATCCTTGGTAATGAATATTTATTCTTAATCGTGACCTTATTTAATTCTCTGTAGTCGATGCAGAGCCGCATTTACAAATAACACTGGCGCTCCCCACGGCGATACGCTCGGTTGAATGTATTTCTTGTCTAGTAACTCTTGTAATTTTACCATCAATTCTTTCATCTTTATCGGAGCCATCCGATACGGTGCCTTCGATATTGGAGTCATTTTTGGCGGCAAATCGATCATAAACTCAACCTCTCTATCTGGCAGAAGTCCTGGCAGATCATCTGGAAATACGTCTGCGAAGTCCCTCACTACTGGTATCTCCTCTATTTTTGAGTTCTCTTTACCACTGTCGACTATGTAAGCTAAATATCCTACACAACCTTGTCTTAACAACTTCCTGGCCTGCATCATCGTTAGATAACTCACTTGTTTAGACGACTTGCTGCCATAAAACATAACCTTTGACCGAGTCATAAGGTAAATACGCTTCTTCTGGCAATCAATTATAGCCCCGTAATTGAATAGCCAATCCATCCCCAAGATAACGTCAAATTCCCTAAGTTTGATAGGGATAAGGTCTACGTTCATAATGTTTCCCTTAATATCTACCCTACAGTTCTTATGTACGTATTTAACATGGATCACTTCTCTATTCGCAATTTCTATGTTCATGGGGTATTCTAACTCATCCTTAGGAAATTCTAAGTTCTTAGCAAAGTCATCAGATATAAATGAACAAGTAGCACCCGAATCAAATAATACATAAGCATTAACTTTATTGATTGGAATGATACCTGACACCACATCGTGAGACTGTACAACATCTTGCACTGTCATGTTAAATGTCCTGGCGGTCGGTTGGTCGGTTGTGGTTGGTCCCGTGATAGTTAAAGCACTTCCACCGCTGTTCCCCTTGTTCCCTCCTGATCCTGCCCCTCCAGATCCCTTATTGGGACAGTCCCTTGCCAGATGGTCCTTTGAGCCGTAAGTGAAGCAGGCGCCTTTCTTTGGGTTAGGACAATTAGGTGCTATGTGGCCTTCCTGACCATAATTGTATCACACCCGTTTTCCCTTCTTGCAAACCCCCAGGTGAGCTTTTTCGCAGGTCGGGCATGCTTCGATTCTCTTCTTCTGACCTCCTTGCTGATTTTTAGTCGATGAGTTGTCAGTCCACCTCCTCTTCTGATTGTTACTTCCCCCTGTGTTACTGCCATTAGCTTTGTTATTTCCTTCACTTTTACTCTTCTTCTTTCTGATCTTGGTTATACTTGGTTACCGCATCACTTTCACCTTCGACGAGTATAGCCTTCTCCAGCACCCCAACAAAAGTGTTCAATTGAAACATTGACACTTTGCTATACAACTAGGGCTTCAGTCCCTGCTCGAATCGCCTAGCATTTCTCTCGTTAGTATGCACTTGATATGTGGCAAACCTAGCTCACTCATTAAATCTTGCTGCGTAGTCTGATACAGACATGTTCCCCTATTTCAGCTCTAGAAACTGGACCTCCATTTGGTTCTGCGAACTGGTTGGAAAATACATCTCAAAGAACATCTCTTTGAACCTCTCCCAGGTAATCACACCTTCTCCTCCCCGGACCTTATTTGCTTGCCACTAATAGCTGGCTTCAGATTTAAGCATAAATGTTGCGTAGGCAGTTTTCAGGTCCTCTTTGACTCTGGCTATGTCAAAAACTTTCTCCATCTCCATAACCCATGTTTGAGCTTCTATCGGGTTCATGGAGCTTTTAAACTCTGGCGGTCCCACCGCCTTGAAATCCTTGAACGTTGTATTTGGTGGAGCTTGGGATTGATTATTAATTGCTCCAGCCAGTAAGTTCACCAACAGCGGAACGGGGTCAGCATTGGCGTTGTTGTTGTTGTTGTTATTTGTTGACCCTTCCTGGGCTGGTCATCGATTTGGTCGTCTTCTCGGCGGCATGTTTCTGATAAGAATATACGCTTATTAGGTCTTTATTCAATCCTTTAAATATTTACGGCTTAACTAAAACATTTAAACATAATCACTTAACACATTATCTCAATAAAACTCTGATATTTTATTTAAATCGAAAGTTTTAACATCATACGATAGCATCACTGCTATTTACATCATATATCACGAGATAAAGAATCTACAGAATTTAAAATATCAAAATATTCCTCTGTTTATAAACACATCAAAATTTACATTTTAACTAACATAGATATTCACATAATTCATACTATTCCTATCACGACCTATTAAGACGTCGAATGGCTTCTCTGCGCTCTTCTTCCATGATACGAAACATCGTCCTTCGATCCAGCATGTACGAGGGTAAGTCCTCAAACTGAATTGAATAGTACATAACTCGATCCTGAGCTTTGTTCACTGCAGTGTTGAATGCGCAATCCATTTCCACCATCTTAACCTTCTTTGCTTTTACCTCTTCCTCAGCTGCATCTGCTCGCTGAGAAGCCTTCTCACAAGCATCTTCCGCTCTAGCTCGTTTGGCGGATTCCTCTTTTAGTTCATTCTTCAACCCCTCTATTTCCTCTGACTTTTGCTCGGTTTGGCCCTTCTTATGAACAAATCCCACTCTACGTTTCCCAGTCGTGTGTGAAGAGTCACAACCTCCCTATCCCTCTGCTCGATGGTAAGCTGGTGAATAACCGTCTGCTCTTTCAGCTCCTGAATAGTATCTTGTAACTCTATGTTACAGTCATAAAGCTCGTCGTACATCTCGGCACTGATAGAGTTCGGTGGGAACTCATCTTCTTCCTCTTCTTCCTCAGGATCCTCCAACATCCGACATCTTGACAACACAGTTTTAAGTTTTAGTTACTAATCGGTACTCGCGAGCACATAAGTTTATCACATAAGCACGTAAAGTCTTTTATTATCTTCAATGAATTAAGGAATTCATTTCTTAGAACTCAATAAGAGTTTACCACCACTATGTTCTCGATCTCCTATAAGGCTACTACCTAAGGTTGTTCCCCCACCTAAGCTTCATAACCTACAGCTTTGATACCAATCTGTGACACCCCCAAATCCAGGTACTTCAATTCCCATGGGATTTGGTGTTCACTGTCCAAACATCATGTATCTATCTACCCATAATAAATAAAAAACCATAAATAGATAGAAATAAATCCTCTCTTTATGGAGTTACAACATCTGAATATAAATACATCAATCCTAGGTCATACTAACCTTAAATCTCAAATGTGGAAACATAAACAAATATTATGTCTTACACAACTTAAACATAAGTCTGAAACATAACATAACAAATAAACAACAAGTCTTCATCACTTGTTAACTTTGCCCTTGCCTTTGCTAGTAGAAGACTCGTCGGACCTTTCGTTCTTAACTACAATGTTATTATTACGCAAGAGTGAGCACTATTGCCCACAAGTATAATAATATAACATTAAAATAATAACATACGAATGAATCAAAGACTTTTGAAATAAGAAAACTTGGCTTTTGAATCAAGAATGAGTAAAAAGAATCAAAAAACTCTTGAGGGTCATAAGGCCTTGAACTACGTCCTAGGTTGTTAAGTGTTTATACTTGAAACCTTTAACAGTCAAAAGACTATGGACTCTTCTTCTCGTACTTAGGGGGATCAACCCTTAGTATCATATTGTGCACAATATCTTAACGCTAAATCATAATTAATCCCCTATAATAGGGTTGTTCATCTCAGTTTGACATTAGAGTCCGAACCAAAGGAAGTTTGGTTTGGATAAGCTCAACAATGGTTCTGAAATTTAGAACGTTCATCAACTATGGACTAGTCGAATCAATAAGGCAACAATAATTGATATTCAATTTGAATAATAAAAATCAATATGTATACAATCGAATAAGTATTGTATAATAGGAATCATGCCTTTAAAGAATGATAATATCTAATGTGAAATATTGACTTGAACAATAATAAACAAGATAGAATAAGGAACTTGCTTTATGTAAAGAAACAAAGTTTAAGAACTTGTCTCGTGCGTAGGCTAAACGATTACTACTTCCGTTCACCACAAATCCTACACACATACCATATGTATTCACGACGTTCATTAGTTACATTTTCACTTAATTATTTAATATAAACTCCACTTTATTTAACAAATCATTACCCTTCTAATTTAATTACTTAATTAAATTAGAATATTTTCATTCCCTTACTATTATTACACTCGAACAAATTATTTCATAATAATTTTCATCGAATATTTATTTTATTTCATAAATATTTCAAATAAAATATTTATTTTATTCCATAAATATCTAAATTAAAATATTTATTTTATTTGATAAATATTTTAATTAATAATTTTCATCGAATATTTATTTTATTTCATAAATATCTCAATTAAAATATTCATTTTATTTGATAAATATTTTAATTAATTATTATTTATTTATTTATTTATTTTAAATTTTTTTTTGCCCGCCGAGGCGGGGTAATTTAGTTTGGTAACGCCCGCCGGGGGCGGGGTTATCCAGACTCAGTTTCTACAGTTTCTGTAGTTCGCGAACATAACAAGGTCAAATTAGGCCAAAAAATCTCTCAGAAGTTCAACTATACGTTCTGTGAAGAACACAGAATATGGCCATAACTTCCAATTTTCTTGTCCATACATTAATTTAAGCATACCCAAATATTATAATTCATATATGATCATTACCCAACCTTTCTAACATGATTTTAACAACTTAATTCATGCAAATACTGGAATCAAATCACATAATTTCACTGTTCTTATGAAAAACTCCATTTTTAACATTATTAACGAAAGCAACCACTGCGAACTCGTTTTTCGACCAAATCAGTCCGTTTAAGTTTCGTTCTTTTCGTTCTTACATGTATAAACAAAATCATTCATCAATTTACCGACTAATATGAAATTTAAACATAAATTTTTGTACTTACAAGCCATATTCATATATTTTTCTCTATAAACTATAAAACTCCAATTAACCCATAATTACATGAATTTAATCACTGTGATCATGTATACATGATATGTGATATGTTATGTACAATTTGTAATACATATATATAGACATATAATCAAATTTTTTTATACCAAATTTCCCATTCACAGAGAACTTTTAAACACGTAATGGAAACTCTGTAACTTTTCCAAAAATCTAAATTAGATATGCTTTCGTGGAACAATTAACTTAAAATAAATATAAATCACATACGAATCATATAGAATTGGATTATGCATGCTAATAAACGTATATAATCAATTTCTTAACAAATTGGCCATAAAATTCAATTACAGAAACAAAAGCCAATTTTCTTGAAAAATTTCTAAGTACGTAAAATCAAAGTATAGGTTAAGGAATTACCCCCTTAATTTCTCTGTTAGATTGTTAGAGATTGGAAGAAAGCTCCTTAATCTTCAAATCCCTTCTTCAATTCTCTTAAACTTTCTCTCTCTCTCTCTCTCTCTCTCTCTCTCTCTCTCTCTCTCTCTCTCTCTGTTTTCTCAGACTTAGGTTTTAGGAAAACAAAGGCGTAGAACACTGATATAATGCGTGCACAGATAACTAGCACAACATGGGTATCAGTTAAGCGCATCATGGCTTAACTGATCCCATGTTCTTAAGGTCATGTTTGGCAAGAACATTAATTATCCCTTCAAATTTATTTTAATTACATTATTTATTATATAGTTTAATAATGTCACACTTATTTAAGTAATTAATCAAATATCTTATTTAATTTAATTAAATAAAATAGAATAATTCTACATTAAATCACATCATTACATAATTAAAATTCTTATTTATTAATTATGTCAAATTATTGAATCTCTAATTAATTATTAAATTAATTAGAATAACATTATGCTTATTAATTAATTCATTTAATCAAATAAGCTCAATTAAATACATACTTTAATATAAAGAATTCTCCACATTAATTTAATCAATGCAACACATATAATTAAATTAATCTACCACAATTTCATCAATTGATTATTCAACTCAATAATTAAATCATCGAAAAAAATATTTATTTAATTCAATAAATATTCAAATTAAATAGCAAAAATCTCGTTTGTCACACTTTCACCACATGTCTTTACCTGAAACACCAAATATCATGGTTATATCATTTAACAGTTCATGTTTATAATTATTCCATTCAATTCATCTTTGCATTACGGGACAAAGAGATTCAACTATAAAGTCAATAATCAACAGTCCATCTTTGCACTACAAGCCAAAGATATACAACTGTAAAACTAATGGTCATGCCAATCAACAATCCATATTTTCACTACAGGCCAAAGACATACAACTGTAAAACCAATGGTCATGCCAATCAACAGTCCATCTTTGCACTACAGGCCAAAGACATACAACTGTAAAACTAATTGTCATGATCATACTAATCAACAATTCATCTTTTCACCCTTAGCCGAAGAGAACCCATGGTCATGATCATACCAATTAACATTTCATCTTTCCACCCCTGGCCAAAGAGAAATTTCACCACAATGATTATAACAATAATATATATGATGAATGGACAGAAATAATCAGAATAATAAGATAAAATAGATCTTAGTGATTTTCAACTTAACTATACAAAGTCCAAATAACCAACACGATATCAAGAAAATCGATTAGAATTTTTGATTGAATATAAAGTTCAAGTTAATGTGAAGTTCCCGGCTCAAATAGAGTAGCTTAAAACTGAATAGAAAGATTCAGGTCAAGATATTAGATGAAGCACAAACTATTAAGGATATTCTAATCATTTCAGGACTTTTTTACCATTTAATGATAAGCTGAAGAAACAAATAGTAATCTCTTACCATAATATGGAGTATGAAAGAAAATGATATCCATTTACCATAAAAAATGGTACCCTTTACCATAATAATGATATCCCTTACCTTAGCATGTGACTTGATTCTGCTTTCTGCGAAATTGATCAACTTTAACAATGCTTGCATTCCTTATCTTTTCTTGGAGTAACATTACACTCAATATAAATACTCATAATATTATAATCACAATATTGTAGTAAAAGAATTTTATATTTTTAGTGTAGTGATGGTGTGTGTTTAGTTGCTCAACCGAGCAACCTATTTATACTAAAAATTTAGTAAACAACTAGTACACCCGCTTTGACAAACTAACCAAATGAGGTATATAATAATGGTAGTGAAATTTATGGCCCCACATAGAAAATTAAACCAACTTGTACATGTTTTAACAAAATTTGTTCAATAATAGAGTTGTGGTCCATACTACTTTAGAAAAAGTAGAGTGTCGGTAAGTCCTGCCAAACTTACTTTCGTAAAAAGAAAATAATTAAACAAACATCTGCATATCATTCTTATATTTAATCAACACTTTTTATTCATCAATTATTTACACATTTTCATTCTTTCAACAATAATTCACAATTATTAACATAGACTCACAATACTTCCAACTGGTATAATTATATCATATCAAATAATATGAGTTACTGTGCAATAACTACTGCGACAATTATTGAATGAAAGACTGAGTGACTTTTTACGTAAGAATCAATAATATGAATCACTATAAAATACCGTGTGATACTATGGAATCACGCATATTACTGTATTTTTATCATAGGATATTTCAACAGTTTAACAGTAAAAGTTTTGACGTTATTTTATATAAAAAAGTTATTTATATCTCTTTCTATATCCGACAATTTTCTATAATTATTTCTATTTATAAAAACTATCATTTAATAGCTTTAAAATAGAAATACTAACTCCACATACTTGTCGACGTCGAGATTTTTATTTGTCCCTTTTCTGTTCTTGTTCTTTGGTGTTCTCATATTAAGTGAGATTTGTTTGAAAAAATAAGTTGTGAAAATGTCCGACATTTATATGTCGACAATTTGACTGTAAGAGTCGCCAGTTGATTTTTTAAATGGTTGTACCAACACAATCGAGAAAAGGTTTGCACATTGACCCAGTGATGTGACACTGCTTAACGAGTATGGGAAACCAAGATTCATTAGGGTCCAGGGACTTACTTATGCGGAGGGAAGATGTTAGTCACTCCCCGACATCTGTGTTACCACGGTGACCGCCACTTTTTAATAAACTGTTATATAAATGTGTGTGTGTGTGTGGGTCAATGTGCAGTTATTTAGAAGTAGTGTTATGCCTCGATCGCACCTATATACAAAGGGTTTGAATTTATATAAAAATTCAGTTTTTAAAAAAGATATAGCAGTGATATTTTGTAAAAAGAGATTTTTCAAACCCTTATGCTCAATAGTAATTGAGGCATTTGATACTTTCATTTTATTATATGTTTGGCTTGATTGCTTTTATTTTCGAGATGCGAAGCATCTTCGAGAAAATAATGTACAAAGCATTACCGAACTCTTTGTGGGCATGAGAGCCGTATAAGAAAATTCAAACACCGTGAATAATTTACAAGCTGCTTACAGCTGAAAATATCCATCACGAGAACCGAATCTAGATTCAGTAGACTGAATCCGTGATCACATGATTCCTAGGCTCAGATGATGCTGCAATTTATATGAAAGCAATAAGCAGTTATATATATAAAAGCTATAAATATATATATATACAGACTTGATCAACCACCACGAAGCAATTCCATGGGGGATCAAAAATGTAAATATATAAAAAAGGTAAATATATATATATATATATATATATATATATATATATATATATATATATATGTGTGTGTGTGTGTGTGTGTGTGTGTGTGTGTGTAAACAATCAACCACCACGAAGCACCTCTATGGGGATTGGAAAATATAAATAAAGCGATAAAACGATCAACCATCTTGAAGTAAACTCTAGGCGGGACAAAATGTAAAGAAAGCAGTAAAAGGCCATGAAGTAAACTCCAGCCCTGACAGAAATATATATATATATATATATATATATATATATATATATATATATATATATATATATATACAAAAAGAAATAAAAGTCACGGACCGAAGTTCGGGCATACACACGCTACACGACTCTCAACGTGAAGAATTGTGTGTGCAAAGATGAAGAGAAAGACTTTAAAGTGTGTAAGAAGGCTTACAGTGGACTGCCAAAGAAGACTTCAATGAGTTTAAATGGATGAACACTCGGCTCGCGCCGGTAAAAATATAACAACATATAAGCTCACAAGTGTTTAAAATGAGAAAGTACTCAGTTTATAGTGTGTATAGAGCAAATTGGACAGGGCTTCCTCGCCTTTTGTCTATGCAAAATGGCTGCCCCAAGCCCTCTATTTATAGAGGGGGGAGCCACAGATGTACCTACGGTAGACGCAGATGCATCTACGGCTGCCCGGGGTGCCCCGGGTTCTGCGGGTCCTGCCGTTTCGAAGTACGTATTATCCGCTCGGACTTTCAAAACTTCAATCCGAGCATCCGATCGAGGTGTATAAGAAATTTTTTGGCATGCTATTGTCGAGAGCTACACAATGACATGGGATTAGAGGTTGTACGAAGTTAGGAAGATGGAACCATGCCCTTGGTCTTCAAGCTTCAAATTCTATCCGGTGTGCTGTCTTGTGCAATAGTCACTTGGGATTGGCCCTCTTTGGCTCTTGTAGGACATTGCTGTGTATATATGTAAAAATGTTGAGACCGCGCAAAGTGGGATTGGGATGGCAAAATAATGGTTCTGACCTTCACCGGGGTTATCTCCGACTTGAGCTGATTTAGCAGTCGTTGCTCAGGGTTATCTCTGAGATTGGACTGCTACAGGTGTTGACTGTCCTCAATGTTGTTTCTAAGATGTGCCTGACTTCCTGGAGTTATCTCCAGACTTGGGAAATGAGTGCCTCGGGGCCATTGCCGAGTGTTTGAAGCTGATTGCTTGGGTTTGAAACAAGCATTTTCGGGGTTATCTCCGGAACTGCAACTGCAACTGCATGCCTTGGGGTTATCTCCGAGGTTGACGCTGTCTTTCCCTGTGTTATTTTTGGGACTAAAACTGAATATTTGGGGTTTATCTCTGAGATGACACGGTCTTCTCCGGTGTGATTTTCGGTATTTGAACTGCATTCCTCGGGGTTATCTTCGAGGTTGAAGCTGAAACTCCTGGTGTTATTTCTGGGGTTGAGGTTGAAACTTTATGTAGTATTTTTGAGACTGAGCTGGATGTCTTGGGGTTATCTCTGAGATGGTAATACTGCATATCCCAAGGTTGTCTCTGGGATTAAACTGAGCTGTCTTCCGGGGTTATCTCTGAAAGACAATTCTGCCCTCAAGCAATGTTAGTAACAGGTATGCAAAAAATTTCGAGCGTCTACAGATGCCCATCTTTATCATATTCATACAATGCAATGGAATGGATAGGATAAAGAATACTAGACACTTGAAATGCATCAAGATAATTATGATGCAATGTACAGCAGCACGATGCTAATGTATATGGCTTGTTGGATTGTTCTCCAACATGGTGGGATGATTGCCGGCTCCCCTTAACTTCTACTGGGATCAGGGTTATTCATGAGCACCCGGGTAAACTATTTGGACGTATGATCCAAAGTTACCATGAACTTCCAGGTTGTTGACGTTGGGATTGTCACCAAAACCCTTAATCCTTGGTACATACCTACACTGAAGATGTATCTCTCATGTACAAGAGACTCTATAGGGATGCGTTCTGTCTGTTGAGGATGTGTATAACATATTCCATCATTGGTCCTCCTCGATGAGGATGCTTTATTGGAGTTACTACCAATAGTCTGTGTTGTTAGGATTGCCTGACCCTCGCTGAAATGTATATCAACGGATGAAATTCATTCTGGGAAAATGTCAAGGCTGACGTGTGCATCAACGAATGAAATCATCGGATGGCTTTCGATGCTTCGATGGGTTTACTTGCCATCGGCTGAAGTAACGTCGAGGTTGCTTGACCTTCATTGACATGTACATCAACGGATGAAAATGCGTGACACCCCCACCGGGGATCTATACTTTGGCAGATGAAGTTGCGTGATACCCCTGCCGGGGATATGTTCTTCGACATATAAAAACGCGTGACACCCCCGCCGGGGAATCTACTTGATCTTCACTGATGTGTGCATCAATGGTTGAAATCATCGGATGGCTTTCGACGCTTCATTGGATTTACTTGCCAACGATTGAAATGATGTTAAGGTTGCTTGACCTTTGTTGACATGTACATCAACGGATGAAAATGCTTTACGCTCCCTCCGGGGATGTGAACATCAACAGATGACACCGCGTGATACCCCCACCAGGGATTGTGCATCAACGGATGCAAATGCGTGATATCCCCACCAAGGACATTACGCGTGACACCCCCGTTGGGGACCAGTGTTTGGCATTTACAATCCCAAAATGACGGCATCAGACCTTCGTTACCGAATGTAGTTTGCAACAGTTATGATCATTGGTATAGTAAACATGTGTCTGGGCGAATACCAATGAATGACATGTAGACCTGTAGTTTGGTCCACGAAAACCAGGCTTTTAGGCTAACCCGCTTAATCGTGTAGCATCTTTTTTCCTGATTTGACCTTTTTAGCTTGTGAGAACTCCTTTGTAACTTAAACTGGACCAAGCTGGAGGGGTGGGCCCCACCTAGATAGCCTCTATTATTTTTTGGGCGGATGTGCCCCATTTCCCTTTATTTTCAGCTGTACACAGAGATGATGTATTTAGATGATGATGTACTTAGGAATGTATGTACTGTTGTCCATTCCCAACATCATATTTCCATCTATTATCTGTTATGCACACATTATGTCATGCATATGTATGCCCAAAGATGTTTTACATTGACCCCTGGATGGTCTTATGATATGACCCACATAGATGTCTTCTTCGACAGTCAGCCGTATTGATCACACCCCACCAGTATTGGTGGCCTCCTGTCTGAGATATTGGTATGATAGTGTATCCCTTTCAAATATGATGCTTATAGATCAGCTATTGCAGCATTCCATAACCCTCCTAACGTTCCAGGTTCTATTGGGTTTCTTAGATGGCATGCTAGAGCACTGGGTATCGGAGCAGTAGGTTTTCTGATTTGGGACACATGAGTTGACTCCTACCTTGGAGGAGTATGAGCGATTGATGGCTTTGCCATTAGAAAGACCTTGCGCTCGGATGGCTGTCAGAGATATGCGCCGACAGTTCATGACCCTCACCGGGTTGCGACGTAGAGTAGTAGAGGATGAGATTACATCTGGCCATGTATTATCTTAGTGTTTTCTGATAGACAGATTTAGCTCATTGGACAGCTATGCTCGGCACTCCGGGGATTTTACCACACCAGATGATCAGTGACATTTAGCCAGAGTGGATGTTCTTGTGATGTGCATAGTGGCATATGTATACATGCCACGATATATGGATGAGTTGGACATCAGTGTTATCATGGCAGTGAGATCTCTCATGGAGGATCATACCATTATTTTGATGATCGTGGCTGAGACGTTGAGATCGGTCATGTTTTGCAGCACCTACCCTGCAGGGGTACTTACAGGCAGCTCGATCATGTTATACGTGTAGTTTATGTCACACTTGAGACCGATTGGCACTTTCCGTTGACACGGGTACTACTTTACCCATGATATAGCTATGTCTTACTCCTTTCAACTATTGGAGTGTACAGACACTATGTCTTGGTCTGTATTCTTGGCAGGGATCAGAGATTCGTTTGGCATTCTGCCGTATTAAGGGCTCAGCTCACCCTATAGCTTCATTACTCACGCTTCTGGCATGGATTATCTCCCTCTGGCTGGTTTGAGGGGCATGACTACCTACCACCCACTGGCTGTGACGTCACAGTTTGACCAGTTCCAGGACTTCCATCCTTTTGAGGGGGAGTTAGGTCAGCGTTTAGCTTCTCGCCACTTGTCAACAGAGGACCGATCTCGGGTGTATGCTTGTTGGGATCAGCGTGAGATAGCTACTTTTTTTTGTTAGCCATCCAGGCTGTTCGCCAGAGTATTCTGCGTGGATGGAGACAGAGACGTCATCGGTTATGGTAGTATCCACAGTGTCGAGTATTGATTCAGATGGTAGAGAGCCCATGGAGGACGTTGATTCCCACACCGAGGAGGAGCCATTCACTGGGTTGCCAGCAGCTCTTGTAGATTCTCCCAGTACTAGTACTGTCGTGATCCAGCATTCAACACAGTATTTTAAGCAGAGTCTCCATCTGATGACCTTCGAGAGAGATCAGGCTAGAGCCTTGATGTTGACATCTCTTGATGGGAGAGATGCCGCTCTATTAGAGAGAGATGAGGCATTATCACATAGAGATGTCGCTATTGAGGAGAGGGATGAGGCAAGATTAGCCAGAGATGCCATGATAGTTGAGCGGGATGGCTCTATACCTGCCCGAGATGTAGCCATTACAAATAGTACCACATTGAGGTCCCTTACTACTGGCATCATTGCATAGATGAGTGCATATATTGATGAGCACCGCGTCAGCATGCAAATGGCTGTAGATCTATTAGCTCGTGTGGAAACCCTTGTGCAGGAGACCATAGCACTACCTCCTTCTTCTGAGAGAGATGCCATGTTGGGCTTGATAGCTTGTATATACACTGATTTATAGATAGGCTTGTATTTTCCTGCACAAACTAGCTTAGCCATTTTGTCATGTACAGTTCATAATGTATATATCAAACAACATTATGTATAGTAGGGAAATATATTTTTAATCACTTCCCTTTTAGTTATGCATTGTTGCTTGCTTGATATTTACCTATTTCTTCAGGGCTTGTGATCTTGATGCATTCTGAATTCCTCCTTGATGGATGGACATTAAGTTGTCTCAGGATATTTCAGAATGGATCATTGATCTATGTGTTTTCCCTACCATTTTTGGTGTCTTGGGACTGGTTTCTGTATGGAGATGTAGAGAGGAGTGTGACTTTCCTTTCTGAGATTAACTGCACCACAAATGGTCGCCAGTACTCTTATTTAAGAGGAGCCCAGTAAGTTCCATCTCTTATGAATTGGTGTTTCTCTTTGAGGAACAACCGCAGATTAGATGGTCGCCGATCCTCCCATTTAGGGGGAGGTCAGGTAGTTCCATCCCTTTGGTCTGAAGCCGATGAAATGTGGTGGAGTGAATGATGATCCCAGTATCGCTGAGAAGTGTTTGTGTTTCAGTAGGGGGTTAGACCGAACCATGACTGACTGCCTACGTACTCCTGTTGAAGAGGAGATCAGGTTTGCGTAGTTCGAACTTGGTGTAAGAGGTTCAACGCTGTGTGTGGTAAAAAGGGTGTAGAGATATTTTTGTTGTTTTTATTTTTGTAAGGAAAAGGGTGTAGAAATGTTTTTGTTATTTTTGTTTTATTGAGACTGGACCATATAAAATATGGCTGCCTATGTACTCCCGTGTATCAAGGAGATTAGGTCAGCGTAGTTCGCCCCATGTTCAGGACGGTTTACAGCCAATGAAAAATTTGATCCCATGTTCAGGACAAACTGCGGGTGAGAAAGTTTAATCCCATGTACAGGACAAACTGCGGGTGTGAAAAGTCTTATCCCTAGTGGGGTAAAACTGCTGGTGTGAAAGGTTCAATCCCTGGTAGGATAACTGGAGTTGAGTAAGGATTCAAAACCGAGTGAAGAGAAAGATCTAGCGATCCACAATCAGGATGCTGGTTAGAAAATGTGTGTTTGCCCCTGATGGGGCAGATGAATGTGAAGAAAAGTTGTATGTAGTGAAGGGTTAGAAAACCTGAAATGACTGAGGACCTAGTGATCCCAAAACCAGGATGTTTATTTGATGGTAACCTCAGACATAGTACCGTTTCACAGTGTCTGCGTTGATAAGCTGCGGAAATTCATCGCCATCCATTTCCTATAATCTGAGAGCACCTCCTGTCAATACCTCCTTGACAACAAACGGGCCTTCCTAGTTCAGGGTGAATTTTCCCTTAGACTGATCTTGGTTGTCAATGATCTTTTTCAAAACTAAGTCGTGTTATTTAAACTTCCATAGCCGAACTTTTCTGTTGCAGGACCTGGCGATCCTTTGTTGATATAACTGACCGTGGAAGATAGCAGCGGCATGCCTTTCGTCTATTAGAGACAATTGGTGATACCTATCTTGCACCCATTGGTCTTCATCCAGCTGAGCATCTATCAACACTCTGAGGGATTCCATTTCCACTTCTATGGGGAGCACTACTTCCATCCCATAGGTTAATACGTATGGGGTTGCCCCAGTGGAAGTGCGTATTGATGTTCTGTAGGCTAACAAAGTCAAAGGCAACAAGTCAGGCCATCCTTTGTGGTTGGCGGACATCTTCTGCATGATATTCTTGATATTTTTGTTAGTCACTTCAACAGCACTATTCATCTTTGGACGGTAGATGACAGAGTTGAGATGTTTGACGTGGAATTTACTGCACAACTCCTCCATCATTTTGTTGTTGAGGTTCTTAGCATTGTCTGATACAATTACCTCTGGTTGTCCATATCAACAAATGATATTGTTTCTGATTAAAGCAATGATGACTTCTTTGGTAACCCTGGGGAAGGAGGCTGCTTCTACCCACTTGATGAAGTAGTCGATCATGGTGAAGATAAATCGATGTCCATTATTGGCTTTGGGCTCGATGGGCCCGATCACGTCCACTCCCCACATTGAGAAGGGCTAAGGCAAACTCATATTGTAGAGCTCCCTCAGAGGGACGTGGATAGCATTCCCATGAATTTGGCACTGATAACATCTCCTGACGTGGTCCTCACAGTCAGCCTTGAGAGAGAGTCAGTAATGCCCTGTTCTAGGGATTTTCATTACAAGTAGAGGGCCACTCATGTGTGGGCCACATACTCCACCATGGATATCATCCGTGAGCCTCTGAGCTTAGTCATTGTCCAGACATATGAGGAGACCTAATCCCACATCTCTTTTGTAGAATGCATCCCCGCTCAGGTAGAATTTCATAGCCATTCGATGGATCCGCCTTCTTTCAGTCGGGCTCACCTCAGCGGGTGTAGATCCATCTTGCAAGTACTCCTTGATATGCTGATACCAAGGGTGTTGGATGGGAGGTAGCTCATCCGATACTTCTCTAATGTAATTCCCATAGGCTAGAGCCTTTTGTTGGGCAAATGTGAGGGTTGGCATGTTTTCCTTGTCGTGTATGTTGATCAAGGAGGCCAAGGTTGCTAGTGCATCCGCAAAATCATTCCTATTCCGAGGAATATGGAGGAAGGCTACTTCTTCAAACTTCGAAGCCATCTATAGAACCTGCCAATGGTAAGGCAGCAAGTATAGACCTTTGGTGTGATAGATTCCTGTGGTTTGTCTGATTACCAACTTAGAATTCCCAAAGACAGTTAACCGTCTGATGCCCATTGATCAGGCTAGTTTTAGCCCCATGATACAGCCTTCAGACTCAGCTATATTATTGGTGTTGGCAAACTACAATTTGATGGCGACGGGATGCTGCTCCTCCGTAACGGATACTAGAACTGCCCCAGCCCCAAAACCTTCTATATTTATAGCTCCATCAAAATACATCTTCCATGTTTGGCGTGCATCGTACTGATGGTGTTGCTAAATTGCCATTACCCCTTCATCGGGGAAGTATATTTCCAAGGGTTTGAAATCCCCTGAAGGTGTGGCGGCCATTTGATCCATAATTCCTTGACCTTTAATGGACTTTTGCGCCACGTAGATGATGTTAAATTGCTGTAGGATCAACTGCCATCTGGACAGCCTACAATTCAACATGGGTTTACTGAACACGTACTTGAGAGGATCCACGAGGGATATGAGATGAGTTGTGTGACCATGGAGGTAATGATGTAAGCTCGTGGAAGCCCATGCTAAAGCACAACAAGTCTTCTCAATCTGAGTGTACTTGTGTTCACTGCTGCTGAATCTTTTGTTGAGGCAGTAGATAGCTCGCTCTTGGCCTCTATCATCTTTCTGTCTCAGTATGCAGCCCATGGCATTGTCACTTATGGATAGGTACATGAACAGGAGAACATCATCCCTGGGTGTTATGAAAATAGGAGCTTTGACTAGCTGTTCTTTGATTGTAAGGAAGGCCTTCTGGCACTCATCATTCCACTTCATGGAGGAGTTCTTCCTTAACAATTTAAAAATAGGCTCACAGGTTGCTGTGAGTTGGGAAATGAATCTGCTAATGAAGTTGATTCTTCTCAAAAATCCCTGTATCTCCTTCTCTATCTGAGGAATGGGCATTTCCGTGATGGCCTGGATTTTGGTGAGATCCAGCTCAATCCCTTTGTGGCTGACTAGGAATCCTAGCAACTTGCCTGATTTAACGCCAAAGGCGCACTTGGCTGGATTCAACTTCAAGTTGTACTTACGCAACCTGTTGAAGAGCTTTTTGAGATGGTCTAGGTGGTCTTCCTCCCTTCAGGACTTGACAATGATGTCATCCACATAGATCTCTATCTCCTTATGCATTAAATCATGGAAAAGAGCCATCATGGCTCGCTGGTAGGTAACTTCGGCATTAATTAGGCCGAATGACAACCGTCTATAACAAAAGGTTCCCCAAGGCGTGATGAATACAGTTTTCTCACGATCCTCTCCAGCAACCATAATTTGGTGGTATCCTACGAAGCAGTCAGCAAAGGAGTACATATCGTATTGAGCAGTATTGTCAATGAGAATGTGGATAAATGGCACGGGAAAGCTATCTTTAAGGCAAACTTTATTCAGATCCTGATAATCCACACAAACTCGCACCTTTCCTCCTGGTTTAGGCACGGGGACAATGTTTGATAGCCATTCAGGGTATGTAGACACCATGATGATGCCTGCTTGAAATTGTTTCACAATTTCCTCTTTAACCTTTAAACTCCACTCAAGTTTTAATCGCCTGAGCTTCTGCCTGACTGGCTTGAATCCCTATTTGATGGGGAGGCGATGAATAACAATGTCAGTGGATAAACCCACCATGTCTTCATGAGACCATGCAAACAAATCCTAGAATTGGGTTAATAGTGTAACCATATCATTCCTTTGGTTTGGAGTGAGGTCTATACTAATCTGGATTAGTTTAGGGCTTTCTAAGGTTCTGATATTGAAGGAGGTGGTTTGATCAAGGTTGGGTTTAGGTTTATCTTCTACCCATTCTTTAATCTCCTGAGGTATCTCAATGTCCTCTTATATTTCCATCAAGTTTGAGTCCAACTTTTCATCAAAGTTACAATCCTTGTGGAGAAAAGGCACCTTATCAGCAAGTATAGGCACATCTAAATTTAGAGTTCTGAAACAAAATATGCTTTCACTTAATATATATGAAACTATTTAATCATACAAAGTGTTAGCATGTACTGACAAAACAACTGCTAATACTGTACAGAAAAGTAAGCAGTTATTATTATCTATAGGGTAGAAGGAGTTTCTGCCCGTTTTACCCATGTCGATCAATGAAAGGAGTGTTGCTCTAATTGTCAAGGGTGAAGTCCTGATGGATTGCAATGATGGAGGGGTTGTCATAATCCTCCTTTTCCCAAATGATGACCATTACATCTGGACAATCATCGTCTGGGGTGTATCTATTTGTGTGCTTATCATGAACAATGATGCGTATGTTTGACATCATCCTGATGATGTCTTGTTTATGTCTCCGTTCCTTTTCTTCCTCTTCGGGATTTGGAACCAAGACTTCTTTCCCCTTTACCGGTATCGGTTTAGGAAATAACATAGCCATTACATGGGCAAGCACCTTTACCGGAGACCGTACAGGCTCAGGAACTGTTGGTGGAGATAATCGCCGTGTGGCTGAAGCTGAAGGAATCTGCTTGAGCTTATGAGGATTCCTGCGACTAGAACTAGCAGTATAGCCTAGTCCGGCTGTCCCTTTTTGATTGGGAACTTGAATTAGGTGCTTGATGCCCTGATGATCTTTGCCCAACCCTTGTCCAGGTTGATAACCCAATGTCATCATTTCTTGAGTGGCCGACATTACTTCGACAGTGATATTGAGTGTTGCTCACTATCATTTCTGGGGTATGAGAGGTGGCATCCCAACAGGATGATAGTGAGTGTTGCTCACCTCAAACTGACCGGATCAACTTCTGAATTGAAGCTGATGAGTGGTATGTTACCTTGTTCAGGACTTTCCAGCTCAGCATTGACAGTGACTAGGCTGTTGTTGATAATGTATTAATTTAAGTTGTTGTGAAGAGTGGAGGGGACTGCCCCGGCCATGTAAATCCACGATCTCCCCAGAAGCAGGTTGTTTCCTGTATCTATTTTGAGAACGTGAAAAGACACGTAGAATGTATGTGGACCAATCTCCACTGGAAGTTCAATCTCTCCGACAGAGTTTCGTTGGGATGCATCAAAAGCTTTGATAACCGTATGGCTGTTTCGCATCTGATTGAGATTGATGTTCATCTTCACCAAAGTGGCATACGGACAGATATTCAGAGATGAACCTCCATCTATAAAGACTCCTCCCATCATATATCTAGAGGACAAAACCACAATGTGCAACGGCTTGTAATGACCGGTGCCTTTGGGAGGTATATCGTCATCAGTAAAAGATATCACATTGTTGTTAAAAATGTGTTCCACCAGTTGCTGGAATTTCTCAACATCTATTAACTTAGGCAGTTGGGCTTCTTCCAAAACCCTGAGCAATACCTTCCTATGATCTTCAGAAGAGAAAACTAAGTTCAGTATGGAAACTTGATGTAGAGCTTCTCTTAAGCTTAAAACCACCTCGGCTTCATTATGGCCCATAGTACGGATAAATTCTTTCACTTTTTCTATGGGAATCTTCTCTTTTGACTTGATGGTAGGCTTCATCGCTCGTTGGGGAAGATACAATGGATTATCCTTCAACACTGCAGTAGTTATGTGAGATGTGGATCCTTTAGCCCATTCATAATTCCATGGAACTTTTTGTAGGCTGACAACAGGATACTGTGGTCTGCATGACAAGATAATTGGCTCTAGCGCAACCACTTTCAAAGGATTGTTAACCCCCTTGAGTTGAATTGGTTGGATTATATGTGAGGGAGTAGCTGAATCTGTCTCATCAGATATGACTGCTACGACTTCCTTCCACTTCGTAGGAAACACATCCTCACTCTCCAGTACTACTGCATCATCGTCTGCCATCTACAGGACATCGCTGTCAATTAAATTCTGAATAAGGTGGCGGAGTGCCCAACATCTTCTGTGCTGTGACCGCGAGATTAGGAGTGATATTGGCATACTCCATTGAAATCAAACGGTCTTAAACGTAGGCTAATTGGAGGTAGCAAATTTGTGATTCTTCCTTCATTTATCAGCATCTACAGTATTTCTTCCATCGGTTGGCCTAGGTATGTAAATTTCCTTTTGTGGGAAAAATCCCGAAGGGCTTTAGCACTTGCTCTTTTAACAATTTTATCCTCCAGTGTTTCATTTTCTGGAGTATGTGGTGGAGTGTTTGTAACAAGAGGAAGGAGACTGGCATGCTCCTGACTAAATAATTGGCGTGTGACTTGGTCCTGATCGACCACCAGTTCCGCTAATTGGTTAAGTTGCTCACGCAGAGCATTCATTTTTCGTTCCATTGTAAACTGGAACTTTGCATAGTCCCACTTGTCAGCACCATCCTTGCTGGCCTGGGGAGATCCACCATTAAAATTGGAACTCTATCCACTGCTCCAATTAATCATATTGACCTCTTCTTCTTTATGTTGAGGAAGTGGGTTGTCTTTAACAAGGGGTTGATCGGGCTTGGTGACCACAATTTCACCTCTATCGATCAAATCCTGGATCTTATGTTTCAAGGCCCAGCAATCTTGAGTATCATGTCTCGGTGACCTGGCGTGATAAGCACACTTCCGAGTAGCATTGAAACCCCTCCCATTCGGGTTGGCTGGTGGAAGAAGATGAGTAATTTTCTTCTGAGTGGTCAGAAGATTGAGAATGTTCTTGAGTGTGTCCCCCAGGGGTGTGAACACTCGAGTGTGTCTGACTTCTCCACCTTTAGGTAATAAAGGGTTTGAAGACTGTGCTTAAAAGGGAGTGTAATTTTTCCTTTGGATAGGCATATTCTGACTGCCTTTCTGACCTTGTAGTATTAAGGAAACATCCTCTTTCTTTTTATGGACCCTCCGGGGGTTGTTTCCATAATTTATGGACTGGATGTGTTCTGCAACAACTTTGAGTGAAGCTAGGTCTTGAATTTTTCCTGACTTCAATCCCATCTCAGCCATTTCCCCATGCTTAATCATTTCAGAGAATGGTTTGCCAATACCAGCTAACACCCTCTCATAGAAAGGAGCTTCTTGTATGTCTATAAAGGTCATAACCATTCCTGACTCATTCATAGAGGGAAAAACTTGAGCAGCAAGGCACCTCCACCTTTGAGCATACTCTTTAAAAGATTCATTGGTTTGTTTCCTGACTTTAGTAATTTGGTACCGGTCAGGGGCCATTTGAGATTGGAAGTTGTACTGAGTGAGGAAGGCATGGGCTAAATCCTCCCAGCTATGGATCTTTGAATTGTCTAATCTGGTATACCATGATCGAGCTTCTCCAGTTAGACTTTTCTGGAAGAGCTGCATTTTGAGCTTCTCATCCTTGGCATAGGATCCGAGTTCTCCAATGAATACCTTCAAATGTATGTAAGGATCTCCTAACCCGTCATACTTTTTAAAGTCAGGAGTCTTGAACTTCTCTGGATAATGCACACCAGGGAATATACAAAGGTCTGCATATGAAACACTCCCATGTGCTCTAATCCCTTTAATAGAACAGATGGACTCTTCCATTTGAAGGACCTTCTTTTTGATATCACCGGTGTCTAGATCTTCTTTGAGATGGGTGGTATCATGAATTTTGTTGGTTGTATCCAACTGAAGCTCAGGTACTAGAATGGCTTTATCCGGACCTTGGGTTCCTCCTTGTGTAGAGGATTCAATATATATGGGTATCCTTGTACCCTGAGTAGATTGGTGTTGTTCTTTAAGCAGAACAGCCAAATCTGTACTTTGTTTACTTAATCGGTCGAATTCTTCAAGGGAGACAGGATTAAGATGTGACGCCCCCAAAATAGGTATACAAACACCAATTCTGAGCCGCCAAATACATGGTATAGAAAGCAAACTACAACTTCAATAATACAATTATCGTGCAAAATACGACAACACATACTGTGAGTTTAAATACAAATATTGTCTTCTAGACAATATCCACACTCAAATAACATACCTTGGATTGTTGTGGACAGTTTGGGCTGATATATCCCTCTCTCCCACATTTGTAACATACGACCGGTGGTCGTTCTCCTCCCCTAGAAATAGTTGATGTTTGTGCTGACGTCTTCACATTATCATTGTTGTACCTTCTCTTCTTGAAATCTCCTCCCGACTTGCTCCTTTTATTATCACGACCACGATTACCACCAGAGTGGTTACCGCTTTTGTTCGAATGTTTTCCTCCCTGCTGGTTTTCATTTCTTCGATGACTGCCGCCACCGGTATGACCCTGGTTGTGGTCCCTCGGTTGCACATACTCATTATCTCGCTCTAATAATTGAGCCCTGTTTACAACATCTGAATATAAAGAAAATTTATGAGAGATAAGATATTGTCGAATCTCGGGTTTTAGACCTCTCAGAAACATCCTTGTCATTCGTTCCTCATTTTCGACCAAATGAGGTGCAAACCTGGATAACTCTGCAAACTTCGCCTCGTACTGGGACACCGTCATGTTGTTTTGTTCCAGTCTGATAAACTCCACCTCCTTCATATGACGAATACTTTCAGGAAAGTACTTGTCATTGAACAGTTTTTGAAATGTTTCCCAGGACATGTTGAGTGCGTCAGGCTGGGTACGCTTCACAGACTCCCACCAGTAGTCTGCCTCACCGCGGAACATAAAAGTGGCGAATGGAACCTTCTGTTCCTCCGTGCATCCCAAGACATCGAATATCTTGGTAATTTTCTTGACCCACGTTTCCGCCATGATCGGATTCGTCTTTCCCTTAAATTCTGGTGGTCCCAATTCTTTGAACTTCTTGGCTGTGACAAACCGTGCGTTGTTATCATTTCCACATGTATTCTGCACACGACTCTCCCTCGTCTGATTTTGCATGAACGGCAAAAAGCTCCTAAACATTCCATCATTCAATGTTTGCTCGGTAACGTTGTTTACAGGAGGAATATTACCTTCCTGTTGCACGTTCCCCTGGGTGGTGATCAAAGGTGTCTCCACGGTCTGATTTACTCCATTATTAACGTTCTCAGCTGCCATTCTTAAATACTGCCATAAAACAAGGGTTAATAGTCATGTCATATATTATCCCTATACTCTGGCCGACCAAATAAACACGAAATAAACTTTAGTTAGGTCATACTAGCGAAGGAATTTTCCGTCTCTCCCCTCCTAGTTCTTGTCTCTCATCTCAGCCAGGGATCATATCCCTAAGCTCTGATACCAACTGTGACGCCCCCAAAATAGGTATACAACACCCATTCTGAGTCGCCAAATACATGGTACAGAAAGCAAACTATAACTTCAATAATACAATTGTCGTGCAAAATACGACAACACATACTGTGAGTTTAAATACAAATATTGTGTTCTAGACAATATCCACACTCAAATAAGTCCCCAATACAATTATTTAGACATTATTTTACAAAAATAGTGAGGACTGCTAAAATATCTTTCAAAAACCCTGATTTTTAATACCTCCATTCCGACAAAAATTCTGATAAAAACCTCAACATAACTCCTTCATTTTTAACCACAAAAATATATCCCTCATTTATATCTACATAAAATAAATATTTCCTTATCATATGAATCAATAATTAATTATTTACAAATAATATTACAGAATCACATTTATGACAACCAGGCCGTTCCCAGGAAAGAGGGGGCTTTCCAATAAGGATTTCTCCTTACTGGCGCGCAATTAGATGACCAAACCTCTCCTTAGACAGAACTTTCTAGACATTGCTAATAATGCTATCTAATAATATTATTCAAATAATATGAATTATTGATCTGATAATGGAATATACTGTGCAGCAACAATTATTGAAACAACAATAATATAAAATATCAACGCAACAATTATTGAATCAATAAAATAAAATATTGAACAGTAACTACTGTAACAATTATTGAGTAGTACCTTCTTTCGTAAGAATCAATAATTCAAAAATACTGTGCAATCTGTGTGCTACTGTGCAACCACGCGTATTACTGTATTTTAACCACCGGGTATTCCAACAGTGTTAACGGTAACAACTACGTTGTTATTTATAAAAACTCAAATTTTGTCGTTATCTTCATCCAATCGTTTTTCGTTATGGGGCCCACAAATAGCTGCGTCGTCGTACGAATATTTTCCGACAGAAAGAATATTCCACGACCAAACGAATATTCCCCGATAAAATGAATATTTTATAACCACTTGTTTATTTTGCAAAATATTTGCACATTTTACCCATAACTAACCACATTAATCAAATCAACCCTTTCTATTTCAGAATAATAAATAGAGAAAATTTAATTTCATTTATTAATAAGTTGAGGTCTTACATAAGATTAGCCGGGTCAGATAAAGACATAATTGGCTATAGGCTCGCGACCTTTTTGGACTTTGGCCGGGTAATAGGTCCAATTGCTTCCCTGCGAAAAACTAACGTAGTTTAGTTTTAGGGAATATATAAATGTGTACATGCTATATGACGTATCCGTTTTAGGAGTATTATCTTGCCACACGGATGTTAGCTATTTGTAATACAGGATAGCATGTTAATACTTTGTAAATATGCGTGTGTACATATTTCTTCATATTTCCCATTACATTGAGATTGATATGGAATGAAATTACAAGTAAATAAAGTTACGAGTAATTTTAAATGGGAAAGTATGAAGATACTTTCCTCCGCATTTGGTTTATCAGAGGCTGACCTATCTTAGGCTACTCTCGAGGCTTTTTGGCATGAAGGTTCCCAAATCATCGCAATTTACTCGACGGGAAGTTAATCTGGTCTTTCAACTGGAGGGAATTTGAGTGCTGCCTTTCCTGAGCCTCATTGGAATTAGTCTTCCTACAAGTACAGTAATCAAGCACCGACAGGATAGCCTCTTGATGGAGGAACCACACAACATACATTCACATACAACGTGTCTCACCGTTTATGAAAATGATGACATGTGCGAAGCACTAATATCACAAGCAGATATAGTGTAAAACATTAAGTACAGTAAGTAAATGCATTAGTACACATCCATTAAATGTAAATGCAACATCCACACACAAGCATATAACGGTTTTGAAAAGCTTATAATAGCAGCTTAAGTCCTCTTACTGGTATCCCCAGCAGAGTCGCCACCTGTCGACGTCGGGATTTTTATTTGTCCCTTTTCTGTTCTTGTTCTTTGGTGTTCTCATGTTAGGTGAGATTTGTTTGAAAAAACAAGTTGTGAAAATGTCCAACATTTATATATCGACGATTTGACTGTAAGAGTCACCAGTTAGTTTTATAAATGGTTGTACCAACACAACCGAGAAAAGGTTTGCACATTGACCCAGTGATGTGTCACTGCTTAACGAGTTATGAAATCGAGATTCATTAGGGTCCGGGGACTTGCTTATGCAGAGGGAAGGTGTTAGGTACCCCCCCAATATTCGTGTTACCACGGTGACCGCCACTTTTCAATAAACTGTTATATGAATGTGTGTGTGTGTGTGTGTGGGTCAATGTGTAGTTATTTGGAAGTAGTGCTATGCCTTGTTCGCACCTATATACAAAGAGTTTGAATTTATATAAAAATTTAGTTTTTAAACAAGATATAGCAGTGATGTTTTTGTAAAAAGAGGTTTTTCAAACCCTTATGCCCAATAATAATTGAGGCCTTTGATACTTCCATTTTATTATATGTTCGACTTGATTGCTTTTATTTTCAAGATGCGAAGCATCTTCGAGAAAATAATGTACAAAACAGTGCCAAACTCCTTGTGGGAATGAGATCCATCTAAGAAAATTCAAACATCGTGAATAATTTACAGGCTACTTATAGCTGAAAATGTCCATCACGGGAACCGAATCTAGATTTAGTAGACTGAATCTGTGATCACATGATTCCTAGGCTTACATGATGCCGTAATTTATATGAAAACAGTAAGCAGTTATATACATAAAAGCTATAAATATATATATACAGACTTGATCAATCACCACGAAGCACCTCCACGGGGGATTGAAAATGTAAATATATAAAAGCGGTAAATATATATATATATATATATATATATATATATATATATATATATATATATATATATATATATATATATATATGTGTGTGTGTGTGTGTGTGTGTGTGTGTATGTGTGTGTGTGTGTATGTGTGTGTGCAAACAATCAACCACCACGAAGCACCTCCATGAGGGATTGCGAATGTAAATAAAGCAATAAAAAACCAATCAACCACCACGAAGCACTTCCATGGGGGATTGAAAAATATAAATAAAGCGATAAAACGATCAACCGCCCGGGACAAAATGTAAAGATAGCAGTAAAAACGATCAACCGCCACTAAGTAAACTCCAAGCGGGACGAAATATAAATAAAGCAGTAAAAGGCCACGAAGTAAACTCCAGGCCTGACAGAAATGTATATATATATATATATATATATATATATATATATATATATATATATATATAAAAGCGATAAACGCACAGGATATTTATCGATCCTGACTCGGTTTATCATTTCGGCGATTTGTCGCTATATATATAAGCAGTAAACGCTCCGGATGTAAAATCCAGGCTCATCGAACATAGTTCGACAACAGTTCATATATATATATATATATATATATATATATATATATATATATATATATATATATATATATATATGTATATAAAGAAATAAAAGCCACGGACCGAAGTCCGAGCATACACACGCTACACGACTCTCAACGTGAAGAACTGTGTAAGAAGAGAAAGGCTTTAAAGTGTGTAAGAAGGCTTACAGTGGACTGCCAAAGTAGACTTCAAGGACTTTAAAGTGTGTAAGGAAGCTTACGTGTTGTCCGCTCGAACTTTCAGAACTTCAATCCGAGCATCCGATCGAGGTGTATAAGACCTTTTTCGGCATGCTGTTGTCGAGAGCTACACAATGACATGTGATTAGAGGTTGTACGAAGTCAGGAAGAAGGGACCATGCCCTTGATCTTCAAGCTTCAAATTCTATGCGGTGTGCTGTCTTGTACAGTAGTCACTTTGGATTGGCTGTGACTCCCCCAAAATAGTATACATCACCTATTCTGAGTCGCCAAATACATGGTACAGAATACAAATACAATCTTTAATATACAACAAGAGAGCTGTGAGTTTTAATACAAATACTATCTTTTAGACAATATCCACTCTCAAAATAAGTCCTCATTACATTTATTGTCACACTATTTAATAGAATAGTGAGGACTACTAATACTATCATCTGGACCGTCACTCCGTTCCCCGACTAGTCCCGGCTACGTTCTCATTTCCTGAAGAGAACAGTGGAAGAAAGGGTGAGCTCAACTAGCCCAGTAAGAAATATTATGACTAAGATAATGCAGAATAAATTATCATTAGTCTTCAACAATGTTAAACTGATAAAATATAATAGACATCAAGTTTAACTGCAGTGGAACAAGCAATCCATTAAAAGAGTCAAGTAGAGAATAAAATCTACTATCTTTTATTGTTTAAAAGGTTTTTCATCACTTTTATCGTTGAGACTCAGCTCAATAAATAATCCACATCATCGAATTCCCCCTGCACTACGGCCAAGGATATTCTTTAGTATCACGACCACAAATTATCCATGCACTACGGGCCAAAGACATTCGTGTATTCATTAATGGTCATGATCATGCCAACAACTGTCCATCAATGTATTACGGGCAAATGATGACTTTTTCCACATCATTTGTAACATTACAGTCATGATTACACCGAATAATCCCTGGTCATAATCATACCAAGTCCATCTATGCACTACAGGCCACAGATGACTTTCAACAAAATATAAACATGAGCATGATGATAATGATATAAGAATTCAATAAAACAAGTTCAAGAATTAATTTATCCAGGAACTAATAACGTCCAAATTGTCAACATGATATTTCTTTGTAGAGAAATATTCAAGAATGCTCAGAAGAATATTTCCATGAAAAGATACTGGATGAAGCGCAAATATCAAGGATATTCCACTAATTTCATGGAATATAGAAGCCAAAACTTTAACTAACTGAGTATAATAAAGAATGGAATAACAAAAGAAATCACAAGGCATGCGATAGACCGCACATACAGGATATTCCAACAGAATAATAAAGACGGAACCAGGTCCGGCGTAAAACGCACAGACAGGATATTCCAACAGAATAATAAAGACAGAACCAGTTCTGGCGTAAAACGCACAGACAGGATATTCCAACAGAATAATAAAGAATGGAATAACAGAAGAATTTCACCAAGTATAGGGTAGCCCGCATATACAGGTTATTCCAACAGAATAATAAATAATGGAATAACAGAAGTTCTCTTCATGAATACAAAAGAAATAATACCCCTTACCTTAAGAAGAAGAGTACTGGATATATGACTAGTGCAGTAGCAGAATACTTTTGTAACAACCCGATATTTTTCTATATAAATAAATAAGAAATTTTGCGTATACTTTTTTTTTTTATTATTTAATGATGAGGATTTGTACAAGATAATATATATATATACATACATATATATATATATATATATATATATATTTATGTGGTAAATAAAAATATATTTATTATATAAATGTTTACAAATAATTTTATTTTAGAATTATTGATTTTTATAAAGTACATTCTTATAATAATTAATTTTATAGTAGAAATGTTTTTTTTTAATTATTTTCCATGAATATATAGTCATATATTATTTAAATAATATATGGAGTGATTTTTAGAATAATTATAATAATTATTTTATTATATGAATTTTGGTACATGTTATTAAGTTAATTGTTTTACCTTAATTATTAAGGTTAAATATGACAGATAAATCAGATATGGAATCCAAACCCTAATTTTGGATTATTTTCAAGGTATGAGAATAATAATATAATATTAATTATATTTTGATTTTTCAGTGCTATGAATATGTACTATTTTTCTGTATTGATAATGGTAGGTCAATTACGATGTATTATGTTTAAACCCTAGTAATAATGCTAAACCCTAATTTGAGATCCAAATTAGAGTGCAAGATTGTTTTACAAGTGTGTTATATAATTTATGTCGTGTATTAAATGTATTAATTAGGTGAACCCTAATTAAAATTCTAGAAACCCTAATTTCTAGAAAACCCTAACTATAATCTAGAAACCCTAAATATTTTTTTGGAAATGAGGAACCCTAATTTGAAATTTAAATTAGAGTTCGAGATTGGTTGTAATTGTGTTAATATGATTAATTAGCAAGTATTATAATTTCAATTTCTAATTTTGGAAACCCTAAAATTTTAAACCCTAATTTGATAATTAGAAAACCTAATTATAAATTGGTAACCCTAATTATCAAAATTGTAAACCCTAATTGCTATTTTAGCAATGTTAATGATAATTATATGATCTAAACCCTAATGTTACTGTATAAAGTAATTAGAAGATTAATCACAATTAGAAAATCCTAATTTCAAAATTTTAGAAAACTAAAATTTATTTAATTTTTTTATTTGATTTTATTTATTTTTGTGTAAACTCTAATTGGAAATCCTAAAAATACTTTGTGCTAAATGTTAGGGTTAAACCCTAAGGGTCAAACCCTAAAGGTTTGGGCAAGATTACAATTATGCCATTAAAATTTCAAGCCTAAAGACCATTTTGCCCTTTTGTGCATTAAAGAGGCTAATATGTGTAGGTTTTGACAATAGGTTGAGTTGTTAACCAACTCATACCAACCCCACATGCTTAGAATGCTAGCAACAAGCAATATACACCGGCCATTCATGCACCATACACTTCTATATATAGATTGGAAGAGAGAGAAATAACATTTGTTACTTACATTTTTCACAACCCTCAAACTAAACTCTCTCAAACTCTCACCTCCGAAAATATAAGCTATATTAGTTCCAAAACACAGCCCCACATTCACCATAAATAAATCAGCAACACAAAATCAGAAATTGATCATTAAAGGTATAAAATCCTAACATAATTTCTGTCCATCGATTCTGTGTTAGATGTTAGTTTTTATTGTTAAAATATGTTGGTTGTAGTCCATTTTGACGATCTGGGTTGCTAAATGTTGGATTCATAACATTTAGAAGCTCGGATTTGTGTTTTTTAAAAATCTGGAAAATTTGTTCTTGGTGGTCTGACAACGAATGTCAGACCTTATATCTCTGTGATCTATTACGAATTTTGTGTTTTGAAACTTTGTAGTTGTAGTCTGATATGTGCTCTGCGATCTGAACTTGAAATCAGGCTTAGACCAGATGTAGATTGCAAGTTATGGATGGTCAAACTGCGTTGACCGACCATGACTTGCCAAGTTTCTGGGTAATCCAGAAATAGCCCAGACCGGCCTGACAACATTTTAAACCGTCTTAATCTGTCAGTGTATTAAGGTTTTATTGTTGTTGTGTTATCTAAGTTGTAGAGTTGTATATGTACTACATGTTGATGCTTTTATATAGCTTATATCACAATTAAACAGGAATTGAAGGATGGTCAAACTAGGCAGAAAGTCCACGGATGAACTTTCTGGGTAACCCAGAAAGTTCATGGGCGTGGTTTCTAACCTTGTTTGACAGGACAAGATCTTGATATTTTGTTATTATTTTTGTGATTTTATGTAATGGATCTCTAAACTTACATGTGTTCTACAACCTGAAATCCTAAGATCACGAAACCCGTTAATGTGTTGCAAGATATAAAGATCGATAGAAGGCAGTATGAACTGTTCTTCATTTCTGGAAAACCCAGAAATGAAGAACAGCTCTGACAAGGTTTTAGGAAGGCCAGATCTCGTTCGGTTTACGTAGTATGGTCATGATTGTTGTTGTAGCCTGAAGTGTTACACTAGTACTACACGCTCTAATGTTTAGTTGGTCCAGAATCACACTACACACTGAATTAGTGTTGGTCAAACGTGACACCTTAGCAACTGACTATGCATTTCTGGGTTTGGCCAAGAACATGAAGAACACCTATAGCGACGGTTCTGTCGCTATAGGCGGTCTTTAGTGACAGATAATATATTATTTTCTGGAAATTAATAAAAAATAGAAAAATTAGTTTTAAATTATTAAAAATACAAAATAAATTATTAAAAATTATTTTAAATTCTGAAAATTAGTTTTTAATTATTTTGAATATATTTCATAAATATTTAATATTTTTAGAATATTAAAAGTATTTAATTTATTTAATTATAATATTAAATAAATTATTTAAAAATAATTTTAATACATGAAAAATCATTTAAAATTATATTATGGTATAAGAAAATAATTTAAGTTATTTTTGATAACTTTCAATATTTTGTGATGAAATTTCATTAATTAATTATTATTAATGATATTAAAGTTATTTAATAATTTAGTATAAAAATGATTTTAATATTATAAAAATTATTTTAAATGAAAATAAAGTGTTTAAAGATATTTTAAGTTATAAAACATAACTTTTAATATTTAAAGAATAATTTCATTAATAATTAAATATTAATGATTATTAAGTTATTATTAATGATATTAAATTTATTTAATAATTATATTAAATAAATAGTTTAAAAATAGTTTTATTAAGTTAAAAATCATTTAAAAGGGATAGAAATGAATTAAAAATATTTTAAGTTATGAATAATGACTTTTAATATTTTGATAAATAGAACATTAATACTTTAATAATAATGGTAATTATTTAGAAATGATTTTAAATATTTTAAAAATCATTTAAGGGTAATTTTAATACTTTAAAAGTATTTCAAGTTATTATAAATAACTTTAATATTTTAGAATTGATTTCATTAATAGTTTAATACTAATTAAATATTAATGATAATAGAATTGATTAGTATTTAAATCATTTTAATGTGATTCCGATGTTTGAAATTTCGTGATAAATTATAATAAATGTTTTAAAATTATATTAAGTCATTTAAAAATAATATGACTGATATTAAGTTACAGAATAGAGTCTTAGACTCGATAATTATCCGATAAAGTTGTCGGTACACCGACATGTTTTAGAAATTGATCTGGACTTAGATAAGGTGATTAGATAAGTGATTATTTGTAATTCAATGGTTGTTAAACCTATGTGCCAATGTGATTAGGGTATGTGCTAACTGCAATAAGTAGTGTTATGTGTTATAGTATACTGTTCTAATCGAACGAATGATCTGATTAATGATAGGTCGTGAGATAAGCGATAAATCAAAATTGCAAACTGTAAGCAGCGCTTCAGGCAAGTATCTAACCTTTGCATTTTCTTTATGCAATGGGCATGAGTAAGAATGTTTCTAAACTATATTATTACTGTACAGATTATTAACCTTATATTATATAAGCTCATTGATTATCAACATGTTAGTATATGATAATTCAGATATATATATATATATATATATATATATATATATATATATATATATATATATATATATTCTGTTCTTTAATTTCTAGAAATGGTTAAACAAGTGTCTCCACTTGGATAATCATTGTATTTCATCACATATTGATATACCTTTGTCAATTACCCGTATACATATATGTTGAATTATAGATTATTGTTGAACAAGATAAAACTTTTGATTTAGAACCCAGACAAGTATGAACATCCCTACACGGGAAAACTTTTATGCGCCCAAGACGGAACAGAGTGAACGATCTTATCGTTCTTATAATGTAGTATTGATCAATGCAGGGCATAACGGGCTGATCACCCCCCGTGCCCGTAAGTTATGTCGGTTTACAAATGAATTTCTGTTTAACCTTTTCGAAAATAAAAATAATGTTCATGGCATGTCACCATAACCCCAGTTATAGTCATTATGTAGTTTCAAAAATTTGAAAGAGAGTTATTATGTTATTATTATCAGTTCAGAATACTTCACAACTATTGACTTGTTGTAGAAGAATAGTACAAAAAAAATATTTAAATCCTTTCAGCTTATATATAATTGCTATTACTTGCTGGGCACTCAAATGCTCAACCTTGCTTAATTTAAATATTTTCAGCTAAGTGTGAACGACTAGAGAGCTCTGCTAAGACCAAGGGAAAGGGAAAGGTTGCTGATTGAATGGAAATGTTATCTTATGTAATAGTTTGATATTATTATTAAGACAATTATGATATATATTATCTATCATAGGTTGTAATGAATGTTTAAAGGTTACGTACTTGGGATTAGACTCTGATGATATGTAAATTAAGTTGATCTTTATATTATTGTTAATATTATTAGTATTATTCCGCTCATAGAAATGGTATCGTGAAGAACCGAGTTCGGGTTTTAAGTACCTGAGTTCGGGGTCTTCACAGGTTGGTATCAGAGCTATAGGGTTAGAAACCTTAGATGGGCTAGACCTTAGGCTATAACCTTAGAACAGAGGGAAACGTTGAAAATATAAATAACTCATATAGAGTTTAAAAAGAGATGAATTGACTAAATTCATCGTCAAACAAAATAAAAGATAACTTATATAAAACTCTTATTTGCTGTGTGTATATACTATATGCTAATCAGGATAATTTATGTGTATAGATGTCAGGTGAAAAAGGATTCGATTACCCTCGGATCGTAAAGAAGGAGCCAATATCGAAGCCGATAGCTGACATAGAGGCTCACAATGAAAATAACTCAGAAGATGTGGTTATTGTGGAAAACATAGTACCAGATCCGGAGATGGTGGAACTGACTTATAGCGATTCAGACACTAAAGTTGAAGCTGATCAAGCATCAATAGAGGTGCAGAATTTGAAGAACAAGTTTTCTTCTTTGGAAAGGCTGTGGGAGATAGAAAAGCTGTTGAATAGTCAGTTACGTCAAGCGTTAATAGAAATAATGGAAGGACAAGATAAGCTTAAGATCCAAATTGGTCATATAGGAGCCACAAGCAACACATCGTGTGCAGCTCCGGACAAGAAGGGGAAAAGAAAGATAGAAGACCATGACTTAGGAAAATCTAATAAGAAGAAATGGAAAAGAATATGTTATCTTTGCGGCTATGAGGGACATACTACTCTGTATTGTCCTGACTACAAAAAAGGAGCATGTTTTATCTGTGGGATAGAAGGTCATCAGGCGAAAAGTTGTCCAATGAAAAAGAATAATAAATAAGTAGTATAGGTTCTGTTGTGATGTAGGTGTGTTTAATATGTGTGCTTAGTATGTCTGTGTAATGTAATATTCTAAAACTTTTGTGTTGGTTAAGTCTGTAAATCCCGACTTTTATAGTCACAAAGGGATGAATGATGTTTAAAGCATTATATGCTATGCTATGTAAAATATTTGTTGAATGATTATGAATCTAAGTTTGAGAAATAAAACAAGTTTAGAATATTAAACTTATTTGATAAGATTTAGAATGTAAGTTAAATTATGATTTTATTTAATCAGATAATGCCGCTAAGACGTCGAACTCGCAACCAAAGGGCAGAAGAGTCTGTCAATAATGTTGAGGGACAACAACAAGCTGATCCAATACAGCAATTTGCAAATATGTTAGCTCAGGCTATGCAACAGGGAATACCAGTCGCTTGAAACCAGCCGGACAATCGCTTAGCGAACTTCAAAGACTTTAAGGCTGTAGGACCACCGGAATTCAAAGGTACAACTGACCCTGTTGAAGCCCAAACTTGGGTTAAGGAAATTGAAAAAGCATTAATGGTAGCTAGGGTATCTGAGGGGCAAAAGATCGCTTTTGCCACCTACATGATGAAGGGTGAGGCAAACTTTTGGGGGGAAGCAAATCAGGCAAGGGTAGGAGAAGGTTTATTCACATGGGATAGATTTAAAACTTTGTTTTTCGAGAATTATTTTTTCCCTAGTATGCAGGCTAGGATGGAGGTGAAATTTTTAGAGTTGAAGCAGGAGAATATGACGGTGTCTGAATATGCCGCCAAATTCATGAGTTAACTAGGTTTGCCCCGCATCAAGTCGATACGGAGGCTAGGAAAGCGAGAAGGTTTGAGCTGGGACTGAAACCCTGGCTCTACAATAAAGTGGCGGTGTTACAAATTCCTACATTTGCAGCACTCATGGAGAAAGCGATCATAGCTGAGGAGGGAAGTGAGGCCATGAGCGTTTACAATAAGGAGAGGAAGAATAAGGGTAAGACTGAAGGAGCGGGAAAAGTAGGAGTTAATAGTGGGAGCAGGAGTGGAGATAGTAAAAGGAAGGTAAGCAGTTTTGCAAGTGTACAAGTGAAACAGGAAGGTGTTAAGAAATAGATAGTGCCATGTAAGACATGTGGGAAGAATCACTCGGGGGAGTGTTTGAAAGGAAATTTTTTTTGCTACAAGTGCGGGCAGGAGGGCCATATCTCTCCCAACTGCCCCAATAGTGGATGTTTTATATGCGGATCGACAGAACACAGGGTGAAAGATTGTCCGAAGAGGAGGGTGGAGACAGGAAGTGTGAACATGGGCACTGGCAGTGGGACTTTAGCAATCACCGGACCGACTTCGTCAAGCAAGCCAACAAAATCTACTGCGAGGGTCTACAACATGACGGATCAGGATACAGCAGCAGCTAGCACTGAAACTCCAGGTATTATTCGTATGCCTTTTATTTTCTTATACATGATTTTTCTATATATAGTAAATTATTTTATAAAGAAAGTTTGACGAGGAATTTGAGTTCTTTTAGAAACCAATTTTTCCGTTTAAACAGAAAGACAAGCTTTATGTGAATAGTTAAAGATCAGTTCGATCAAAGTTGATCGAGATCTACTTGCAATGATTATGTATGCTATGTGCCGTGTATGTATAGGTTTTAAAACGGTGATTCCGGGGACGGAATCTTTATAAGGGAGGGTGAATGTAACAACCCGATATTTTTCTATATAAATAAATAAGAAATTTAGCGTATAATTTTTTTTCTATTATTTAAGGATGAGGATTTGTACAAGATAATATATATATGTATTTATGTGGTAAATAAAAATATATTTATTACATAAATGTTTACAAATAATTTTATTTTAGAATTATTGATTTTTATAAAGCACATTCTTATAATAATTAATTTTATAGTAGAAATATTTTTATTAATTATTTTTCATGAATATATAGTCATATATTATTTAAATAATATATGGAGTGATTTTTAGAATAATTATAATAATTATTTTATTATATGAATTTTGGTACAGGTTATTAAGTTAATTATTTTACCTTAATTATTAAGGTTAAATATGACAGATAAATCAGTTATGAAATCCAAACCCTAATTTTGGATTATTGTCAAGGTATGAGAATAATAATATAATATTAATTATATTTTAATTTTTCAGTGCTATGAATATGTACTGTTTTTTCGTATTGATAATGGTAGGTCAATTACGGTGTATTAATACCAAACCCTAGCAATAATGCTAAACCCTAATTTGAGATCCAAATTAGAGTGCAAGATTGTTTTATAAGGGTGTTATATAATTTATGTCGTGTATTAAATGTATTAATTAGGTGAACCCTAATTAAAATTCTAAAAACCCTAATTTCTAGAAAACCCTAATTACAATCCAGAAACCCTAAATAATTTTTTGGAAATGAGGAACCCTAATTTGAAATTTAAATTAAAGTTCGAGATTGGTTGTAATTGTGTTAATATGATTAATTAGCAAGTATTATAATTTCAATTGCTAATTTTGGAAACCCTAAAATTTTAAACCTTAATTTGATAATTAGAAAACCTAATTATAAATTGGTAGCCCTAATTATCAAAATCGTAAACCCTAATTGCTATTTTAGCAATGTTAATGATAATTATATGATCTAAACCCTAATGTTACTGTATAAAGTAATTAGAAGATTAATCACAATTAGAAAATCCTAATTTCAAAATTTTGGAAAACTAAAATTTATTTAATTTTTTTTATTTGATTTTATTTATTTTTGTGTAAACTCTAATTGGAAATCCTAAAAATACTTTGCACTAAATCTTAGGGTTAAACCCTAAGGGTCAAATCCTAAAGGTTTGGGCAAGATTACAATTATGCCATTAAAATTGCAAGCCTAAAGACCATTTTGCCCTTTTGTGCATTAAAGAGGCTAATATGTGTAGGTTTTGACAATAGGTTGAGTTGTTAACCAACTCATACCAACCCCACATGCTTAGAATGCTAGTAACAAGCAATATACACCAGCCATTCATGCACCATACACTTCTATATATAGATTGGAAGAGAGAGAAATAACATTTGTTACTTATATTTTTCACAACACTCAAACTAAACTCTCTCAAACTCTCACCTCCGAAAATATTAGCTATATTAGTCCCAAAACACAGCCCCACGTTCACCATAAACAAATCAGTAACATAAAATCAGAAATTTATCATTAAAGGTATAAAACCCTAGCATAATTTTTGTCCATCGATTCTGTGTTAGATGTTAGTTTTTATTGTTAAAATATGTTGGTTGTAGTCCATTTTGACGATCTGGGTTGCTAAATGTTGGATCCATAATATTTAGAAGCTCGGATTTGTGTTTTTCAAAAATCTGGAAAATTTGTTCTTAGTAGTCTGACAATGAATGTCAGACCTTATATCTCTGTGATCTGTTACGAATTTTGTGTTTTGAAACTTTGTAGTTGTAGTCTGATATGTGCTCTGCGATCTGAACTTGAAATCAAGCTTAGACCAGATGTAGATTGCAAGTTATGGAAGGTCAAACTGCGTTGACCGACCATGACTTGCCAAGTTTCTGGGTAACCCAGAAACAGCCCAGACCGGCGTGACAACATTTTAAACCGTCTTGATCTGTCAGTGTATTAAGGTTTTATTGTTGTTGTGTTATCTAAGTTGTAGAGTTGTATATGTACTACATGTTGATGCTTTTATATAGCTTATATCACAATCAAACAGGAATTGAAGGGTGGTCAAACTAGGCAGAAAGTCCACGGATGAACTTTCTGGGTAACCCAGAAAGTTCATGAGCGTGGTTTCTGACCTTATTTGACCGGACAAGATCTTGCTATTTTGTTATTATTATTGTGATTTTATGTAATGGATCTCTAGACTTACATGTGTTCTACAACCTGAAAGCTTAAGATCACGAAACCCGTTCATGTGTTGCAAGATATAAAGATCGATAGAAGGCAGTATGAACTGTTCTTCATTTCTGGAAAACCCAAAAATGAAGAACAGCTCTGACAAGGTTTTAGGAAGGCCAGATCTCGTTCGGTTTATGTAATATGGTCATGATTGTTGTTGTAGCCTGAAGTGTTACACTAGTACTACATGCTCTAATGTTTAGTTGGTCCAGAATCACACTACACATTGAATTAGTGTTGGTCAAACATGACACCTTAGCAACTGACTATGCATTTCTGGGTTTGGCCAAGAACATGAAAAACACCTATAACGACGGTTCTGTCGCTATAGGTGGTCTTTAGTGACAGATAATATATTATTTTCTGGAAATTAATAAAAAAATAGAAAAATTAGTTTTAAATTATTAAAAATACAAAATAAATTATTAAAAATTATTTTAAATTCTAAAAATTAGTTTTTAATTATTTTGAATATATTTCATAAATATTTAATATTTTTGGAATATTAAAAGTATTTAATTTATTTAATTATAATATAAAATAAATTATTTAAAAATGATTTTAATACATGAAAAATCATTTAAAATTATATTATGGTATAAGAAAATAATTTAAGTTATTTTTGATAACTTTCAATATTTTGTTATGAAATTTAATTAATTAATTATTATTAATGATATTAAAGTTATTTAATAATTTAGTTTAAAAATGATTTTAATATTATAAAAATTATTTTAAATGAAAATAAAGTGTTTAAAGATATTTTAAGTTATAAAACATAACTTTTAATATTTAAAGAATAATTTTATTAATAATTAAATATTAATGATTATTAAGTTATTATTAATGATATTAAATTTATTTAATAATTATATTAAATAAATAGTTTAAAAATAGTTTTATTAAGTTAAAAATCATTTAAAAGGGATAGAAATGAATTAAAAATATTTTAAGTTATGAATAATGACTTTTAATATTTTGATAAATAGAACATTAATACTTTAATAATAATGGTAATTATTTAGAAATGATTTTAAATGTTTTAAAAATTATTTAAGGGTAATTTTAATACTTTAAAAGTATTTCAAGTTATTATAAATAACTTTAATATTTTAGAAATGATTTCATTAATAGTTTAATACTAATTAAATATTAATGATAATAGAATTGATTAGTATTTAAATCATTTTAATGTGATTCTGATGTTTAAAATTTCGTGATAAATTATAATAAATATTTTAAAATTATATTAAGTCATTTAAAAATAATATGACTGATATTAAGTTACAGAATAAAGTCTTAGACTCGATAATTATCCGATAAAGTTGTCGGTACACCGACATATTTCAGAAATTGATCTGGACTTAGATAAGGTGATTAGATAAGTGATTATTTGTGATTCAATGGTTGTTAAACCTATGTGCCAATGTGATTAGGGTATGTGCTAACTGTAATAAACAGTGTTATATGTTATAGTATATTGTTCTAAACGAACGAATGATCTGATTAATGATAGGTCGTCAGATAAGCGATAAATCTAAATTGCAAACTGTAAGCAGCGCTTCAGGCAAGTATCTAACCTTTGTATTTTCTTTATGCAATGGACATGAGTAAGAATGTTTCTAAACTATATTATTATTGTACATATTATTAACCTTATATTATATAAGCTCATTGATTATCAACATTTTAGTATATGATAATTCAGATATATATATTCTGTTCGTTAATTTCTAGAAATGGTTAAACAAGTGTCCCCACATGGATAATCATTGTATTTCATCACATGTTGATATACCTTTGTCAATTACCCGTATACATATATGTTGAATTATAGATTATTGTTGAACAAGATAAAACTTTTGATTTAGAACCCAGACAAGTATGAGCATCCCTACACGGAAAAACTTTTATGCGCCCGAGGCGGAACAGAGTGAACGATCTTATCGTTCTTATAATGTAGTATTGATCAATGCAGTGCATAACGGGCTGATCACCCCCCGTGCCCGTAAGTTATGTCGGTTTACAGATGAATTTCTGTTTAACCTTTTCAAAAATGAAAACAATGTTCATGACATGTCACCATAACCCTAGTTATAGCCATTATGTTGTTTCAAAAATTTGAAAGAGAGTTGTTATGTTATTATAATCAGTTCAGAATACTTCACAACTATTGACTTGTTGTAGAAGAATAGTACAAAGAAAATATTTAAATCCTTTCAGCTTATATATAATTGCTATTACTTGCTGGGCACTCAAATGCTCAACCTTGATTAATTTAAATATTTTCAGCTAAGTGTGAACGACTAGAGAGCTCTGCTAAGACCAAGGGAAAGGGAAAGGTTGCTGATTGAATGTAAATGTTATCTTATGTAATAGTTTGATATTATTATTAAGAAAATTATGATATATATTATCTATCATGGGTTGTAATGAATGTTTAAAGGTTACGTACTTGGGATTAGACTCTGATGATATGTAAATTAAGTTGATCTTTATATTATTGTTAATATTATTAGTATTATTCCACTCATAGAAATGGTATCGTGAAGAACCGAGTTCGGGTTTCAAGTACCTGAGTTCGGGGTCTTCACAACTTTTCTTCTTTCTCTCTAGAGTTTCAGTGAATTCATAAGAAATAATGAAGGAATGAGCTTCTATTTATAGAAGAATGGACTGCATAGTAACTAATTCATGAACGGTTCAGATTGATTTACTTTTAATCGGACGATCCATATTTAAAGCAAAATCTTTTAAATAAAATATAATATATTCTATTTATAATCTAATAAAACGAACAACTTTATAAAAGTATTCTGTTTTATATAAAAAGTTTTTCTGTTTTATTACATTAATAATACTAATAAAACAAAACTTATAATATATATATATATATATATATATATATATATATATATATATATATATATATATATATATATATATATATATATATATTAAACAATCAATAATAATTGAATCAAATAACATGAGATACTATGCAGCAACTATTGTAGCAATAATTGAACAAAACTGAGTGACTTCTCACGTAAACATCAATACTCAATACCGTGTACTACTATGCAACCACGCGTATTACTGTGCTTTTACTATCGAGTAGTTCAACAGTTTTAACTGTAAAACTTCCGCCGTTATTTTCATAAAAATCTTTTTGTCGTTTTCTCAATCTGACAATAATTCTGTTGTGGGGTCCACCAATGATTGTGCCGTCGTACGAATATTCCATATTAAAACGAATATTCCCCGACCAATCGAATATTATATAACAACTTGCATACTTTGCAACATTTATAAATACTACCCACAACTATAATATTATATCAAATCGACACCATAATATTAAAAAATTTTATTTCGAGAAAATTAAATCTTATTCGTAAAATTTGGGGTTTTACAATCTCCCCTCCTTATGAAATTTCGCCCTCGAAATTTATGTACGTACCTAGTATGCCGAACAGGTGAGGATACCTTGACTTCATTTCAGATTCTAACTCTTGAGGTATAACCTTTGAGTGTCGAATATAATCTTTCTTATCCAAGATTTTAACACGTATTTTCTCATACGTTAAATCATCCGCTATCTCGCTCGGTTCTAAATTAATAATGTGGTTCGGGGCATCCACATATTTACGTAACGTCGATACGTTAAAAACGTCATGAACACGCGACATACTTAGCGGTAAAACGAGTCTATAAGCCACAGTTCCTACTCGATCGAGGATTTCAAATGGGTCAATTAAATCGAGGGTTGAGACTTTCTCTCTTAACCGATTCTTGCTTCTAGAATAACGCCTTCTTGAACCTTCTTCTTCACATTCATCAGCACTGAGTATGTAGCTTGAGCAGCTTTAACTTTATTGATTAAAGTCAATTCTAATCGTATATTCATTATCTTCACGTGGGTCCCTAGAGTCTTTAACTCCATCTTCATCATTTGTAAGTTATACGAAATGGGTCTTTGTGTTAACAACATCTCACTCGTATACAATCTTCTACTCAATGCGTCAGCTACCATGTTCTCACTTCCACGATGATATTGAATGGTACGATCGTAATCTTCAACAGCTAGAGCCAACGTCTTTGGCGCATAATACGTTCGTTTTAGTTGAAGAAATATTTGAGGGTTTAAGAAATGGGTTTTGTACTGGGGTCAATACAAAATTTGATTTCACGCTCTGGGGTAGGCTAAGAAGTCTTCAAGAATACGTCAGGAAATTTATTAATAATAGAAATATCGTTCAAAACTGTGACCCTCATCCAAGACTTGGATAGCACGTCACATTGATACCTATCAACTTGCCATCGTCATTCACGATGTCGCCTACAGAAAGTCTGGCTTTGGTGCATTCCACACAAGGAAGTCACCAGATAAAGGCTCAGGGCTATTTACTTATGGCTTGATATGACAATGATTGACTTTAGTAGTTTGGTTACTTTGAATTCGCATAACAGGTTGGTTAGGAGTATCGAACCTAACAACCTTACAAAAAAACATGATGAGTAGTTAACCAATCGATTCCTAAAATCTCATTAAAGGCAAGTATTTTCAAAGAGATACGATTGACATGTAACGTGAAAGTGTTGATTTGAATCAAACAAGATTTATAAATAGTGGAGGTAACAAAGGTTTTTCCCAACGGAATTTCAACAGATAAATTAAAGTTTAACTTCTCCAGAGTTAAGTTCAAACATTGAACACAACTAGGTGAAATAAAAGTGTGAGTAGAACCGGTATCTAACACGGTATAGACTTCAAAAGAGTTTATGACTAACATACCCGTGATAATTTTATTCAGGTTCCACGTTACGAAAAAAAAACGCTCTCTCTTAAACTACCGGCTTTGGCTTGTCTGGGACATCCTTTGGCATCACTATCCCAGCTGGACTTGACTTCACAATATGACAAAATCGAGCTAGGTGACCTTCTCTTCCTCAATTAAAACACGCTTTGGATTGCTGCGTACAGTTTAGATGGATGTGTCCCTCTTGTTCGCACTTGAAACATATGACCGGTGGTCGTTCTTCTTCCTTTGAAACGGGTGCTGGTGCTGATGTCTTCACGTCATTGTTGAACCTTCTCTTCTTGAAATGTTCATTCTTATTATTTTGGCCATGATTACCACCGAAGTGGTTACCATTTTTGGCATATTGATTCCCTTCATGCTTATTGTCACCTCTTTGATGACTGTTATCACCAGTATTGTCATTTTGTCGGCTGCTCTCTTTTGGTTGGGTTGACTCGTTATCGCGCTCCAATAACTGAGCCCTATTAACAACATCTGAATACAAACACAGTTTATGAGAGATAAGATATTGACGTATCTCAGGTTTCAAACCTCTTAGAAATATTCACGTCATTCTCTCCTCATTATCAACCAAATGGGACGCAAATCGGGACAACTCAGCAAACTTGGCTTCGTACTGCGACACGGTCATGTTGTTTTGCTCCAACTTGATAAATTCCACCTCCTTCATGTGACAAATGCTTTCAGGAAAGTACTTGTCATTGAATAGCTCTTGAAACTTCTCCCAAGACATCTTGAGTGCGTCAGGCTGGGAACGTTTTACAGATTCTCACCAGTAATCTGCCTCTTCACGCAACATAATGGTGGAAAAGGGAACCTTTTGCTCCTCTGAGCATTCCAAGACATCAAATATCTTGGTGATCTGCTTTAACCATGTCTCTACCTTAAGTGGTTATGGCTTTCCCAAAAACTCCGGTGGTCCCAGCTCCTTGAACTGCTTAGCGGTGACCAATCGTGGGTTGTCATTGTTTCCACCTGCATTATGAACAGGAGTCTCTCTCGTTTGGTATTGCATGAATTCTAAAAAGCTCCTAAACGTACCGTTGTTCGTCATTTGATCAGTGTTGTTGTTTACATGAGGATTATCACCATCCTGTTGCACATTGTCCTGATTATTGATCTGTGGAGATTCAACGGTCTCCTGTGCTCCATTGCTTAACTCAACATTTTCAGATGCCATTTTCAAATACTGCCACAAAACAAGGGTTAATTAACATATCACATATTATCTCTATACTCTGACCGACCAATTAAATAATAAGTAAACTTAGGTAGGTCATAATAGCGAAGGAATTCCCCGTCTCTCCCCTCCTAGTTCTTATCTTACATCTCAGCCAGGGATCATATCCCTAAGCTCTGATACCAACTGTGACGCCCCCAAAAAAGATATACATCACCTATTCTGAGTCACCAAATGCATGGTACAGAATACAAATATAATCTTTAATATACAATAAGAGAGCTGTGAGTTTTAATACAAATAATGTCTTTTAGACAATATCCACTCTCAAAATAAGTCCTCATTACATTTATTGTCACACTATTTAACAAAATAGTGAGGACTACTAATACTATCATCTGGACCGTCACTCCGTTCTCCGATTAGTCCCGGCTACGTTCTCATTTCCTGAAGAGAACAGTGAAAGAAAGGGTGAGCTCAACTAGCCCAGTAAGAAATATTATGACTAAGATAATGCAAAATAAATTATCATTAGTCTTCAACAATGTTAAACTGATAAAATACAATAGACATTAAGTTTAACTGCAGCGAAACAAGCAATCCATTAAAAGAGTCAAGTAGAGAATAAAATATACTATCTTTTATGGTTTAAAAAGTTTTTCATCACTTTTATCGCTGAGACTCAGCTCAATAAATAATCCACATCATCGAATCACCCCTGCACTACGGCCAAGGATATTCTTTAGTATCACGACCACAAATTATCCATGCACTACGGGCCAAAGACATTCGTGTATTCATTAATGGTCATGATCATGCCAACAACTGTCCATCAATGCATTATGGGCCAATGAGGACTTTTTCCACATCATTTGTAACATTACGGTCATGATTACACCAAATAATCCGTGGTCATAATCATACCAAGTCCATCTATGCACTACAGGCCACATATGACTTTCAATAAAATATAAACATGAGCATGATGACAATGATATAATAATTCAATAAAACAAGTTCAAGAATTAATTTATCCAAGAACTAATAACGTCTAAATTGTCAACATGATATTTCTTTGTAGAGTAAAATTCAAGAATGCTCAGAAGAATATTTCCATGAAAAGATACTGGATGAAGCGCAAATATCAAGGATATTCCACTAATTTCATGGAATATAGAAGCCAAAACTTTAACCAACTGAGTATAATAAAGAATGAAATAACAAAAGAAATCACCAGGCATGCGATAGACCGCACATGCAGGATATTCTAACAGAATAATAAAGACGGAACCAGGTCTGGCGTAAAACGCACAGACATGATATTCTAACATAATAATAAAGACGGAACTAGGTCCGGCGTAAAATGCACAGACAGGATATTCCAACAGAATAATAAAGAATGAAATAACAGAAGAATTTCACCAAGTATAGGGTAGCCCGCGTATATAGGTTATTCCAACAGAATAATAAATAATGGAATAACAGAAGTTCTCTTCATGAATACAAAAGAAATAATACCCCTTACCTTAAGAAGAAGAGTACTGGATATATGATTAGTGCAGTAGCAGAATACTTTTCTTCTTTCTCTCTATAATTTCTCTCTCTAGAGTTTCAGTGAATTCGTAAGAAATAATGAAGGAATGAGCTTCTATTTATAGAAGAATGAACTGCATAGTAACTAATTCATGAATGGTCCAGATTGATTTGCTTTTAATCGGACGATCCATATTTAAAGCAAAATCTTTTAAATAAAATATAATATATTCAATTTATAATCTAATAAAACGAATAACTTTATAAAAGTATTTTGTTTTATTACATTAATAATACTAATAAGACAAAACATATATATATATATATATATATATATATATATATATATATATATATATATATCAACAATAATTGAATCAAATAACGTGAGATACCATGCATCAACTACTGTAGCAATAATTGAACAAAACTGAGTGACTTCTCACGTAAACATCAATACTCAATATCGTGTGCTACTATGCAACCACGCGTATTACTGTACTTTTACTACCGAGTAGTTCAACTGTTTTAACGGTAAAACTTTCGCCGTTATTTTCATAAAAACTTTTTGTCGTTTTCTCAATCCGACAAAAATTCTGTTGTGGGGTCCACCAATGATTGTGTCGTCGTACGAATATTTTCTGTTAAAACGAATATTCCCCGACCAATCGAATATTATATAAAAATTTGCATACTTTGCAACATTTATAAATACTACCCACAACTATAACACTATATCAAATCCACACCATAATATTAAAAAATTTTATTTCGAGAAAATTAAATCTTATTCGTAAAATTTGGGGTTTTACATTGGCGCTTTTTGGTTCTTGTAGGACATTGCTGTGTGTAGACACTCGAAATTTTCTGCACACTTGTTACTAACATTGTAGGAGGGCAGATTAGTCTTTCAGAGATAACCCTGGAAGATAGCTCACATCCAGTCTGGATACTACCGGAAGTTAAGTCTCAATCCCGGAACACACACCGGGAGTAATAGTTCTAACCTCGACGATAACCCCGAGGCCTGTAGTTTTAATACCGAAAATTCCACCGGAGAAGACCGATTCATCCCGGAGATAACCATGAGATATTCAGTCTCAGTCCCAACACTACGAATAACAGATTCCAACCTTAGAGATAACCCCAAGTAAGGCAGTTGCAGTTCCGGAGATAACCCCAGAAATGCTTGTTTTAAATACATGCAATCAGCTTCAACCTCGGCGCTTACACCGAGGCACTCAGTACAAGACCTGGCAATAACACCAGGAAGATAGGCACACCTCAGAGACCTTCAACACTTGCAGCAGTCCAATCTCAGAGATATCCTTGAGCAACGTCTGCTTTATCAGCCCAAACTGGAGATAACCCCGGTGAGGGGCAAAGTCGCCATCTTAACACCTTGGCGGCACATCACGCCGTCACAACATTTTAGACATACATTTCTACACAGCAATATCCCACAAGAGCCATGGAAAACCAATCTCGAGTGACTATTACGCAGGGTAATGGATATAATTTGAAGCTTGAATACCGAAGGGCATCGTCCCATTTTCCTGACTTCGTATAACCTCTACTCCTATGTCATTGAGTAAATCTTGACAACGGAGGTTCGAAATAGGTCTTACATACCTCAGTCGGATGCCTGAATTGCAATTTTAAAAGTTCGAGCGGACATCACATTGCATGCGTGCACGTACTTCGAGACGACAGGACCCGCGAAGCCCGGGGCACCCCGGGCAGCCGCAGGTACACCTGCGGCTCCCCCCTCTATAAATAGAGGGCTTGGGGTTGCCATTTTAAAAAGAGAAAAGGCGAGGAAGCCCTGTCTAATTTGCTATGTACACACCTAAAACTGAGTGCTTTCTCATTTTAAACATTTGTAAGCTCATATATAGCTACTTTTTACCAGCGGGAGCCGAGTGTTCATCCATTTCAAGTTATTGAAGTCTTCTTTGACAGCCCACTGTAAGCCTTCTTACACACTTTAAAGTCTTTCTCTTCATCTTTGCACACACTATTCTTCACATTGAGAGTGGTGTTGCGTGTGTAGGCCCGAACTTCGGTCCGTGGTTTCATTTCAGTTTGTATATATATATATATATATATATATATATATATATATATATATATATATATAAACTGTGTCGAACTCTGTTCGATGAGCCTAGACTCACGTCTGGTGCGTTTAAATGCTTTCGTATATATATATACTTATATATATGAACTGTGTGTCGAACTTTGTTCGATGAGCCTGAATTTTACATCCGGTGCGTTTACTGCATTAATATATTTATATATATATATATATATATATATATATATATATATATATATATATATATATACTTATATATATTAACTGTTGTTGGACTTTTTTCGATGTATATATATATATATATATATATATATATATATATATATATATATATATATATATATATATATATATACATTTCGTCCCACCTGGAGTTTACTTCATGGCAGTTGACCGTTTTTATAACTTTCTGTACATTTCGTCCTGCCTAGAGTTTCCTCCGTGGCGGGTGATCGCTTTTACAACTTTATTTATATTTCTGATCCCCCATGGAGGTACTTCGTGGTGGTCGATTATGTCTATATATATATATATATATATATATATATATATATATACAGTTTTTATATATATATACCTGCTTACTGCATTTATATCTATTGCGGCATCATATGAGCCTAGGAATCAATTGATCACAGATTCAGTCCACTGAATCTAGATTCGGTTCCCGTGATGGACCTTTTTCAGCTGTAAGCAGCTTGTAAATTTATTCCCGGTGTTCGAATTTCCTCCGATGGTTTCCATACCCATGAGGAGTTCGGCACTGCTTTGTACATTATTTTCTCAAAGATGCTTCGTATCTCGAAAATAAAAGCAATCAAGCCGAACATTGAATAAAATGAAAGTATCAAAGGCCTCAATTACTATTAAGCACAGGGTTTGAAAAACCTCTTTTTACAAAACATCACTGCTATATCTTGTTTAAAATTGAGTTTTTATACAAATTCAAGCCCTATGTATATAGGTGCGAATAAGGCATAACACTACTTCCAAATAACAACACATTGGCCCACACACACACACACATTCATATAATAGTTTCTTGAAAAGTGGCGGTCACCGTGGCAACACGGATGTCGGGGGGTGCCTAACACCTTTCCTCCGCATAAGCAAGTCCCCAGACCCTAATGAATCTTGATTTCACAGACCCGTTTAGCAGTGTCACATCAATGGGTCAATGTGCAAACCTTTTCTCGGTTTTGTTGGTACAACCAGTTAAAAAACCAACTGGAGACTTTTAACAGTCCATCGTCGACATTATACATGTCTGACCTTTTTCACTTATTTTTTCAAACAAATCTCACATAACATGAGAACACAAAAAAATAGGTAACGAAAAGGGACAAATAAAAATTTCGACGTCGACAGGTGGCGACTCTGTTGGGGACACCAATAAGAGGACTTAAGCCGCTATTACAATCTTTTCAAAACTGTTATATGCTTGTGTGTGGATGTTGCATTTATATTTATGATGAATGTGTACGATTGCATTTTTTTACTGCATTGCAATATATCTATCTGTGATATTAGTGCTTCGCACATGTCATCATTTTCATAAACAGTGAGACACGTTGTATGTGAATGTATGCTATGTGGTTCCTCTACTAGGAGGCTATCCTGTCGGTGTTTGATTATTGGACTCGTAGGAAGACTAATTCCAACGAGGCTCAGGAAAGGCACCACCCAAATTCGCTCCAGTTGAAAGACCGGATTAACTTCCCGTTGAGTAAATTGCGATAATTTGGGAACCTTCATGCCAAAAAGCCGTGAGAGAAATCTAAGATAGGTCAGCCTCTGATAAACCAAACGCGGAGGAAAGTCTCTTCATGCTTTCTCATTTCAAATTACTTGTAAAGTCAATTTCCATATTCGTCTCCATTTAATGACAAATATGAAGAAATATGTGCATATACATATTTAAATTAACATGTTATCCTGTATTACAAACAGCTAACATCCGTTTTGCAGGATCATAATCCTAAAATGGACACATCACATAACATGTAAACATTTACATAATCCCTAAAACTAAACTATGCAAGTTTTTATCGCAGGGAAGCATTCGGACCTATTACCCGCTCAAAGTCCAACAAGGTCGTGAGCCTACAGCTAATCATGTCTTCATCTGACCAGTCTAATCCAGTTTCTCACAAAGAATTTGATGGATTAAGTAAACAAATTACAGATTTGGTTGTTCTTTTTAAAGAACTACATCAATCTACTCAGGGTACGAAGATACTCGTACATGCTGAATCCTCTGCACAAGGAGGAACCCAAGGTTCTGATAAAGCCATTACAGTACCTGAAATGCAGTTGGATACGACCAACAAAAGTCATTATGCCGCCCATCTCACAGGAGATCCAGACACCGGTGACATCAGAAAGAAAGTTCTTCAAATGGAAGAAACCCTTCGTTCTATCAAAGGAATTGGAGCACACGGGAGTGTCTCCTATGTCGATCTTTGTATATTCCCTGGTATTCATTATCCAAAGAAGTTCAAAACTCCTGACTTCGAAAAGTATGACGGGTTAGGAGATCCTTACACCCATTTGAAGGTGTTCATTGGAGAACTTGGATCTTATGCAGAGGACGAGAAGCTCAGAATGCAGCTGTTCCAAAAGAGTCTGACTGGAGAAGCCCATTCGTGGTATACTAGATTAGACAATTCAAAGATTTATAGCTGGGAAGAGCTAGCTCACGCCTTCCTCACACAATATAGTTTCAAGTCTCAGATGGCTCCTGACCGGTACCAGATTACCAAGGTCAAGAAACAGTCCAATGAGTCTTTCAGAGAGTATGCTCAAAGATGGAGGCACCTTGCTGCTCAAGTGATTCCTTCTATGACAGAGTCAGAAATGTTTATGACCTTTATCGACATACAAGAAGCTCCTTTCTATGAAAGAGTCTTAGCTGGCATTGGTAAACCATTTTCTGAAATGATCAAACATGGAGAAATGGCTGAGATGGGATTGAAGTCAGGAAAGATTCAAGACCTAGCCGCTCTCAAAGTTGTTGTTGAGCACATCCAATCTAAAAATTATGGAAACAACCCCTGGAGGGTCCATAAAAAGAAAGAGGATGATGTTTCCCTGATATTACAGGGTCAGAAAGGCAATCAGAATATGCCTATCCAACGGAGAAATTACACTCCTTTTCAAGCACAGTCTTCAAACCCTCCAATGCCAAAAGGTAGAGAAGTCAAATGCCCTCGAGTGTTCACACCCCTAGGGGATTCACTCGAGAACATTCTTACTCTTTTGACAACTTAGAAGAAAATTACGCATCTTCTTCCACCAGCCAGCCCTAATGGGACGGGTTTCAATGCTGCTCGGAAATGTGCTTATCATTCCGGGGCACCTGGACATGATACTTAAGATTGTTGGACCTTGAAACACAAGATCCAAGATTTGTTAGACAACGGTGAGATCGTGGTCACCAAACCAGATCAACCTCACGTGCAAGACAACCCTCTTCCTCCACACAAAGAGGAAGAGGTCATTATGATTAATTGGAGCAATGGACAAAGTTCCAATTTCAACTGTGAAGCATCTCAGATCATCAAAGACGGTGTTGACAAGTGGGATTATGCAAAGATCTAATTTACGATGGAACGAAAGATTAAAGCTTTGTGTAAGCAAATTGAGCAATTGGCCGAACTGGTGACCTATCAGCATCAAGTCACACACCAATTAATTATCTAGGAGCATGCTAGTCTCCTTCCCTTGGTTATGAATACTCCCTCGTCACCTTTAAAATATGAAACATTGGAGGACAAAGTGACGAAGAGAGCAACTGCCAAAGCCCATTGAGATTTTGCCAATAGAAGGGAATTTACATACCTGGACCAACCTATGGAGGAGATACTTCAGATGCTAATCAATGAAGAATGAATCATATCCCTTCTACCTCCAATTAATCCCCGTTCAGGACGGTTCAATCCTGATGGAGTATGTTAGTATCACTCCCATTCTCACGATCACAACATGGAAAAATGCTGGGCAGTTCGCCACCTTATTCAGAATCTAATCGATAGTGGTGTCCTACAACTGGCAGACAATGATACCGTGCTATTTGAGAGTGAAAATATTTGTCCTACCAAATGGAAAGGACTAGTAGCAGTTATATCCACTAAGGTTGATAGAAATGTTAAACCATTCACAATTCAACTCAAAGGAATTAACAATCCTTTGAAAGTGGCTGCTTTAGAGCCAATCAACCTACCATTCCGACCACAATATCCTGTTATCAGCTTATAGAAAGTTCCCTGGAATTACGGAGAAGCTGAAGGATCCACATCTCATACAACTGATGTAGTGTCGAAGGAAAATCCACTGTATCTTTCCCAACGGGTGATGAAGCCTGCTATTAAATCAAAGGGGAAAATTCCTATGGAAAAGATTTAGAAATTCCTCCGTGCTATGGGTCATAATGAAGCCAAGGTGGTTCTAAGCTTAAGAGAAGCTCCACATCAAATTTCAATATTAGACTTGGTTTTAACTTCTGAGGATCACCGGAAGATTATACTAAAGGTTTTGGAAGAAGCCTACTTGCCGAAATCAGTGGATGTGGAAAAATTTAAACATCTGGTTGATCATATTTTCCACAACAATGTGATCTCTTTCACTGATGATAACATACCGCCCGAAGGGACCGGTCATTGTGAGCCATTACACATTGCGATTTTGTCCTCTGAATACATGTTAGCTGGAGTCTTGATAGATGGAGGTTCGTCTCTGAATATCTGTCCTTATGTTACATTACTAAAGATGAATGTCAATCTCAAGCGAATCCGAAGTAGCCATACAATCATCAAAGCTTTTGATGGATCCTGTTGGAATTCAGTCGGAGAGATTGAGCTGCCAATTGAGATTGGTCCCCATACATTTTGTGTATCTTTTCATGTGCTCAAAACAAATATAGGATACAACTTACTTCTAGGGAGACCGTGGATTCATATGGCCAGGGCAGTCCCCTCCATTCTTCATCAGCAACTTAAATACATTATCAACAATAGCCTAGTCACAGTCACAGGAATCCACATAAGCATAAGGAGATTCCTTCCACTTCAGTCGCACGACTATTATCTCCACCTGTAAATCCAGAGCCGGCACAAACTCCGGTAAAGGTGCCAGCCAACATAATGGCAATGTTATTTCCTAAGCCGATACTGGTAAAGGATTAGGAAGTCTTTGTTCCAGTTCCCAAGGTGGAAGAAGAGGAACGAAGAATCAAACAAGACATCGTCCGAATGATGTCAGGCATACGCATCATTATCCATGATGAACATACAAACAGATACACCCCAGAAGATGATTGCCCAGACATAATGGTCATCATTCGGGAGAAGGAGGACGATAACAACCCCTCCATCACTACTGTCCATCAGGACTTTACCCTTGCCAATTGGAGCAGCACTCCTTGCATTGGTCGACAAGGGTAAAATGGGCAGGACTTCTTTATGCCCTGTAGATAACATAACTACTTACTTTTTTGTAGAGTATTAGCAGTTATTTTGTCCGTACATGCTAACACTTTATATGATTAAATAATTTCATATATATTAAGTGAAAGTATATTTTGTTTCAGGACTCTGAACTTAGATGTGCCTGTACTTGCTGATAAGATGCCTCTTTTCCACAAGGATTGTAACTTTGATGAAAAGTTGGACTAAGACTTGATGGAAATACAAGAGGACATTGAGGTGCCTCCGGAGATCAAAGAATGGGTCGAAGACAAACCTAAACCCAACCTTGATCAAACCACCTCTTTCAATCTCGGAACCTTAGAAAACCCTAAGTTAATCCAGATTGGTTCAGACCTTACCCCAAACCAAAGGAATGACATGGTTACACTACTAACCCAATTCCAGCATGTGTTTGCATGGTCTCATGAGGACATGGTGGGTTTGTCCACTGACATTGTACTTCATCACCTTCCCATCAAGGATGGATTCAAGCCAGTCAATGTTACCTCCTTTTTAGTCTTAACAAAAGGACTCTAACTCATGCAAGCATACATGGGTCAACAAGTAGTACAGAGTAAGAATAGTATCGATCCACGGAGAAAAGTTTTAAAATTAAACTATCATACACCAATTGTATCACTATTTTTATATACTTAAACGAATAATTCACAATTATGCTTAACCTATATTCAATTACTGAATAAAACACAAGACTAATTTAATGAAATCAAATTTGGAATGAATGGGATTCTAACTTCATTTCATATTTCATCTAAACATTGCCATCATGCACAATCATACATTTATCATGGAAATTTAGCTAAGAGCACAAATGTAGACATAATCATTTTCAATGAATTATGACCTGTTTACATAACATCCACATTACGATAGAAATCATATAATCGACAATAATGCCAAAGTCACTATATTCCTATGTGAAATTGCAGCAATATTGAATTGAAGTACAAGCTCTTATCTTACTACACACGGTGAAATAATATATTTTCTATCTGGTTCACGAAATATAAAGCTAAATAATTCAGCCTCATACACACATGCTATCATGATTACAGCTATGCTCACATGTCATTTTTCAATTCCATATAAACACATACGATGAATGATGATCAAACATTCATGCAATCCAATCAATCGTGACAGAAATCCCAATGATAAACAAGCGATCAAGCAATCAGGCAATTTGTTATAGATTACATATCAAAATCCGTCAGAATCCCATAATGGAGTTTAGTTCATTTCTAAACCTAAAACCAGTATGGGATCATAATAACACATTGAGACTAAATATCACAAGAGTGAGAGAAGATAGAATTGATCAAACCCAATTGTAGAATTCATTTTAGAATGCTATCCAAATCTCCAATAATTTCCAGCAAAATAAAATGAATACTTATATAATAATTGAATTCAAGAGAAGATGTAGAAAATCTTGAGTTTATGTTCAAATCCTCTTTAGGATTCGTTCTATGCTTGGAACCCTAATTACTTGATGAAAAACTGATAAAAACGTACTACCCTTCGTCTGGTACCAACCAGAATAGTTTTAAATGCGACCACATTTAAATTTCAAATTCAAAAATAAAAGTCAAATAACTGCTGCATATAACATGTGCGGCCGCACGTGATCACCAAACAAAATGGGCGCGGGCGCGCGACTCCAGCGCGGGTGCGCGATTCAGCTATGCGGGTGCGCGATGTGTGTTTTTAGTCTCTGTCTGTCTGTCGCGCGGGCGTGCGAGAACTGCTTTGTCAAGCAGCGCGGCCGCGCTACTTCTATCTGCTGCATACTGCTATATGCTGATGTGGCTTGTTGTTGGTTCTTCAGCAATGCTCAGTTCCTTATCAACACACCTTCCATTTTCCACGCCTTTGGTAGATCCATACCACAGTGCCAACGCCAAATCATGCCATTTCCTGCATTTCCATACTAGAGGAGTTCTACTCAAGTAATGCAAAATAAACACAAAATGCAATTAAAAACATACTAAAATCCACTTGAGATGAGCATAATTCTCGTGAATTGATATTCAATAAGTAGGTATAAAACCCACTTATCAAATACCCCCAAACTTGAACTATTGCTTGCCCTCAAGCAATGCATACTACATTAAACACAGAAAATGCAACTACATGATATTCAACTAGATTACGATGCAAATGATTCCCACATTTTTCCAGCCAACATAGAATTCCAATCCAATATGCCTTAGCGAATTATTCAGATTCAAGAATACAACTTCAAACTGAGCTATAGACATAATATCGTACACTCAAATAACCCATACATGCTATAAAGATGCTTTTTGTGTGTGTGTGTTGTGCTCACTAAAACTTGATTAAAGCACAGAATACATATGCTAAACTGTTCAAAATAGAAAATTGCAGTCTAAATCAAGATTCATGTATACTAATGCAACAAAGACTACTCTAACATATCAATACAAACTAAGGTTCAACAATGGGTTTAAACTGCTTTATTTTTACTCACGAGGGCGATTTTTGCTCCTTCCCGTGGTGTTTATTGCTATTTTTTTTATCACATGGCTGTGCAATGCCTCATTCCATTAAGCTAACAGTGTTACCCCTTAGCGAGCTTTCGACTAACGACTCCCAGACTATAAAAGACCTTAGGGCGCTAGGTGTAAAGATAATCCCCTCGGGCGTACTTGCTCAAGTAACAAAGGTCCCAAAATAAGACTAACCATTGTAGTTTTATTTTATTTTATTGTATTTTATTTTTTTTTATATAGCATACCCATGTGTTCCCAAAGTTTGATTATCAATGTTTTTAATAGTCTAATTTCATTTTCCACATAATTCTCTTTTTACAACCACATTTCCTATTAAGCAATAAAAACACATAACTCTTATACCTGCAAGCATTTGTCAACACATAAGTGCAAACCGAAAGCATCTAAATAACATCCATGGATTACATCATGTAAAACATTATATCTAAGCTTATGTTATCCATTAAACTTAGCAATCCTTCAATATTCAAATTCATCATTGACTAGACATAAATTCCACATAGATAGAAATGCGAGACATGCAACTAAACATATAATGCAACTAACATATACTAACACATATCATCATGACTAATAATAAAAACATAAAATGCAAACTAAACATGCAAAAAAAATGCAAAAATAAAATTTTAACTAGCATACAAACACTAAATGCAACTACCTACTACCCAATACCCCCAAACTTCAAATATTCAGTGTCCCAATGAATGAAGGTATAGGGTTAGAAGAAATCTCCTACTAATCAGTTGCACCACCCTCTTCGGGTGGTGAATCCGGTGGTGGAAATGGCACGGCTGTCCCAAATTATGGCCACTCGAGTGTAGTACCATGCTGCGTAAACGCCTCCGCTAGCGACCTTGTCAACCCCGTACCAAACGCTACAAAGTTATCATATATAGCATCGACCTTCCGCTCCAACCTTCGGAGATGACGGTCATCATGGACAACAGTGGCTTAAGTGGCTTGTGTTGACGTTCTTGCTTCAATTTCCTGTGTAGACTGTGGTGGAGGCACCGAGGATGCGGGTTGAAGGATGAAACCTTTTGCCCTCAGGTGTGGCTCACCTCCTGCCCAATCCTCGAATTTGGCAATCGTTGCATGAGTTATATCTTGACTAGGCATTTGCATCTGTTCATCATCCCAGTGGACTCCTTGCTGTGCACACAGACTCGCAATAATGGAAACATGTAGGATACTTCCCGTAGTGCTCCCCCTCATGTAACGTAACATGTTCCGATTAATGAGATAGCCCACATTTATGTATTTGCCTGTGACTATTCCCCACAATATGATAGCCCTCTTAGTTGTGATTTCATGCTGATGCGTTGAAGGTACAAGCTTCGCACATATGAACAAATTCCAAGCTTTTGCATAGAGATTCAAGGCTGAGGCTGGGAAAGTACGAGGTTGATTCGTTCCTGCTCTATAAGTCCATTACGTTCTTGGAATGTACAAGTCAGTTATGACTTCATCCAAATCCATCTCAAAACGGGCAGACTCGACCCAATTATCATTCCCAGTCGGTGGAGTGTCGAGTATTCTGAAAATTGCCCTGATTGATTGAGGGGTATAATCAACTTGAACTCCTCGAACCATTGATAAACCACTCATAGAATCTTTGGCATTAGCATAAAATTCTCAAACAATACCCATGGGAGCAGGCATAGGGGTTGCAGTAAATCCTCCCCATCCTCTTTCTCGAATCATATTCCACAGTTTTCCATCTTGCTTCCCAGGCTTGAAGCCTTGTTCCTTCACAAACGTCTTTGTCACTATTCTATAGTACTCTGTTTGTGCCTCCAGACTGAGAAATTTCGTATGATCCACAATATCCTCGTCTTGACTGCTAGAAGAAGAAGATGATGATGGAGCAACAGATCGTGCACGCTTAAGACCCATTTGAAATTGATGAAGAAGAAGAAAGCTTTCTTAATATAATCGTAAGTGATATAATCGCTTCACAGAGAGCCCTCAAACTTATTTTGCATAAACTCACTGAAGCCCTAGTTTTATCAATGTAGATGTTTAACGTGGGTAGGAGAACCGATGCGATAATCAAGCAGTGGAGATGAGACGTTACACCTTCAATTTGGAACTGTTTTAGAAAGAAAGAGTCGTGCGTATTCTGGAGAGAATAATATGCTCTCTGTTATTTCAAATAATAACAGATATGGTGCAAGACACATTTTTAAATCTAAAAATTTCTCCGAGTCTGGTGTCGCGCGCGACTGCACGGTCTTTGAATAGGGAAATGGCGCGGGTGCGCGATCACTCTTTCTGCACAGGCGTGGGCGCACGAGCCTGTATTCTGCACTGCCATCTTGCATATCAAAGCAGCAATGAATCCACTCCAATACACCTGTTCAATCAGCAACTATCCTTATTAGATATCATGCCTCCCAAATCAAAACATGAATTGATGATTATGCATACATGACTATCCTAACGCAATACTTTCTCTGCTACTCCTACGTCTCATCATACGCTCAGTCAGCTCTTATACTACTAATTTAACATCAAGTATACTATGAATACTAACAGGAACATGAAACTAAATACTTTAAACAGAAATAAACAAGAGTTAAGGATAGAACTAATGGGTTACCTCCCATCAAGCGCTAAGTTATAGTCACTTAGCTTGACTGTCTCTGACTTCTCATGTTGAAGAAAGAATTGAGGTTACTTTTTGTCTGTCAACCTCACCACCAAAATAATGTTTCAGCCGCTATCCATTTACTTTAAATGGCTTGCCCGGGAACTTATCGAACATTTCTACCGCACCATGTGGGAAAACTGTCTTCACTATGAATGGCCCTGACCACCTTGATTTGAGCTTCCCAAGAAAAAGTTGAAGTCTGGAATTAAAAAGTAAAACTCTTTGTCCCAGCTCAAATACTCTCTTTATGATCTTGCGATCATGCCATTTCTTCACCTTTTCCTTGTATAGCTTTGAATTTTCATATGCTTGTAATCGGAATTCATCTAACTCATTGAGTTGAAGTAGCTGTTTTTCTCCTGCATCCTTCAAATCAAAATTTAGCTTCTGAATTGCCCAATATGCCTTATGCTCAAGCTCCATAGGAAGGTGACATGCTTTGCCATAAATTAGCTAAAAAGGTGACATGCCCAACAGAGTTTTATAAGCAGTCCTATATGCCTAAACATCATCATCAAGCTTTAAGGACCAATCCTTTCTTGTGGGGTTCACAACTTTTTCCAGTATTCTCTTAACTTCCCTATTTGAAACCTCTGCTTGGCCATTCGTTTACGGATGATAAGCTGTAGCAATGCGATGATTCACCCCATACTTAGCCAACAGAGTTGTGAACTGCCTATTACAAAAATGATTGCCTTCATCACTAATGATAGCCCTTAGAGTTCCAAACCTCGTGAAAATACTCCTCTACAAAAATTTGAGGACTACTTTGGCATCATTTGTTGGAAGAGATGCCACTTTCATCCACTTTGACACATAATCCACTGCTAGCAAGATGTAAAGATTTCCACATGAAAAAACGAAAGGACCCGTGAAATCTATCCCCCAAACATCAAAAGTTTCCACCTCGAGGATAGTGTTCAATGGCATTTCATTTCCTTTCGAAATGTTCCCGACTCTTTGACATATGTCACATCTTTGTACGAAACTGTAAGCATCCTTGAAAATTGTCGGCCAGTAGAATCCTGCTTGTAGCACTCTAGCTGCTGTTCGCTCTCCACCATAATGACCACCATATAAAGAAGCATAACAATCCTGTAAAATCCCCTCAGTCTCACTACATAGGATACATCTCCTTATCATCTGATCAGCACATTGCTTGAATAAATATGGTTCATCCCATATAAACCATTTAACATCATGCAAGAATTTCTTCTTTTAATGACCAACCAAGTCAGAAGGTACCATTTGACACACCAAGTAGTTCGCGTAGTCTGCAAACCATGGCACTTCCCCTTTTACCACAAACAACTGTTCATCTGGAAATGATTCATTAATCACGATCTTTTCATCTGCCTCCCTTTCCGGATTCTCTAGTCGAGATAAGTGGTCCGCCACTTGGTTTTCAATTCCCTTTCTGTCCTTGATCTCTAAATTAAACTCCTGCAACAATAATATCCATCTGATCAAATGAGGCTTTGCATCCTTCTTTGCCACTAAATGTCAAATTGATGCATGATCCGTGTACACAATCACCCTCGTACCAATCAGATATGCTCGAAATTTGTCAAAAGCATACACAACTGCCAATAATTCTTTCTCTGTAGTGGTGTAGTTCAACTGTGCATCAGTAAGGGTCTTGCTAGCATAGTATATCACATGAAAAATCTTTTCCTTTCGTTGACCCAAAACAGCCCCACATCATAATCACTGGCATCACACATGAATTCGAATGGTAGGTCCAAATCCGGTGTTGTAATGACTGGTGCTGAAGTTAACTTCCCCTTCAAGTACTCAAATGCAGACATGCAATCCTCATCAAATTTGAACTGTGCATCCTTCTCCAATAGACTGCAAAGTGGTTTAGTTATCTTGGAAAAGTCTTTTATGAATCTGCGATAAAAGCCTGCATGTCCAAGAAAATTTCGAATAGATTTTACTGAAGTTAGTGGCAGAAAATTGTCAATAGTCTCTAATTTAGCTCTGTCCACCTCAAGTCCTCTCTTCGACAGCTTATGTCCCAGAATTATTCCTTCTTGTACCATAAAATGACATTTTTCCCAATTTAATACCAAGTTTGTTTCAACACATCTTCTCAACACCAATACCAAATTATCAAGACATAAATCAAAAGAATCCCCAAATACTGAGAAATCATCCATGAATACCTCCACATTCTGTTCCTCCATATCCGAAAAAATAGCCATCATACATCTCTAAAAGGTGGTTGGAGCATTGCACAACCCGAAAGACATCCTTCTGAAAGCAAAAGTACCATATGGACATGTAAAGGTTGTCTTTTCTTGGTCCTCTGGAGCTATAACTATCTGATTGTAGCCTGAATATCCGTCCAAAAGTCAATAAAACTTATGACCCCCTAGTCTGTCCAACATCTGATCGATAAATGGCAGTGGGAAGTGATTTTTCCTTGTAGCTTTGATAAGCATGCGGTAGTCCATGCATACTCTCCACCCCGTCACTGTTCTTATCAGAATTAACTCATTATTCTCATTAGAAACCATAGTCATACCACCTTTCTTCGGTACACACTGTACTGGGCTCACCCATGAACTATCTGAAATCGGATAAATTATGCCTGCATCCAGCCATTTCAATACTTCTTTCTTGACCACTTCGTTCATGATCGGATTAAGTCTTCTTTGTTGCTCCACCGAGGGCTTGCTATCATCTTCCAGCAGGATCTTATGCATACAAAAAGATGGGCTGATCCCTTTTATATCTGTTATAGTCCATCCAATAGATGACTTGAACTCTCTAAGAACTCGTAGCAGTTTTTCTTCCTGAAAAGATGTTAGTGTAGAAGAAATAATCACAGGTAACTTTGAATCTTTATTTAAAAATGCATACCTCAAATGGTCTGGAAGTGGTTTCAATTCAAGTTCTGGAGGAGTTTCAAGAGATGGTTTCAATTTCACTGACGATTCTCCAGCTTTCTTCAATGGCTCAACAAGAGTCTTGAATTTTCTAAATTGTGGAGTAGTATGAAGAATGTGAACAAGTTCTTTAACCTCCTCATCATCTAATTCTTAATTTCCAGCCATAATACTTCTCAACGGTTGATGATCCATCAAACTCTCTACTTCATCATTTAACACCTTGTCCACCAAATCAACCCTCAAGCATTCTTCCTCTTCATCTGTCGGGAATTTCATTGCCTTGAATACGTTGAAGGTAACTTCCTGATCATAAACACACATTGTGAGTTCCCCTTTTTGAACGACTATCAAGGTCCTTCCTGTGGCTAGGAATGCTCTTCCAAGTATGATTGGTATACTCCTATCTTCTTCATAATCTAAAATGATGAAATCCGCCGGAAAGATGAATTTATCCACTTTTACCAAAACATCTTCAACAATTCCCCGTGGATAAGTGATTGACCTGTCAGCTAACTATAACAAAATATTTGTCAACCTTGGAGCCGGCAATCCCAACTGATTAAATACTGACAAGGGCATCAAATTGATATTAGCCCCAAGATCACACAAACATTTACTGAAGTTCATCTTTCCAATTGTGCATGGTATTGTGAAACTGCTCAAATCCTTCTGCTTTAGAGGTAATTTACATTGAAGCACTACACTGCATTCCTCCGTCAAGGCCACTGTTTTAAATTCTTCTAATCTCTTCTTCCTTGACAAGATACCCTTCATGAACTTTGCATAACTAGGCATCTGTTCCAATGCCTTAGCGAAGGGTATGTTAATCTACAGCTTTTTAAAGACCTCCAAGAACTTGCTAAATTGCTTGTCTTCCCTCTGCTTATGCAATCTCTGTGGATAAGGAACTGGAGGGTGAACTAGTGGTATTTTATTCACGAGCTTCTCAACTGAACCTGCTTTATCCTTCTCTTCCTGCTGTTGTCCAGAATCTTCATCATTTAATTTCTCATCAAATAAATTTTTTGCCTCACGCGGCCACGAGTCCTCCCCTTATAAACATGGCGCGGCCGCGCCATACTGATTTCCTGCAACCTATTTCCCAGACCTGAGTGTGATCGCCTGACATTGCTCCTTCCCTTCTCTTCTTGGATTTTCCTCTGTAGTACTTGGCAATGAACCCTGGGATCTGTTGTTAAGCATGCTCGCCATCTGACCCATTTGAGTTTCTAGATTTTTAATAGCCACTGCTTGGCTTTTAATCATCACCTCTATATTTTCCACGTACTTCATCATCATCTCCTCCATTTCTGATTTCTTTTCCTGCTGAGGTGCAGATGGAGTATGATGTTGTTGATGAGAAAATCCAGGTGGATAAGGTGGCCTTGGTGCAAACTGTTACTGAGCTTACTGTGACCGAAATTGGTTATTTGGTTGATACTGACTCTGTTGATTTCCTTGATTATTTGACCAACTGAAGTTTGGATGGTTGCGGTTGTTGGAGTTGTATGTGTTCTGAAATTGTCCTTGATCCTTCCTATAGTTGCTCACATATTGCACAGACTCCGAACTGATAGCACATTGGTCCGTTGCATGTGACCCTGCACATATCTCACACACAAATGCAACTGTCTTCGCCTTGGTGTCTGTCAACGAATCAATTTTCTTCGTCAAGGATACCGTCTTTTCTGACAATTGAGTGATAGCATCCACCTCTAATAAACCTGCAACGTTGGGCTGTGACATCCTAGCTGTAGGATTTTGGAAATCATTAGCTATCATTGTCTCAATGAGGTTATAGGCCTCTTCATAGCTCTTCTCCCATAAAGCTCCTCCTGCAGCTGCATCTACAATCGGCCTTGACTGCCATCCCAATCCATTATAAAATGTGTTGATAACCATCCAATCTGGCATGCCATGGTGTGGACATTTCCTTAGCATCTCCTTATATCTCTCCCAGGCTTCATATAATGATTCACCCTATTGTTGCTCAAACTGGGAAATTGATGTCCTCATCTTCGCAGTCTTAGCCATTGGAAATAATTTGGCTAAGAATTTCTGTGCTAGGTCCTCCCATGTGGTGATAGATCCCAAAGGTAAAGAGTGAATCCAACTTCTAGCTTTATCCCTCAATGAAAATGGAAACAGTCTAAGTCTTATTGCATCCTCTGTCACCCCGTTATATCTGAAAGTGTCGCATATTTCAATAAAGCTCAACAGGTGCTTATTAGGATCGTCTGTAGCAGCACCCCCAAACTGTACCGAATTCTGCACCATTTAAATAGTGCTCGACTTTATCTCGAAGGTATTAGCTGCTATCACTGGTCTAACTATACTTGGCAGCAATCCATTAATATTCGGCATCGAATAATCTCTTAAAGCCCTGTGCTCATCCCTTTGCTCTTCTCTTTGTCCTTCGGCTGCCATATTAGATGTTGTGGTCTCTAACTCTGCTTGTATATTTCTACGCGCTCTTGATTTCCAACCCCTACCATTGATGTTGTCTTGTAAAGGTGTTAACTCGGGATTGGAGGATCGAGTGCGCATATACTATATGCAAGTACCTTGAACAAAAACAAAAATAAAATTAGAAATGGGATAAGATTAGATTTGTCTAAGTCATACAAATTTAGCTTAAAACTGATGATAATAATACAATTAAACGCCTTTCCCCGGCAACGGCGCCAAAAACTTGTTGCCTCCTTTTTAGTCTTAACAAAAGGACTCTAACTCATGCAAGCATACATGGGTCAACAAGTAGTACAGAGTAAGAACAGTATTGATCCACAGAGAAAGGTTTTAAAATTCAACTATCATACACCAATTGTATCACTATTTTTATATGCTTAAACGAATAATTCACAATTATGCTTAACCTATATTCAATTACTGAATAAAACACAAGACTAATTTAATGAAATCAAATTTGGAAAGAATGGGATTCTAACTTCATTTCATATTTCATCTAAACATTGCCATCATGCACAATCATACATTTATCATGGAAATTTAGCTAAGAGCACAAATGTAGACATAATCATTTTCAACGAATTATGACCTGTTTACATAACATCCACATTACGATAGAAATCATATAATCGACAATAATGCCAAAGTCACTATATTCCTATGTGAAATTGCAGCAATATTGAATTGAAGTACAAGCTCTTATCTTACTACACACGGTGAAATAATATATTTTCTATCTGGTTCACGAAATATAAAGCTAAATAATTCAGCCTCATACACACATGCTATCATGATTACAGCTATGCTCACATGTCATTTTTCAATTCCATATAAGCACATACGATGAATGATGATCAAACATTCATGCAATCCAATCAATCGTGACAGAAATCCCAATGATAAACAAGCGATCAAGCAATCAGGCAATTTGTTATAGATTACATATCAAAATCCGTTAGAATCCCATAATGGAGTTTAGTTCATTTCTAGCCTAAAACCATTATGGGATCATAATAACACATTAAGACTAAATATCACAAGAGCGAGAGAAGAGAGAATTGATCAAACCCAATTGTAGAATTTGTTTTAGAATGCTATCCAAATCTCTAATAATTTTCAGCAAAATAAAATGAATACTTATATAATAATTGAATTCAAGAGAAGATGTAGAAAATCTTGAGTTTATGTTCAAATCCTCTCTAGGATTCGTTCTACGCTTGGAACCCTAATTACTTGATGAAAAACTGATAAAAACGTACTACCCTTCGTCTGGTACCAACTAGAATAGTTTTAAATGAGACCACATTCAAATTTCAAATTCAAAAACAAAAGTCCAATAACTGCTGCATATAACGCGCGCAGCCGCGCGTGATCACCATACAAAGTGGGTGCGGGCGCGAGACTCCAGCACAGGTGCGCGATTCAGCTACACGGGCGCGCGATGTGTGTTTTCAGTCTCTACCTGCCTGTCGCAGGGGCGCATGAGAACTGCTTTGTCAAGCAGCGCGGCCGCGCTGTTTCTGTCCGCTGCATACTGCTATCTGCTGTTGTGGTTTGTTGTTGGTTCTTCACCAATGCTCAGTTCCTTATCAACACACCTTCCATTTGCCACGCCTTTGGTAGATCCATACCACAGTGCCGACGCCAAATCATGCCATTTCCTGCATTTCCATACCAGAGGAGTTCTACTCAAGTAATGCAAAATAAACACAAAATGCAATTAAAAACATACTAAAATCCACTTGAGATGAGCATAATTCTCGTGAATTGATATTCAATAAGTAGGTATAAAATCCACTTATCAGTCAAGCAGAAACTTAGTCGATTGAAACCTGAGTGGAGCTTAAAGGTGAAAGAAGAAATTGTGAAACAATTTCAAGCTGGTATTATCATGGTGTCCACATATCCTAAATGGATATCCAACATCGTTCCCGTGCCTAAGCCTGGTGGAAAGGTGCGAGTTTGCGTGGATTATCGAGATCTGAATAAAGCTTGCCTTAAAGATAGCTTTGCCGTGCCATTTATCCACATTCTTATTGACAATACTGCTCAATACGACATGTACTCCTTCGTCGATTGCTTCGCGGGGTACCATCAGATCATGGTTGCTGAAGAGGATCGTGAGAAAACTGCATTCATCACGCCTTGGGGAACCTTTTGCTATAGACGGTTGTCATTCAGCCTCATCAATGCTGGAGCTACCTATCAGAGAGCTATGATGGCTCTTTTCCGCGACTTAATACATAAGGAGATAGAGATCTACGTGGATGACATCATTGTCAAATCCCGAAGGGAGCAAGACCACTTAGACCATCTCAAAAAGCTTTTCAACAGGTTGCGTAAGTACAACTTGAAGTTGAATCCAGCCAAGTGCGCCTTTGGCATTAAATCAGGCAAGTTGCTAGGATTCCTAGTCAGCCATAAAGGGATTGAGCTGGAACCCACCAAAATCCAGGCCATTACAGAAATTCCCATTCCTCAAATAGAGAAGGAAATACGGGGATTTTTGGGAAGAGTCAACTTCATTAGTAGGTTCATTTCTCAACTCACAGCAACCTGTGAGCCTATCTTCAAACTGTTAAGGAAGAACTCCTCCATGAAATGGAATGATGAGTGCCAGAAGGCCTTCCTTACAATCAAAGATCAGCTAGTCAAAGCTCCTATTTTGGTACCACCCAGGGATGATGTTCCCCTGTTCATGTTTCTGTCTATAAGTGACCATGCCATGGGCTGCATGTTGGGTCAGAAAGATGATAGATGCCGAGAACGAGCTATCTATTACCTCAGCAAAAGATTCAGCAGCAGTGAACACAAGTACACTCTGATTGAGAAGACTTGTTGTGCTTTAGCATGGGCTGACATGAGGTTACAACATTACCTCCATGGGCACACAACCCATCTAATATCTCGCGTAGATCCTCTCAAGTATGTTTTCAGTAAGCCCATACTGAATTGTCGACTGTCCAGATGGCAGTTGACTCTGCAACAATTTGGCATTGTTTACGTGACGCAAAAGTCCATTAAAGGTCAAGGAATCGCGAATCAACTGGCCGCTGCACCTTCAGGGGATTTCAAACCCTTGGAAACATACTTCCCCGATGAAGGGGTAATGACAATTCAGCAACACCATCAGTACGATACACGTCAAACATGGAACATATATTTTGCTAGAGCTGTTAATATGGAAGGTTCTGGAGCAGAAGCAGTTCTAGTATTCGGTACGGGGGAGCAGTATCCTGTCGCCATTAAATTACAGTTTAGCAGCATCAACAACACAGCTGAGTATGAAGGATGTATCATGGGGCTAAAACTTGCCCGTTCAATGGGCATCAGGCAGTTAACTGTCTTTGGGGATTCAGAGTTGGTAATCAAACAATCCACGGGAATCTATCAAACCAAAGAGCTATATTTGTTGCCTTACCAACGGCAAGTTTTACAGATGACTTTGGAGTTCGAAGAGATCTCCTTTCTATACATTCCTCATAATAGGAATGGCTTCGCAGATGCATTAGCAACTTTGGCCTCCTTGATTCACATACCTGACAAGGAACACGTGACAAATGTCACATTAGCCCTGCAAAAGGCACCAGCCTATGGGAACTATGTTGGAGAAGTATCGGATAAGCTACCTCCCATCTAACAACCTTGGTATCAGCATATCAAGGAGTACTTACGAGATGGATCTACACCCACTGAGATGAGCCTGACTGAGAAAAGGCGGATTCATCAACTAGCCATGAAATTTTACCTGAGCGGAGATGCACTCTACAAGAGTGATGCAAGACTAGGTCTCCTCAGATGCCTGGATAAGGATCAAGCTCAGAGACTCATGGATGAGGTCCATGGTGGAGTATGTGGCCCACACATGAACGACCCTTTACTTGTAAAGAAGATCCTCATAACAGGACATTATTGGCTTTCTCTCAAGGCTAACTGCAATGACCACGTCAAGAGATGTTATCAGTGCCAAATTCATGGGAATGTTATCCACGCCCCTTCACGAGAGATCCACAATATGTGTTCACCTTGGCCCTTCTCAATGTTGAAAATGGACGTGATCGGGCCCATCGAGCCTAAAGCCAGTAATGGACATCGCTTTATCTTCACCATAATCGACTACTTTACCAAGTGGGTAGAAACAGCCTCATTCCCCATGGTTACCAAAGAAGTCATCATTGCTTTCATCAGAAACAATGCCATTTGTTGATATGAACAACCAGAGGTGATTGTATCAAACAATGCTAAGAACCTCAACAACAAAATGATGGATGAGTTATGCAGTAAATTCCACATCAAACACCTTAACTCCGTCATCTACCGTCCAAAGATGAATGGTGTTGTTGAAGCGGCTAACAAAAACATCAAGAAGATCATGCAAAAGATGTCCGCCAACCACAAAGGATGGCCTGACCTATTGCCTCTTACTCTGTTAGCCTACAGAACGTCAATGCGCACTTCAACTGGGGCAACCCCCTACGCATTAACCTATGAGATGTAAGCAGTACTCCCCATAGAAGTAGAAATGGAATCCCTCAGAGTGTTGATAGACGCTCAGCTGGATGAAGACCAATGGGTACAAGACAGGTATCACCAATTGTCTCTAATATATGAAAGGCGAACCGCGGCTATCTTCCACGGTCAGTTATAACAATAAAGGATCGCCAGATCCTACAACAGAAAAGTCCGGCTACGACAGTTTAAACCACATGACTTGGTTTTGAAGATCATTGACAACCAAGATCAGTATAAGGGAAAATTTGCCCCTAACTGGGAAGGCCCGTTTATTGTTAAGGAAATATTGACAGGAGGTGCTCTTAGATTGCAGGAAATGGACGACGATGAATTTTCACAACTCATCAACTCGGACACCGTGAATCGGTACTATGTCTGAAGTTACCATCAAGCAAATATCCTGGTATTGGATCATCAGATTGCCAGTCATTATGGTTCTTTAACCCTTTACCACATACAACTCTTTTCCACACTTTGCCCCCTCGGGGAAACATACTCTTTAAGCCAGCAGCATGGCTTCACTGCGCTCTTACTACTTTGGTCATCCCACTAGGGATTGAACCTCTCGCGTTTACAGTTTGTCCCCCCAAACATGGGATCAAACTTTCTTTTGCCTGCAGCCTATCTTGCACATGGGATTAAACTTTCTTCCCCACAGTTTGACCTATACATGGGATTAATCTTTCTTCCCCATGGTTTACCCTGCACATGGGATCACGCTTTTCTACTCGCCCTAAGGGGAGAACTACGTCGACCTGATCTCATTGATACATGGGAGTACGTACGCAACCATATTTTATATGGCCCGATCGTAATAAAACAAAAACAACAAAAACACTTCTACACCTTTTTTTTACAAAAACAAAAACAACAAAAATATTCCTACACCCTTTTCTGCAATAAATAGCGTTGAACCTCTTACACCAGGTTCAATCTACGCAGACCTGATCTCCTCTTCAATAGGAGTACGTAGGAAGCCATTCATGGTTCGGTCTAACCCCCTACCAAAACACAAGTACTTGTCAATGGTACTGGTATCAAACTTCAATCCATCACATTTCATTGGCTTTAGACCAAAGGGATGGAATTACCTGAACTCCTCCTAAATAGGAGATTCGACGACCATCTAAGCTACGGTTGTACCTCAAAGAGCAACACCAATCCATAAGAGATGGAATTAACTAGGCTCCTCCTAAATAGGAGTACTGGCGACCATCTGTGGTGCGGTCAATCTCAGAGAGAAAAGCCACGCTCCTCTCCACATTTCCATACAGAAACCAGTCCCAAGACACCAAAGATGGTAGGGATATACACAGATCCATGATCCATTCTGAACTATCCGGAGACAACTCAATGTCCATCCAGCAAGGAGGAGGTCAGAATATATCAAGATCATAAGTCCTGAAGAAGCAGGCAAATATCAAGCAAGTATCCAAGCATATCTAAAAGGGAAGTGATCAAAAATATACATTTCCCTATTATATATAATACTGTTTGATATACACAATGTAAATTGTACATGACAAAATGGCTAAGCTAGTCTGTGCAGGAAAATACAAGGCTATCTACAGATCGGTATACATACGAGCTAGCAGATCTAACATAGAATCTCTCAGGAGAAGGAGGTAATGTTGTGGTCTCCTGTACAAGGATATCCACACGAGCCAGCAAGTCCGAGGCCATCTGCATGGTGACGCGATGCTCATCAATATATGCACCCATCTCGGCAAGCATACCAGTGATAAGGGATCTTACTGTGGTACTATCTGTGACGGCTACATCCCCGGCAGATATAGCTCTATCCCACTCAACTATCACTGCATCTCTGGCTGATCTAGCCTCATCCCGCTCAACAACATCAGTATCTCTACGAGCTAATGCCTCGTCCCTCTCTAACAGAGCTGCGTCTCTCCCATCAAGAGCTGTTAACATCAGGGCTCTTGCCTGATCTCTCTCAAAGGTCATCAGATGAAGACTCTACTCAAAGTACTGTGCTGAATGCTGAATCACGACAGTGCTAGTACTGGGAGAATCTAAGAGAGCTACTGGCAACCCAGTAAATGCCTCCTCCTCGGTGTGAGAATCAATGTCCTTCATGGGTTTTCCACCATCTGAAGCAATGCTCGACAATGTGGATACTACCGCAGCCGATGAAATCTCTGTCTCCATCCACGCAGAATACTCTAGCGAATAGCCCGGATGGCTAATAGAAAAAGTAGCTATCTTACGCTGATCCCAACAAGCATACACACGGGATCGGTCCTCTGCTGATAGATGGAAAGAAGCTAAGCGCTAACCTAACGCCCCATCAAAAGGATGAAAAGTCCTGGAACTGGTCAAACTACGACATCTCGGCCAGTGGGTGGTAGGTAGTCATGCCCCTCAAACCAGCCAGAGGGAGATAATCCATACCCGGAGCATGAGTGATGAAATTATAGGGTGAACTGAGTCCTGAGCATGACAAGATAGCAAACGAATCTACAATCTCGACTAAGAAAACGGACCAAGATACAGGATCTGTACACTCTGTAGGCTGGAAAGAATACGACATAGCTATCTCATGGGTGAAACAATACCCGTGTCGTCTGAATATGCCAATCGGTCTCAAGTGTGACATAAACCACACGTACAGCATGACCGAACTACCTGTGAATACCCCTGCAGGGTAAGTACTACAAAATGTGGCCGACCTCACTGTCTCTGCCATGATCAACGAAATAATGGTACGACCCTCCCTGAGAGCTCTCACTACCATAATAACGTCGATGTCCAACTCGTCCATGTATCGTGGCATGTACACATATGATAATGCACACAACATCAATGCATCCACTCTGGCCAAATGCCACTGGTCCTCTAGTATGGTGAAATCCCCAGAATACCGAGCATAGATGTCCTCATAGCTAAATCTGTCAATCAAAAAATGCTGGGATATCACGTGACCGAATGTGATCTCATCATGCACAGCTCTTCGCCTCAGCCTGGTGAGAGTCATAAACTAACAACTCATGTCACCAATGGCCATACGCACATAAGGTCTGTCAAGTGGCAGCATCGTCAAACGTGCATACTCCTCCAGAGTCCGAGTCAACTCCTAGGTCCCAAACCAAAAAACATGCCTCTCCGGTACCCAGTGCTCCAGCATGCCCTCCACAAATCCTGCTGGAACCTGAAACATCAAAAGGGTCATGGTATGCTGCAACAGCTGATCTACAGTCACCCTATCTAAGGGTGACATACTATCATACCAATATCTCAGACGGGATGCCATCAATAATGGCGGGATGTGATCTATGCGGCTGACCGTCGCAGAAGACATCTGTGTGGGCCGTATCATAATACCATCCCTGGGTCAATGCTAAATACCTCTGGACATACATACATATGCATAACATGATATATGCATAACAGATAATAGATGGCAATATGATATAGGGAATGGAAAAATTGTACATACATTCCTAAGTATATCATCATCTCTGTACAACTAAAAATATAGAGAAATGGGGCACAGACGCCCTATTATTAACAAAGGCCTATCAAAAGATATAGCAAGAATAGGGCACAGCCACCCAATAGCCAATAGAGGCCTATCAAAAGAGATAACAAGAATACACATCAGAAGAAGATAATGGTGTCAATATCTACGTCATCAATCTTATCCACCTGATGCAACTCCTCCTGAGTCACTGGATCTCTATCAACATGGATGTCAGACCTATATAAAGGAGGATCTGTGCCGGCAAAGCCAAATGGGTCATCTGATGGGCCAGCTCCTGTGCTAGAAGGATCAAACGAATCTGCCTCTGCCGGATCTCTGCCCAAATGCCGAATAAAGAAATGTGCCAGGTCCAGTCGCTGGGTCAAGAAGTTAATCTGTGTCACATGAGTGGGATCTCGGACACAGGCTAGCCAATCCGTCATCATCACGGATCAGGAACTATATCCTCCATGAACTGAGTGACGCGGGTCTGGGCTCCAATGGTGCGAGGGATCCACCAATGCTGGAATACATCCTGAGTGCAAGGACCCTCTGACAATACAAAACTGTCAACACCCAACAATGGGATATCAATAATGGGTGACTGGGACACAGGCCAATAACGCCTGGCAGGAGGCAAGATCGGTATACGAATCTCTTCTATGGTGCTCCTAATAGCACGCTGTCCTAAATAGAGCTCCCATCCTCCATCTATGAAGAGAGGAACCCTACGGGTGAAAATCACGTCTTCGACACCAGTCGGGTACCCATCTTTAAATCCAGTGGCCAAGTGCTCCCCAGAATATGGAATCCATGTGATGACATCCGTTGTCAACAACTCCAACTGTAGGTGACAATGAGTGAAACCCTCAGCTACGGGGACCTCCGTCAGTATGGAATGATGCCATCGCCGTCCTCGTGGGTAGGTATCCAATCCTAATACACTCACAGGACGCAAACATAGGAGCCTCTCATAAGCCCAAAACTGCCAACACAAAGGCAAATATCTGCTATCAATTAACACTCTTAACCTATACATGATAAATAATATGAGAAATACTTACCAGCAGAAATGGGTAAAATCCTAACCAAGCCTCGGTCAGGCCCTGCGAGCGCATACGCATGCCCCTGAGGAAATAGGCAAAGGTTTAGGAGCCCTAATTATACTCTCCAATATGGTCCACATGTCGCGTGGCGCTGATCAAAGAAAATGACATCGTAGAAGAGTTATCTTCTATGAAGCAGGCCCTAATGATCATCAGGAACAATTGCCGAAAAATGTGATCCCTGACTCTGACATCAGCTGGTATGGGCTCACTCAATAGCCCACTCATAGCATCTACGCTCAAAGGACCCGTACGGACAGTCCTGCCCTTGAGCACCTCCGTCAGAACTCCTAACAAGGATCTAACGATAGTCGGGGTAATATCCGTCGTGCATGGAACTGGCGCCCCTCCAATCTCCATATCTATGATAAATCGCCAATCCATCGGTGTCATCATCACCTCACAGCCCAGTAAATGAAGAGACTGAGTCTGGTGAAACCAACGCTCAAACAATGCCCTGAGGTAACCCCAAGGACAACGGCGGGGAAAGATGGAAAAAATGCTCCAAATCCCCAGTCATGCACAATCGCTCTATAGTCAGGATGCAGAGCTTGGAACATAGAGTGAATGCTGAACCAGTTCCCTCGAGGCTGTGTAAAGATGGGAACCTGCAAAATGCAGATCGACATCAAAATCCTTTACTCCTCATCAATAGGAAAGAAGGAAGATTAAGATCTAAACGTTATACCTCGTTGGCATGCAAATACATCAAGGGATGTCTACTCAAATCACCCAAAAGCTCTGGGTTTGCCACCTGAATACCCGGGAGGTCCCTACGGGGAACATGCGCAGCAGGAGTGAGGTTCACAACCGAAACATCCTCCTCCTCGTCCTCGACGTCCGGGACATCAACCCGGACTGGACATATCACCGCCTCCACCAACCGACGAGGCTGTCTAACAGAACGGGGTTAAGGTACTTCAGAAGCCCTCCTTTGTACATTAGAAGTGGTCCTGTGGGAACTACTCGGCTGATCCGAATCCATAATATCTGGACAACAAGTCTCCAAATCACCTCAGAAGGGGTGTGGTATCTTCTAACCTGGAGCTTTTCAAAATGCATTTAATGACTACATGCATGCATGCATTATTTTAACATACATCTGCAGTAGAGTTAAATATACATGACTACTCAATGCCTATATTTTAGAAAATTTTGCTATAGTTTCCTCTATAAATAGGACTATCCACATGTACATAGGCATGACTAGGTGGCCATTCAGTAGCACACCTGCCCACAGTTATATAAATACTATTTGTATTAAAAAATTAAAGTTATCAATCCATAAGGGTAGCCTAATTACCAGGATTACTTTGCTTTTTCACCTTTGCTCATTTGTTCACAAATAGGATAAGAAATAGCAGAAAAAAGGTGCCAATTTGACTGCTTCAAAAGTCAAATTTTTTCATATCATGATGTTCAGCATGGTTTAATACTGACATTTACTATGTTGAATATTTTTTTATCAAGTCATTTGAGCATACATAATCACTACTACGTGCTTAGATGCATTTCATGTGATAAGTCATTTTCCAACAGATAAAAACTGGAAAAGAGTACATGTATATGTTACCAGGACAATGTAGAACACTTGCACGGTGATAGAATTTGCAGAAAGACGTCCGAACTCAGCAGATCTGAAGAAGAGGTCTTCGATTCCCTTCGTGGTGCAACTTAAAAATAACTTATGAAAGTAACCTACAGGTATTTAGTAACCACGGCTGGCCGCAGGTCCACCTTACTTGGGTCCCACCCCTTCGGTTCGGTCCAGTTCGAGTTGCAAAGGAGTTCTCACAAGCTAAAAAGGCCAAATTAGAGATAAAAACGCTACGCGATTGAGCGGAATAGCCTGAAATCCTAGTTTTTCTGGGCCTGACTATGGCTTTCATATCATTCATTGGTATTCACCCGAACACAGGGTATACTATACCGATGATCCAAGTCGTTGCATATCACATTTGGCAATACCGCACAGAGGTCCAATGCCGTCAATTTAGGGCCGTTGCTCTAATCTCCGCAAAAGATCCCCATCGGGGGTTACAACACATGGTTATCTATCCACAAGCAGATCCCTGGCGGGGGTTACAATGCATATTCCACTGATACACACATCAGTGATGATCAAGTAGATCCCCGATAAGGGTTACAACGCATGTTCCGCTGATACACACATCAGCGATGATCAAGCGAATCCCCGACGGGGGTTACAACTCATATTTTACTGATACACACATCAACGATGATCCAAAAGATCCCCCGATGGGGGTTACAATGCATACTTTCCATTGATACACATGTCAACGAAGGTCAAGCAGCCTTAACATTAGTTCAGCCGTTGGCAGATTAACCCAACGTCGCATCAAAAACCATCCGATGAGTTCATCAGCTGATGCACATATCAACAAAGGTCAAGCAGCCTTGACATTCATCCCTAGTAGGGAGTTCATCCGTTGATATACACGTCAGTAGAGAATCAAATGGATCCCCAGTTGGGGTTACAACGCGTGGTCAACCGTTGGTGCACACGTCAACCAAGGTCGGGCAGCCCTGACAACACATACTGTTAGCAGTAAATCCAATAAAACATTGATATGTCCTGGCGATATAAACCAGGAAAGATCGACGAGAGAGGATCAATGATGGAATATGTTATAAACATCCTCAAACAGACAAAGTTTTATCCCCACAGATCTCTTGTACACTAGAGGCACATCTTTGGAGTAAAGTCTGTATCCAGGATTAAGGACTTTGGTGATTGCCCCAACGTCAATATCCTAATAGGTTTGGATTATACATCCAAACTTGTCGTCATTACCATCACCGGTAGAAGCAACGGGGAGTCGACAATCATCCCCAGCATGTGGAAAATTAATACATATGCATCATCCATATGCATCATACACTTGCATCATGTTGCTCCATATAGCATCATGTTTATCTTGTTGCATTTCAAGTGTCTAGGATTCTTTATCCTATTCATGCCATTGCATTGTATGAATATGATAAAGAGGGGCTTCTGTAGACACTCGAAATTTTTTGCACACCTGTTACTGACATTACAGGAGGGTAAATTCGTCTTTCAGAGATAACTCTGGAAGACAGCTCACATCCAGTCCGGATACTACCAAAAGTTAAGTCTCAACCACAGAACACACACCGGGAGTAATAGTTCTAACCTCGGCGATAACCCTGAGGCCTGCAGTTTCAATACCAGAAATTTCACCGGAGAAGACCTATTCATCCCAGAGATAACCCCGAGATATTCAGCCTCAGTTCCAACACTAGGAATAGTAGATTCCAACCTTAGAGATAACCCCAAGGAAGGCAATTGCAGTTCCAGAGACAACCCCGGAAATGCTTATTTCAAATGCATGCAATCAACTTCAACCTCGGCGCTTACACCGAGGCACTCAGTACAAGACCTGGCAATAACACCAGGAAGACAGACGCACCTCAGAGATGACACTAAGGACCTTCAACACTTACAGCAGTCCAATCTCAGAGATAACCCTGAGCAACGTCTACTTTATCAGCCCAAACTGGAGATAACCCCGGTGAGGGGCAAAGTCATCATCTTGTCACCTTGACGGCACATCACACTGTCTCAACATATTAGACATACATTTCTACACAGCAATGTACCATAAGAGCCAAGGAAAATAATCCCAAGTGACTATTACGCAGGGTAACGGATAGAATTTTAAGTTTGAAGACCGGAGGGCATCGTCCCATCTTCCTGACTTCATACAACCTCTAATCCCTTGTCATTGCGTAACTCTCGACAACGGCAGTCCGAAATAGGTCTTACATACCTCAGTCGGATGTCCGGATTGTAATTCTAAAAGTTCGAGCGGACATCACGTTGCATACGTGCACGTACTTCGAGACGACGGGACCCGCAAAACCCGGGGCACCTCAGGCAGCCGCAGGTATACCTGCGGCTCCCCCCTCTATAAATAGAGGGCTTGGGGTGGCCATTTTGAAAAGAGAAAAGGCGAGAAAGCCCTGTCCAATTTGCTCTGTACACACCCTCAATTGAGTGCTTTCTCATTTTAAACACTTGTAAGCTCATATATAGCTACTTTTTATCGACGGGAGCCGAGTGTTCATCCATTTTAAGTTATTGAAGTCTTCTTTGGTAGCCCACTGTAAGCCTTCTTACACACTTTAAAGCCTTTCTCTTCATCTTTGCACACACTATTCTTCACGTTGAGAGTCTGTTGCGTGTGTAGGCCCGGACTTCGGTCCGTGGTTTCATTTCAGTTTGTATATATATATATATATATTCTCATATATGGACTAACATTATTGAGTTATGCCTCGATTTAGCCTAGACTTATGTCTGGAGCATTTAATGGCTTTCGTGTATATATATATATATATATATATATATATATATATATATATATATATATATATATATATATATATATATATATATGTGTGTGTGTGTGTGTGTGTGTGTGTGTGTGTGTGTGTGTGTGTGTCGAACTCTGTCCAATGAGCCTAGACTCACGTCTGGTGCGTTTAAATGCTTTCGTATATATATACTTATATATATGAACTGTGTGTCGAACTTTGTTCGATGAGCCTGGATTTTACATCCGGTGCATTTACTGCTTTAATATATATATACTTATATATATTAACTATTGTTGGACTTTGTCCGATGAGCTTGGATTTTATATCCAGTGCATTTACAAACTTTTATATATATATATATATATATATATATATATATATATATATATATATATATATATATATATTTACAATTCGTCCCGCCTGGAGTTTACTTCGTGGCGGTTGACCATTTTTACAGCTTTCTATACATTTCGTCCTGCCTGGAGTTTCCTCCGTGGCGGTTGATCGCTTTTACAGCTTTATTTACATTTCTGATCCCCCATGGAGGTGCTTCGTGGTGGTCGATCATGTCTGCATATATATATATATATATATATATATATATATATATATATATATATATATATATATATGCATGCTTACTGCGTTTATATCAATTACGACATCATGTGAGCCTAGGAATCATGTGATCGCAGATTCAGTCCACTGAATATAGATTCGGTTCCCGTGATGGACCTTTTTCAGCTGTAAGCAGCTTGTAAATTTATTCCCGGTGTTTGAATTTCCTCTGATGGTTTCCATACCCATGAAGAGTTCGGCACTGCTTTGTACATTATTTTCTCAAAGATGCTTCGCATCTCGAAAATAAAAGCAATCAAGCCGAACATTGAATAAAATGGAAGTATCAAAGGCCTCAATTACTATTGAGCACAGGGTTTAAAAAACCTCTTTTTACAAAACATCACTACTATATCTTGGATAAAACTGAGTTTTTAAACAAATTCAAACCCTATGTATATAGGTGCGAACGAGGCATAGCACTACTTCCAAATAACAGTACATTGACTCACACACACACACATTCATATAACAGTTTCTTGAAAAGTGGTGGTTACCGTGGCAACACGGATGTCGGGGGGTGCCTAACACCTTCCCTCCACATAAGCAAGTCCCCGGACCCTAATGAATATTGGTTTCACAGACCCGTTTAGCAGTGTCACATCACTTAGTTAATGTGCAAACCTTTTCTCGGTTGTGTTGGTACAACAAGTTAAAAAACCAACTGGCGACTCTTAACAGTCCATCGTCGACATTATACATGTCAGACCTTTTTCACTTGTTTTTTTAAAAAAATCTCACATAACATGAAAACACAAAAAAACAGGTAACGAAGAGGGACAAATAAAAATCCCGACGTCGACATTGTGTATGTATGTATGAATGTTGAGATGGCGCAAAGTGGGGTTGGGATGGAAAAATAACGGTTCTGCCCTTCACCAGGGTTATCTCCGACTTGAGCTGATTTAGCAGTCGTTGCTCAAGGTTATCTCTGAGATTGGACTGCTGCAGGTGTTGACCGTCCTCAGTGTTGTTTCTGAGATGTGCCTGACTTCTTGGGGTTATCTCCAGACTTGGGAAATGAGTGCCTCGGGGCCATTGCCGAGTGTTTGAAGTTGATTGCATGGGTTTGAAACAAGCATTTCTGGGGTTATCTCCAGAACTGCAACTGCATGCCTCGGGGTTTTCTCCGAGGTTGACGATGTCTTTCCCAGTGTTGTTTTCGGGACTGAGACTGAGTATCTCAGGGTTATCTTTGAGATGACACGGTCTTCTTCGGTGTGATTTCTAGTATTTGAACTGCATTCGTCGGGGTTATCTCCGAGGTTGAAGCTGAAACTCCCGGTGTTGTTTCCGGGGTTGAGGTTGAAACTTTCGGTAGTATTTTCGGGACTGAGCTGGATGTCTCGGGGTTATCTCCGAGATGGTAATACTGCATATCTCAGGGTTGTCTTTGGAATTGAACTGAGCTGTCTTCCAAAGTTATCTCTGAAAGACGATTCTGCCCTCCTGCAATGTTAGTAACAGGTATGCAGAAAATTTTGAGTGCCTACAATAGTTTTATATCTTTTAAACACCATCAATATTAATCTTATATTATTATAATATTTTTTTAGCAAATTCCATATACTCAAATAAAGTATGGGAACTTGTTGAAGCACCTAATAACCTATAGGGTGCAAGTAGGTCTACAAAAGAAAAAGAGGGGTAGATGAAAAGGTGGAAACCTTTAAAGCACGGTTGGTAGCAAAATGTTTTACGAAAAAAGAAGGTATCGATTATGAGAAAACTTTTTCACCAGTAGCTATGCTTAAATCTATCAGAATACTCGTATCCATTGTTGCACATCACGATTACGAGATATGGCAAATGGATGTCAATACTACTTTTCTTAATGGATATCTTAATAAAGAAATTTATATGAAGCAGTCTGATGGTTTCATAGTTAAAGGCCAAGAAAATATAATATGCAAGTTGCAAAAGTCCATTTATGGACTTAATCAAGCATCAAGTTCTTGGAATATATGGTTTGATCAAACAATCAAATCTTATGGTTTTAAACAAAATCCAGAAGAATCTTGTGTGTACAAGAAGAATGAAGATGGGGTGGTGGTATTCTTAGTTCTTTATGTGGATGATATATTGCTTATGGGTAATGATGTGGGAGTACTATCTAGCGTCAAAATTTGGTTGTCTAGTAATTTTGAGATGAAGGACCTAGGAGAGGCTAATTACATTTTAGGGATCATGCTTTGGCATGATCGCAAGAATAGAATGTTAGACCCATCCCAAGTTGCATACATAGATATAATTTTGGCTAGGTTCAACATGCAGAATTCCATGAAAGGACTACTTCCTATCAGACATGGAATTCCTCTTACTATGGAGTAGTGTCCTAAGACACCTCAAGAGCAAGAGCGCACGGAAATGTTGGTTGATTTCACAATCAATGAATACATGCAAGTATACATGGTCAACAAGTATTAAAGTGTAATTAGAGTATCGTTCCCACGAGAAATTATTTAATAAAAAGTATCAAATGCTAACTCATAACCAAATTAATTTTATCTAAACAAATGATTTCGGATTGTCAATTAAAATAATTAATAAAACTACTATTAAATACCACTAGATTAAAATCAAGTTATGGAGAATTAAGATCACAACTATACTTATTGCTTCACTTATATCAACACACTTCTTATTAATTATGCTCACTATTTTGGACTGTTAATCAGGAACTCATCAGTATTTATAACCACCTTCCGATGCATTACAAATAAATCAATCTAAATCCACAACTGATAGAATTATATTAAACACCCTAATTAATTAATTTACTATATTTCTATGTGAATTACAATTAAAGAGGTTTTAAAACACATGTTTCCTTTCAGATTATATGCAGCGAAAATGTATATCCATATCCTAAACACAAATCATGAATTATATCACCATATAGAAAATACAATCACATCCTATTATGATCAGATCTAAATCTATACTTCATCTCCTAAATCCATATAGATTATCATGGTAATTGTTGATCAGAAAATTAAGTAATTATGTACAAATCATAATAGAAAATCCCTAGAATAGATCGTAATAATTAATAAAGAAGGATACTAAAACAAGCTACGTAATAAGATCCGTTTCAATCTTAAACAATAATTTAGTTCATTGTTATTGAATTAAAATCTAGAATACACAATTGAATAAATATTAAAAGACAAAAATAGAAGTAAAAGAAAGAATGAAATCTGTTGTCTGCAAATCTGATGCTCCCCTCTTGCTCCTGCTCTTGATCTTCAATGATCCCCAAGTTGCTTCAATCTCCAATAATCCAATATAAACTAGGGTTTATGTTTTAATCTAATGGAGTGTTTTATCTAATCTAATCTATCTAATCCATCTCCTATTTTATACCTCACATCATGTATTTATAGGTTACAAGTCAAATCCCTTAACCAAATCCTAATCAGAATAGAAATCCATCTTCTTTCCTTTGCAATCCACAAACCTGTCCAACACTTTTTGCTAACCAGCGCCCCAGCAATCTAGCTAGCGCCCCAGTGCTATGCACCAGATTGTAGAAAAAAAAATTCTCTTCGATTTGACAGGTGGCTCGTCGCGTAATTCCTCCCAGATCTCAAGTTATGACCATTTTATCAAAAGACGTTCGAACAGGAATCCAACTCCAACTAATTGTACTTTGACACATTATTTGGAGACCCAAACGAACTTGGATTTTTGACCACCATACCTTTCTGAAAAGCTTAAGACGTCCTCTACAACATCATTAAGACCATTTTCACATTCTGAAACTCAAACACAGTCTAAACCTTAATTGAAGCTCTGAAGGTCAACTTGCCTAAAAGCTATAAATTGCAATGCTTCTCCAACTTAACTAAAATGCAACATAAAAGCTCAAATTTAGCTAAAATGCAACCAAATGGCTTCCAACATCATTTCCTACAAATAAAACACAAAAGAACATAAAAAAGAATAGAAAATACGTGAAAACTCACAAATCATCAAGTCAAAAGTACTCAAGTTATAAGTATAAAACTCACTCATCGAAAGACAATCCCTTATGCTTCGGCGGTGGGAAGTCTTATGTATGCAATGTTGTGTACTAGACCAGATATTTTTTTACAGTAGGCTTGGTCAGCAGATATCAGTCCTAGAATTGAACATTGGATAAAAGTGAAGCATATACTTAAGTATCTACGGAGAATAAGAGATTATATGCTTGTCTATTCTAGTGAAGATCTTGTCCCAAAAAGATATACAGATTCGGATTTTCAGTCAGATAGAGACTTTACAAAGTCAACATCTGGTTATGTGTTTACTCTTGGAGGTGGAGCTATCAATTAGAGGAGTGTTAAACAGTCTTGTATAGCTGACTCCACCATGGAAGTTGAATACGTTGCTGCTTCCGAAGATGCAAAAGAGGTTGTATGGCTCAAGAAGTTCTTGTTAGAAATAGGAATGGTACCTTCAATATCATCTCCTATTGTCATGTTTTGTGAAAATAATGGGGCGATTGGACAATCAAAGGAGCCTAAGAAACACAAGAAAGGCAAACACATTGAAAGAAAATATCATCTCATTCGAGATATAGTTCAACAAGGAGATGTGATAGTTTCAAAGATAGCTTCTGCACAAAATTTGGCTGATCCTTTTACGAAGACCTTGTATTCTAAATTATTTGATTTTCATCTTGAGGGGATGGGTATTAGACATATGGTAGATTGGGTTTAGATCTAGTGGGAGATTGTAAGGTTTTAAACCTAGAAAACCCCAATGTTGATATTTATTTTATTATTTTAATTATAAATTTTAATTTCATTTTGCATAATTAAATGTGTCATAAATTTTATCCAAAATTATACATCTTGTAATTTATGTATATGAAGGAGTGTCATATACAGAGGACATAAATTATATGTTATGTATAATTAAAGAAATATATTATTCTCAATTTTAGATGGAAATGGACATACCATTCTATTAGATTGTAATACACTTGAGTAAATGATTTGTCTTAGTCATGTAAAGTTAAGACTTTAATCAAGTGTATTGGTGTATTTTTGAAATACATAGAACTGGATCGTTACTAAAAATTATTTGTTAAATGCTATTATTATAAATAATTTTTCAATTACTATTAATGTGCAATTACTCTTAATCCTGAGAGAATAATGAACTTGATTTTATAGTGTATGTCACTTTAATATATTAAAGAATGAGATTTTAATACAATCAATACCTCAATATGTTGGTGATATATGTTATGAAATTAGGAACATGTATTTTTCAAGTTGAAATTCTACAATTAAATTATAATATCCCCTTGATATAATTTATTGGTTGATCACCAGAATCTTGGCCAAGTATTTTAGTAATTCAAATTACTAAAGTATTAATTTAATTTATTAAATTAATGTGTGATCAAAAGTTTATAAATTATGTACTAAAGGATATAAGCAGTAAACATAGTGGGTAAACAATTTTATTCCTACACGCGTCTATGGATATTACTGTAAAGGAGTATTTTTACAAGATATTAATAGTGGAAGGAATTAATTAATTAATTTTAATTATGTTAATTCTAGAGTGCAATTATAACTATTTAGTAGAATTATGTATAATTAATATAATTCTAATTGATTAAAGAGTTAATCAGAAATTAGTATTATATTGGAGCTAAAATTATAGAATCCTACTTGATTCCCACCCTAGCCCTTATTAAGATATAACAAAATAGCATGATAAAATATATCTCAAGAGTTTTCAAATCATATTGATAAATATCAGAGAGTTGAGGACTCTATATATTCTATATATCACCTTGCAGTATTTTGAGCCCACACTCAGAAAATACGTGAAATCAAAATAAGGGTCATAGAGAGGAAGATCAGGACGAAGAAAAATCCATCGTCAGAATAAGCAAAAATTATCCATTGTGCTACAACCAAGTACGAGGTATGTAATATTATATTTGTTTATGCGAAATTATGAGAAAGATCTTGGAATAATAATTTTTAAAAGTAAAAATTATTAATTTATTTGGAAATCATTTCCTAAATTATGTGCGGGGGAGCATCTGACGGAACAGTGTGCAATAAATTCGGCAGCAGTACAATATGTTGGTAGTTACACTCGGCCATCAAATCCATATCAAAACACTTACAATGCGGGGGCAAGGAACCACCCCAATTTTTCATGGAGCAATAAACAAAATCATGAGAAAGCTCCACGACCATTATATCCTCCCGAATTTCAAAATTAGTAGCAACAGTACGTTCCGCAACCCGAAAAGAAACCAGATTTGGAGGAGCTACTTATAAAATACATAACGTGTAAAGAGGCGGCAATGAAAACTCAGGCAGCTACAATAAAAAATTTGGAAAATTAAATGGGACAGATTGCAAGTGCTATGAACAATAAATCTCAAGGGGATCTTTCGAGTGATACCAAGAAGAATCCTAGGGGTGGCCAAGAACAGTGCCAAACTATTATACTTAGCTATGGGAAACAGTTGAATGAGAAAAGTGCAAAAAAATCGATGAAGGCGGCAGAAATTGAGAAAAAAACAGAGGAATCAGTTGAGGAAACAACGGTAGAAGATTAGCTAGTAGTCAAGAAGAAGGCTGAGAAAACAATAGGGGTTCCACAAGTTGCATATCCACAGCGATTCAAGAAACAAAATTTAGATAAATAATTCTACAAGTTCCTTGAGGTTTTTAAGAAATTGTAAATTAATATACCGTTTGCGGAAGCATTGGAGCAGATGCCAAGTTATGCTAAATTCATGAAACAAATTATATCAAGGAAGAGGAAGTTAGAGGATTTTGAGACAGTAGCTTTAACTGAGGAATATAGTGCCATATTGCAAAAGAATCTACCGCCAAAATTGAAAGATTCGGGTAGCTTTATCATTCCTTGTACCATTGGTAACTTGTCATTCAGTAGATGTTTATGCGATTTGGGTGCAAACATTAATTTGATGCCTTTATCGATTTATACTTAGTTGGGATTGCCAGCACCGAGACCGATAAACATCTCTCTTCAACTAGTAGACAGGTCGATAACATGTTTGAGGGGAATAGTAAGGGACATCTTAGTAAAAGTGGATAAATTCATCTTTCTTGCTGACTTTATTATTTTGGAGTATGAGGAGGATAAGGATATTCCTATCATCTTGGGAAGACCATTTTTGGCTATTGGTAGAACACTCATCGATGTACTGAAAGGAGAATTGACAATGAGGGTTCAAGACCAAGTAGTGACATTCAATGTGTTCAAAGTTATGAAATTTTCTAAGGATGATGAAGAATGTTACCGTATGGATGTGATTGAGAAAGCGATGGACGATGAGTTTGTGAGGATGTTGAAAACCGATCCATTGGAAACTACCTTACTAGGGGACAACGACATGGATGATTCAGAATTAATTGAGTACCTACAGATATTAGACGCTTTGCCAAGGGTTAATCAGTTCAGAATTCCTTTTGACCCGTTGGAGTATGCAAAAAAGTCTTCAGTTTGTATGAAATCATCTTTAGAAGAGCCTTCTACACTTTATCTCAAACCATTACCTAACCATATCATTTATGCGTATTTGGGTAATTCATATACTTTGCCTATTATTATTGCATCTGCGCTTAATGAATTTCAAGAAAGTAAGCTTCTCCGAGTTCTTCTCGAGTATAAAACTACCATTAGATGGACCATCGTGGACATAAAGGGGATAATCCTATCATTATGTATGCATAAGATCCTTTTAGAAGAGGATGTGAAACCTATAGTTGAACAACAATAAAGACTAAATTCGATCATGAAGGAGGTGGTAAAAAAGGAAATTCTGAAATGGGTAAATCGATGCAGGAATTAACTATCTAATATCTGACAGCAAATGGGTAAGTCCAGTGCAGTGTGTTCTGAAAAAGGGTAGCATGACAGTCGTGGCCAATAAAAATAATGAAATCATACCAACTTGGACAGTGACAGGATGGAGAGTTTGTATGGATTACCGAAAACTCAACAAAGCTACCCAAAAGGATCACTTCCTTCTACCATTCATAGATCAGATGTTAGACAGGTTAGCGGGATGCAAGTAATACTATTTATTGGATGGGTATTCAGGATATAACCCGATTGTTATTGCTCCGAAGGACCAAGAAAAAACAGCCTTCACTTGCCCATATAGAACTTTTGCTTTTCGAAGAATGTCGTTCGGGTTGTGTAATACTCCAACCATGTTTTAAAGATGCATGATGACAATCTTTTTGGATATGGTAGAGCGGAATGTTGAGGTTTTCATGGATGGCTTTTCAGTGTTTGGGGATTATTTTGACATTTGCTTAGAAAACCTTATCCTGGTTCTGAAGAGATGTATGGAAACCAACTTAGTGCTTAACTGGGAAAAGTGTTACTTTATGGTACATGAAGGGATTATCCTCGGTCACAAAGTATTCAGAAAGGGGTTGGAAGTAGACAAGGCGAGGCTTGAAACGATAGAAAATTTTCCACCGCCAAACTGAGTAAAGGGCATTCGCAGTTTCCTTAGACATGCTGGATTCTACCGCCGATTTATAAAGGATTTCTCTAAGATCACAAAGCCCATATGCATTTTTTTGGAGAAATATGTGCCTTTTAACTTCGACGAGGAGTGTTTGTCATCCTTTGAGCAGCTAAAGAAGAAGTTGACAACAATACATGTGATCGTGGCACCGGATTGGTCCATACCATTTGAATTGATGTGTAATGCTAGTGACTATGCAGTAGGGACTGTGTAAGACTTCAACTTTTATAAATAAAGATTTAATTTTTTTCGAAATATCTTTTTGAATAATAAGGTGTGGATTTGATATAATGTTAAGTTGTGGATAATATTTACAAATTTTGCAAAGTAAACAAGTTGTCATAAAATATTCGTTTAGTCGGGAAATATTCGTTTTATCAGGGAATATTCGTACGACGACACAATCATTGGTGGACCCCACAACAAAATTATTGTCGGAGTTAAAAAATAACATAAATAACTTTTTATAAATATAACGACAAAATTTTTACCGTTAAACTATTGAAATACCTGGTGATAGAAGTATAGTAATACGCTTGGTTGCATAGTAGCACACGGTATTGCACAGTATCTTTAATTATTGATGCTTACATGAGAAGTCACTCAGTTTTATTAAATTATTGCCACAGTAATTGTTGCATAATATCTCACATTATTGATTCAATTGTTGTCACCATATTTTATATTATTAAATCAATAATTGAGACGACAAAATTGTAAGACTCCAACTTTTATGAATAAAGATTAATTTTTTCTAAATATCATTTTAAATATTATGGTGTGGATTTGATATTATGTTATAGTTGTGGGTAATATTTATAAATTTTACAAAGTAAGAAAGTTGTCATAAAATATTCGATTAGTCGGAGAATATTCTTTTTATTAGGGAATATTCGTACGACGACACAATCATTGGTGGACCCCACAACAAAATTACTGTCGGAGTAAGAAAACGACAGAAATAACTTTTATAAAAATAACGGTGAAAGTTTTACAGTTAACTGTTGAAATACCCAGTGATAAAAGTACGGTAATATGCGTGGTTGCATAGTAGCACACGGTATTTGATGCTTACGTGAGAAGTCACTCAGTTATACTCAATTGCTGCTACAGTAATTGCTGCATAGTATCTCACATTATTGATTCAATTATTGTCACAGTATCATCTGCATAATATTTTATATTATTAAATCAATAATTGAGATGACAAAGTTATTCATATTATTATTTTCATTATTGACAGTACCTAAAAAGTTCTGTCGAGAAAAGGGGTTTGGTCACCTAATTGCTCGCCAATAGGGAGAAATCCTTATCGGAAAGCCCCCTCTTTTCTAGGAATGATCTAGTTGTTAAATATTGTAAGTTATAATATTAATGGTGAATATTATTAAAAATGTGTTTTGTGAAGCCAAGTGAATTGAGATAAATATAGGGGTTTTTATTGAAGTAATTGTTATAAATTTTGCTTATTATATGGACCCCCACTTACTCATTTTTCAAAATAATCGATAGAAAGTTATAAAGTGTGTGTGTGTGTGTGTGTATGTGTGTGTGTGTGTGTGTGTGTGTGTATATATATATATATATATATATATATATATATATATATATATAAAGTGTGTGGAGTGTGTGTGAGGGTGTGTGTGGGGTGTGTGTTAGGGTGTGTGTGTGAGTGTGATGTGTGTGTGTGTGTGTGTGTGTGTATATATATATATATAAGTTTTATTTTTTATGAAAAATAGAATATATTATATTTTATTATGCATAGTAATGCATAGTATTTCATAGTACTGCATAGTGTGTGCATAGTGCTGCATAGTAAAATTAAAAATTTTTAAAAATTTTCCGCCGGTTGTGCCTGTGAATAAAAACTATTGTGCGTCCGTGATTTTATTTTCTAGATAATATCCCTCCATTCTCTTAAAAATAGGATGCTTAGTTTAGAATTGAAAATCACACCAGAATCAGAGAATTCTTCTTCTATAATATTGAGCGTATTTCTTTAGAGTTTAAGGAAGCTTTGAGCGTAGAAAATAGTACAAGTTTTCTTCAAGAATATCTCCGTCATACCAGTCAGAAATACTCTTCTTTTAAGGTAAGGGGTATTATTTATTTCATATTAAAAAAATATATTATTTTTTGTATTCGTATGAAAATTATTTTCGTTCAATATTCGTAAGGGATATTATTTTTGTTCAATATTCGTAAGAAATAATATTTTCTTCCATACTCTGTAGTATGTAAGTAATATTATTTCGTTTCAGATTCCGAATTCTACACTCATTTTGTTAAAGTATTACTTCTATACTCCTTAAAATTAGTAGAATATCCATGAAATTTGCGCTTCATCTAGTATCGTTTCACAAGGATATTTTTTTGAACATTCTTATTAAATTTTTATCTTTTCATGCCGGGGTACTATTCATGGGATACTATTCATGAAATACTATTCACGGGATACTATTCACTCTGGTACTATTCACCCGAGGTACTATTCATGACAGAAATTAATTTCTTTTCTGTCGAAATTATTTTTGATACAATATTATTATTGAATTTTACTTCACAAAGCAGTATCATGTTGACAATTTGGACATTATTGAATTCTGGATATATTGAATTATAAATCTTTAAAATTTATTCTTTACTTTCATTTAATTGAACTCTTATATTATTGTCATCATCCTCATGCTTATATTGTGATGAAAGTCATCTTTGGCCCGTAGTGCATAGATGGACTATTGATTTGTATGATTATGACAAGGGATTATTCGGTATAATCATGACATGTAATGTTACAAATGATGTAGTAAAAGTCCTCATTGGCCCGTAGTGCATTGATGGACAGTTATTGGCATGATCATGACCATTTGTGATAACACGAATATCATTGGCCCGTAGTGCATAGATAATTTGTGGATGTGATAATAATGAATATTCTTGGCCCGTAGTGCATGGATAATTCAGTGATGTGGATTATTTTTTGAGCTGAGTCTCAACGATAAAATTTATGATAAATTTTTTAAATCATAGAAGATAGTAGATATCATGTTCTACTTGACTCTTCTAATAGATTGCTTGTTCTGCAGCAGTTAAACTTGTTGTTTATTATCAGTTTAACACTGTTGAAGGCTAATGATAATTTATTCTGCATTATCTTAGTCATAATATTCTTTACTGGGCTAGTTGAGCTCACCCTTTGCTTTTATTGTTCTCTTTAGGAAATGAGAATATAGCTAGGACTAGTCAGAGAACGGAGTGATGGTCCAAGATTATGGCTATAGTAGTCCACACTATTTTATAAAATAATGTGATAATAATTGTAATGAGGACTCCATTTGAGTTTGGATATTGCCTACGAGACAATATTCGTGTTAAAACTCTCAGCTACGTTTTGTCGTATTGTATAAATGAAGTTTGTATTTAATTTCTGCATCATATATTTGGCGACTCAGAATGGGTGATGTATACCTATTTTGAGGGCGTCTCAAAAATTATTCATATTATTATTTATATTATTGACAATGTCTAGAAAGTTCTGTCGAGGAAAGGGGTTCGGTCACCTAATTGCGCGCCAATAAGGAGAAATCCTTATCGGAAAGTTTCCTCTTTCCTGGGAATGATCTGGTTGTTAATATTGTGAGTTATAATATTAATGATGAATAAATATTATTAAAAATGTGTTTAGTGAAGCCAAATGAATTGAGATAAATAGAGAGATTTTTATGAAGTATTTGTTGTAAGTTTGGCTTATTAAATGAACCCCCACTTACCCATTTTTCAAAATCATCGGTAGAAAGTTATCTCAATTTTATTTTATTACTTATAGTAGAATATATTATATTTTATTATTTTCATAGTACCACATAGTGTTTGCATAGTACTGCATAGTGCAACATAGTAAAAATCATGTGAATTCTCAAAAACTTGCCCATGAATTTGTCCGTGATTCTGTAATTGTGCGTCCGTGAATTTTTCTTAACAGTACCTCTGTCATTCTCCTATAAATAGGATGCTTAGTTTAAAAATGAAAATCACACCAGAATAAGAGAATTCTTCTTCTATAATATTGAGCGTATTTCTTTATAGTTTAAGGAAGCTTTGAGTGTAGAAAATAGTACAAGTTTTCTTCAAAAATATTCCCGCCATACCAGTCAGAAATACTCTCCTTTTAAGGTAAGGGATATTATTTTTGTTCAATATTCGTAAGAAATAATATTTTCTTCCATACTCTGTAGTATGTAAGTAATATTATTTCGTTTCAGATTCTAAATTCTACACTCATTTTGTTAAGTATTACTTCTATACTTGTGACACCCCCAAATCCGGGTACTTCATATCCCACATGATTTGGTGTTCACTATTCAAACATCATATATCTATCTACCCATAATAATGAAAACATAAATAGATAGAAATAAATCCTCTCCTTAAGGAGTTACATCATCAGAAATAAATGCATAAATCCCAGGTCATACTAACCTTAAATCTTAACTGCGGAAACATAAACAATTAATCGTCTTACACAACAATAACATAAGTCTAAAATATAAATACATCATCACATCAAACAACAAGTCTTCATCACTTGTTAATATTGCCCTTGCCTTTGCTAGTAGAAGGCTCGTCAGACCTTTCGTTCTTAACTGCAATGTTATTATTACGCAATAGTGAGCATGATTGCCCACAAGTATAATGATGAAACACAATATAATAACATGCGAGTGAATCAAAGACTTCTGGAATAAAACTCAACTTTTGAATCAAGAATAAATAATAGAATCAAAAGAATTCTGAGGGTCATAAGACCTTAAACTATGTCCTAGGTTATCAAGGGTTAAACTTGACACCTTTAACAGTCATAAGACTATGGACTCTTTTACTCGTACTTAGGGGGATCCGCCCTTAGTACCATACTGTGCACAATATCTTAAAGCTAACGCAAAAGTAATCCCTATACAGGGTTGTTCATCTCAGTTTGACATTAGAGTCCGCACTAAAGGAAGTTTGGTTTGGAAAATTTAACAATCTGAAATTTAGAACGTTCACCAACTGTGGACAAGTCGAATCAATAAGGGTTCGCTAGTCTAACAAGGTTCAACAATAACTGATATTTAAATTGAATAACAATCTCAAGAGGTATACAATAGAATAAATATTGTATAACAGAATCATGCTTTCAAAGGATTAATAAATAATAAGAACTTGCTCGATATAGAACATAAGTCTGGAATTTGTTCAATGTAAGGAGATAAGTTTATAAATTTGCATAACGATAACAAGTAGGGTTAGGAAACTTGCCTCGTGCGTAGATTACACGTTAATTATACATATTCCTCGATTTTAATCTTACATACCATTCATATTCACAATACCAATCAATTATAACGTAACTAGCCATCACAAGTTCATTCTTTTTGTCTAACTCGGATTATGACCATACTTAGTCAAATTACCACACTTATTTTCACATAATTTACACTTCACGAACAATAAGCTAACTATGCGTTCAATAATTCAATCCACACGTAAATGTGTTATTGACATGTCAAGAACCTATGTTAACATCTCATTATATGTCTAACACATTTTTATGTTCATTAGATTAGGTTACTATTACATTCCTGGATAAAAATAATCAAAAAATTTCATTTCTGAGCAATCTGCAGAGTGGCGCTGCGACGCAACTGATAGGCTTGTTATTGGCGTTGCGGTGCGACCCGCGTTGCGGCCTGGACATTGGCGTTGTGGCGTGCCTCGTGCTGCGGCGCGGGGTTTATGCTTACAACCGGCGCGGCGTAGCAGTACCAGAACTGCGATTTGCAAAAAATTGCAGAACATGGCCAAAACCTCCAACTAACTAATTCTTACACGAATTTAGACATAAACAAACACTGTAATACACATATAACTACTACCCAACCCTTCTAACATGATTTTAACAAGTTAAAACACATAATTTACAGAATCAAAATATATAATTTTATTGTTCTTGAAAATTTTGAACACAAAACATAAAAAGTAACACTACGATTTCGTTATAACACCAAATATGTCCATTCAAAGTTTGATTTCTTCGTTTTAACATACATAATCATATGTAAGTATAAATTTATGATGTAACATATGATTTAACGTATAAAATTCGTACGTAAGGGCCATATGGCCATATTTCTATACTCTGTATTTTTGAAGAACAATATACGACATATTTTATGAAATTGATGTTATGGAAATATACAATATATATAGTAATGCATGTTATAATAACACATTATCACATATATAACACATAATCATTACTCTTTTTCAATTACAGAACTTGAATGCCATTTTCATGAAAACTTAAACAACGTAAATTGAAACTTGAGTTTAAGGTTTTTACCCTTGATTGCTCTGCTTGGATTACACAAGATGATGACAACTTCCAATTTCCCATAAATCTTCTCCTTTAATCTCACTGATTCTCAAAATTCTCTCTCTCTCTGATTTGTTTTTCCAGACTTAGCAAAATAATAGAAAAGAAGACGTATATAATAAAAGAAATTGACGCTGTGTGGTCAGTTAACCCGATCATGGGTTAACTGCTCCCAACTCCCAATAAGGCTTCGTTTGGCTAGCCTTAAATGGCTCAAATCCATTTAATTTAATAAATCTTTTATCCTATAGTTTAATAGTGTCACACCCCTTTATAAAATAAATCAAATATCTTATTTACTTTAATTTAAATAAAAATATGATAATTTCTCATTAATTCACATAGTCACATAATTAATTTTCTCATTTATTAATTATGTCAAATTATTAATTTTCTCATTAATTATTAATTTAAAAAAAAATAATATTAGGCTTATTAAATGTTTCTTTTAATTCAATAAACTTACATAATTACATACTTTGAATAATCAAAATTCTCCACATTAATTTAATAAATATAACACATATAATTAAATTAATCTATCACAATTTGATCAATTAACTATTTAATCCAATAATTAAATCATCGAAAAATATTTATTTAATTCAATAAATATTCAAATAAAACTACAAAAATCTTGTTTGTCACATCTTTCCCCCCCTTAAAAGGATTCTGTCCTCAGAATCACGACTCAATCAATCTGTCCCGTTACATTCTCCCCTCTTACAAAGATTCTGTCCCCAGAATTGCTTACACATAATTTAAGTAAATAAATCAGGGTAATTCTTCATCATATGCTCTTCGAGTTCCCACGTAGCTTCTTCAGCGTTGTGGTTCCTCTAAATTACCTTAACAGAAGGTATTACTTTATTTCTGAGAACTTGTTCTTTCCTGTCGACGATCTGAACAAGAATTTCTTCGTATGATAAGTCTTTCTCAAAATATAGGGGTTCATATTCAATCACGTGCTTGTAATCGGGTTTGTAAGGTCGTAAAACTAAAACATAGAAAACGTTGTGGACATTCTCGAGTGCTGGGGGTAAGGCTACCGCATACGCAACTTCCCCGATTCTTCACAGTACTTCGAAGGGTCCAATGAATCTTGGGCTTAATTTTCCTTTCTTTTCGAACCTGATATTTCCCTTCCGGGGAGAGACTTTCAAAAATACATAACTATCCGATTCAAACTCAATATTTTTAAGGTGTGGGTCGGCGTATTTCTTCTGTACCAATTCTGGGCCTAGTAATTGTCTCTCGCCAACTTCATCCCAGTATAGCAGAGTTCTACACTTTCTGCCGTATAACACTTCATAAGGCGGCATGCCAATACTAGTGTAGTAACTGTTGTTGTAGCCGAACTCTACGAGCGGTAGATGATCATTCTAATTTCCTTTAAAGTCCATTAAACAAGCTCTTAACATATCTTCCAATGTCTGAATCGTTCTTTCACTCTGCCCATCTGTCTGAGGGTGATATGTCGTACTCATTCGCAACTGCGTACCCATGCATTCCTGTAGACGTTTCTAGAAGTTCGATGTAAAGCGTGGATCCCTATCGGAAACAATTGACACTGGAACTCCGTGCCTCGAAACAATCTCTTTCACATATAATCTTGCCAACTAATCTAAGTTGAATCTGATTTTGATCGGAAGGAAGTGTGCAGATTTTATCAATCGGTCAACGATAACCCATACTGCGCCATAGCCTTTCTGAGTTGACAGAAGGCAAACCACGAAATCCATCGTAATGTGTTCCCATTTTCATTCTAGGATCTCTAACGGTTGTAGCAATCCACTCGACCTCTGATGTTCTGCTTTCACTTTCTGACATGTCAGACACTTGGCAACACACTCTGCAACATCACGTTTCAAATTTGGCCACCAGAAATGTTGTCGAAGATCTTGGTACTACCAGGGTGAATCGAATATTGTGAGCTATGAGCCTCGCTCAAAATGTCTTCCTTAATCTCTGGTACTGGCGGTACCCAAATTCTGCTCTCAAATCTCAATATTCCTTCCTTATCTATCTTGAATCTCGGTTCGGTTCCTTCGGATATCTTCTTTTTCACCTTTTTACATTCTTCGTCCTGAAGTTGAGCCTCCTTAACTTTATCCAGTAGGGTTGTACCAGATTGCATATAGAACAGCTTCTCGTCAATCTCCGTAGGATACATCACTTCCAACTCCAGTTTCTCCATTTCTGAAATTAGCTCCTCCTAAGCGGTCAACGTCATCAATTTCTCCCGACCCTTTCTACTCAAGGCGTCGGCAACCACATTTGCCTTACCCGGATGGTATAAAATCTCACAATCATAGTCCTCAATTAATTCCAACCACCTTCTTTGGCGCATATTCAAGTCTTTCTGTGTAAAAATATATTTCAGACTCTTGTGGTCTGTATAAATTTTGACACTTCTCCCCATAGAGAAAGTGTCTCCAAATCTTCAAAGCGAATACCACCGCAGCTAATTCTAAGTCATGGGTCGGATACCCTTTCTTATAGTCCTTCAATTGTTGTGGCATATACGAAATGACCCTGCCGTTTTGCATAAGTTCACAGCCAAGTCCTTTATGTGATGCATCACTATAAACCAAAAAATTTCTTGTGTCATCCGAAAGAGATAACACAGGTGCCAAACTCAACCAATTCTTAAGCTCTTGGAAACTTTCCTCACACTTCTCCGTCTAAACGAATTTCACCAATTTTCTAGTCAAATTTGTCAACGGGGTCGCGATCTTGGAAAAGTCCTGAATGAATCTTCTATAATAACCTGCCAATCTAAGAAAACTTCTTACTTTCGACGGCATCTTTTGCTGATCCCAGTTCATCACAGCTTCGACTTTGGAGGGATCCACCAAAATTTTGTCCTTATAGATCACATGTCCAAGAAATTGTGCTCTTTTAATCCAGAATTCGCATTTCAAAAACTTGGCATACAACTTCTCCCTTCTCAACGCCTCTGACGTTACCTTCAAATGCTCTACATGTTCTTCCTTGGTTTTTGAGTATACCAAAATGTCATCGATAAATACCACCACGAATTTATCCAAAAACGGTTTAAATACCCTGTTCATCAGGTCCATAAACATTGTAGGAGCATTTGTTAGACTAAATGACATCACCAAAAATTTGTAATGACCATATCGAGTCCTAAACGCTGTCTTCAAAATATCCTCTAGCCTTACCTTCAGTTGATGATAACCACTCCTCAAGTCTATCTTTGAAAAGTATATCGCTCCTTTTAATTGATCAAACAGGTCATCGATCCTTGGTAATGGATATCTATTCTTAATCGTGACCTTATTTAGTTCTCTATAGTCGATGCAGAGCTGCATCATCCCGTCCTTCTTCTTTACAAATAACGACGGCGCTCCCCACGGCGATACGCTCGGTTAAATGTATGTCTTCCTTAATCTCTGGTACTGGCGGTACCCAAATTCTGTTCTCAAATCTCAGTATTCATTCCATGTCCATCTTGAATCTCGGTTCAGTTCCTTCGCATATCTTCTTTTTCACCTTTTTACATTCTTCGGCCTGAAGTTGAGTCTCCTTAACTTTATCCAGCAGGGTTGTACCAGATTGCATCTGGAACAGCTTCTCGTCAATCTCCATAGGATACTTCACTTCCAACTCCAGTTTTTCCATTTTCTGAAATTAGCTCCTCCTGAGCGGTCAACGTCATCAATTTCTCCCAACCCTTTCTACTCAAGGCGTCGGCAACCACATTTGCCTTACCTTGATGGTATAAAATCTCACAATCATAGTCCTTAATTAATTATAACCACCTTCTTTGGCGCATATTCAAGTCCTTCGGTGTAAAAATAGAATTCATACTCTTATGGTCTATATATATTTCACACTTCTCCCCATAGAGATAGTGCCTCCAGATTTTCATAGCAAAAACCACTGCAGCTAACTCCAAGTCGTGGGTCGGATACCCCTTCTCATAATCCTTCAATTGTCGTGACGCATACGTAATTACTCTGCCGTTTTGCATAAGCACACAGCCAAGTCCTTTATGCGACACATCACTATAAACAACAAAATTTCATGTATCATCTGGAAGAGACAACACAGGTGTTGTACTCAACCTCTTCTTCAATTCTTGAAAGCTTTCCTCACACTTCTCCGTCCAAACAAATTTCACAGCTTTTCGAGTCAAATTCATTAACGGAGTTGCGATCTTGGAAAAATCTTGAATGAATCTTCTATAATAACCTGTCAATCCAAGAAAACTTCGTGCTTTCGATGGCTTCCTCGGCTGATCCCAGGTTATAACGGCTTCGACTTTGGATGGATCTACCGAAATTCCTTCTTTATCGATCACATGTCCAAGAAATTGTACCCGCTCGATCCAAAATTCGCATTTCAAAAACTTGGCATACAACTTCTCCCTTCTCAACGCTTCTAATATTACCTTCAAATGCTCTTCATGTTCTTCCTTGATTTTTGAATATACCAAAATGTCATCTATAAATACCACTACAAATTTGTCCAAAAATGGCTTGAACACTCCATTCATTAAGCCCATAAATGCTGCAGGAGCATTCTTTACACCAAATAACACTACTAAAAATTCGTAGTGACCATATCGTGTTCTGAATATTGTCTTCGGTACATCCTCTGGCCTCACCTTCAGTTGATGATAACCACTCTTCAAGTCTATCTTTGAAAAGTATCTCGCTCCCTTCAATTGATCAAACAGGTCGTCGATCCTCGGTAATGGATATCTATTCTTAATCGTGACCTTATTCAGTTCTCTGTAGTAAATGCAGAGTCGCATCGTTCCGTCTTTCTTCTTCACAAATAACACCGGCGCTTCCCATGGTGACACGCTCAGTTGAATGTACTTCTTGTACAGTAATTCTTGTAGTTGTACCATTAATTCTTTCATCTCTACCAGTGCCATTCGGTATGGTGCCTTCAATATTAGAGCCATTCCTGGTGCCAAATCGATCATGAACTTAACCTCTCTATCTGGCAGAAGTCCTGGCAAATCGTCTAAAAATACGTTTGCGAAGTCCCTCACTACTGGTATCTCTTCTACTTTCGGATTCTCTTTACGACTGTCGACTATGTAAGCTAAATATCCTACACAGCCTTGTCTTAACAAATTGCTAGCCTACATCATCGTCAGACAACTCGCTTATCTAGGCGACTTACTACCATAAAATATAACCTTTGACGGAGTCATAAGGTTAATACACTTCTTCTGGCAATCAATTACGGCCCCGTAATTGAATAACCAGTCCATTCTCAAGATAACATCAAATTCTCCAAGTCGAATAGGGATAAGATCTACGTTTATGTCATTACCTTTAATATCCACTCTACAGTTCTTATGTACGTACTTAACAGGGATTATTTCTCTATTCACAATTTCTATGTTCATGGGGTATTCTAACTCATCCTTAAGAAATTCTAAGTTCTTAGCAAAGTCATCGGATATAAATGAACATGTAGCACCCGAATCAAATAATACATAAGCATTAACTTTATTGATCGGAATGATACCTGACACCACATCACGAGACTGCACAGCATCCTGCACTGTCATGTTAAAAGTCCTGGCAGTCAGTCGGTTGGTTGCGGTTGGTCCTGTGATAGTCAGAGTACTTTCACCGCTGTTTCCCCTATTTCCTCCTAATCCTGCCCCTCCAAATCCCTTTTTAGGACAGTCTCTTGCCAGATGATCCTTTGAGCCATAAGTGAAGCAGACACCCTTCTTTGGGTTAGGACAGTTAGGTGCTATGTGGCCTTCCTGACCACAATTATAGCACACTAGTTTACCCTTCATACACACTCCCAAATGAGCTTTCCCGCAGGTTGGGCACGCTTCGATCCTCTTCTTCTGCCCTCCTTGCTGATTTCCAATTGACGAGTTAACGGACCATCTTCTCTTCTGATTGTTACTTCCTCCCGTGTTACTTCCACTAGCCTTGTTAATTCCTTTATTTTCACTCTTCTTCTTCTTCTGATCCTGATTATATTTGGTTACCACATCGCTTCCACCTTCAGCGAGTATGGATTTCTCTAGTACCCCAGCGAACGTCTTCAACTGAAACATTGACACTTTATTATACAACCAAGGCTTCAGTCCTTGTTCAAACCTTCTAACTTTTCTCTCATCCGTGTGCACTTGATATGTGGTGAACCTAGCCAACTCATTGAATCTTGCCGCATAGTCTGGTACGGACATATTCCCCTGTTTCGGCTCTAGAAATTGGACCTCCAATTGGTTCTGTGAGCTGGTCAAAAAATACATCTCGAAGAACATCTTCTTGAACCTCTCCCAGGTGATCATACCTTCACCTAACTGGCTTCAGATTTCAGCATGAACGTTGCGTAAGAGGTTTTCTGGTCCTCTCTGACTCTAGCGACATCAAAAACTTTTTCCATCTCCATAACCCAAGTCTGAGCTTCTATCGGGTTCATGGAGCCTTTAAACTCTGGCGGTTCCATCGCCTTAAAATCCTTGAACGTAGTATTCGGTGGAGCTTGAGGTTGATTGTAAGACCCCAACTTTTATGAATAAAGATGAATTTTCTATGAATATTATTTTTGAATATTAAGGAGTGAATTTGATATAAAGTTATAGTTGTGGGTAATGTTTATAAATTTTGCAAAGTACGCAACTTGTTATATTATATTCGATTGGTCGGAGAATATTCTTTTTAACAGGGAATATTTGTACGACGGCACAATCATTGGTGGACCCCACAACGGAATTATTGTCGGAATAAGAAAATGACAGAAATATCTTTTTATGAAAATAACGGCGAAAGTTTTACCGTTAAACTGTTAAAATACTGGTGTTAAAAGTACAGTAATACGCGTGGTTGCATAGTAGCACACGGTGTTGATTATTGATGCTTACGTGAGAAGTCACTCGGTTATATTCAATTATTGCTACAGTAATTACTGCATAGTATCTCACGTTATTTGATTCAATTATTGTCGATATTTTATATATTATTAAATCAATAATTGAGACAATACAGTTATTCATATTATTATTTACAATATAGACGATGTCTAGAAAGTTCTGTCGAGGAGAGGTTTGATCACCTAATTGCGCGCTAATAGGGAGAAATCCTTATTGGAAAGCCCCCTCTTTCCTAGGAACGATCTGGTTGTTAAATATTACGAATTATAATAATAATGATAAATGTTGTTAAAATTATTGAGGGGATTTTTATGAAGTATTTGATGTAAATTATGCTTATTTTATGGACCCATATTTACCCATTTTTCAAAATAATCGGTAAAAAATTATTTAATATAATAAAGGTGGGGCCACATGTGGGGCCCACGGGTGGAAGAAAAACTGAAAATGGGGGGGGGGGAGTTTACGTATATAGAAGGTAATATTATATATATATATATATATATATATATATATATATATATATATATATATATATATAGCAAACGTTTTGAAAAGGACATTTGGGGGGGGGAATAAATTTTGTAATGTCACGGGAAGGAGTACTGACATTATTGTTATATATGTATATTATATATATTATAATAAGTTTTGTTTTTTTATGAAAAAAATATAATATATTATATTATATATAAAGTTATTTGTTTTACTTGAATTTTATATTATTATTTTTTAAAAAAAATCGACATCTGTGAAAAAAATTTGATCCGTGAGTTTTAACAACTGTGCGTCCATGATTTTCTAAATTCAAATAGTATCTTTTCCATTCTCCTATAAATATGATGCTTAGTTAGAATTGAAAATCACACCAAAATCAGAGAATTCTTCTTCTATAATATTGAGCGTATTTCTTTCGAGTTTTAGAAAACTTTGAGCGTAGAAAACAGTGAAAGTTTTCTTCAAGAATATCCCCGCTATACCAGTTGGAATACTCTTCTTTTCAAGATAAGGGATATTATTTTTATTCAGTATTCGTATAAAATAATATTTCTTCCATACTTTGTAGTATGTAAGTAATATTATTTAATTTCAGATTCCGAATTCTATACTCCTTTTGTTAAAGTTTTGGCTTCTATACTCCATGAAATTAGTAGAATATCCTTGATATTTGTACTTCATCCAGTATCTTTTTATGGAAATATTATTCTGAGCATTCTTGATAAGTTTTAACATTTTATACCGGAGTACTATTCACGGGGTTACTATTCTCTAAGTTACTATTCATGGGATACTATTCACTCGATTACTATTCACCCGGGGTACAATTTATGACAAAAATTGATTTCTTTTTGGTCCAAATCATTTTTGATACAATATTATTCTTGAATTTTACTCCACAAAGCAGTATCATATTGACAATTTGGACAGTATTGAATTCTGGATAAATTAAATTATAAATCTTTAAAAATTTATCTTTTGCTTTCTTTTAATTGAATTCTTATATCATTGTCATCATCCTCATGCTTATATTATGTTGAAAGTCATCTTTGGCCGTAGTGCATAGATGGACTCGGTATGATTATGACCAGGGATTATTCGGTATAATCATGACCGTAATGTTACAAATGATGTGGTAAAAGTCTTCATTGACCCGTAGTGCATTGATGGACAGTTGTTGGCATAATCATGACCATTGATGAAAATACGAATATCCTTGGCCCGTAGTGCATGAATAATTTGTGGTTGTGATACTAATGAATATCCTTGGTCGTAGTGCAAGGATGATGTGAATTATTTATTAAGCTGAGTCTCAGCAATAAAAGTGATGAAAAACCTTTTAAATCATTGAAGATAGTAGATTTTATACTCTACTTGACTCTTCTAATGGATTGCTTGTTCCGCTGTAGTTAAAATTGATGTTTATTATATTTTATCAGTTTAACACTGTTGAAGGCTAATGATATTTTATTCTGCATTATCTTAGTCATAATATTTCTTACTGGAATAGTTGAGCTCACCCTTTTCTTTCATTGTTCTCTTCAGGAAATGAGAATATAGCTAGGACTAGTCAGGGAACGGAGTGACGGTCCAAATGTTTGTATTAGTAGTCCTCACTATTATGTGAAATAGTGTGATAATAAATGTATTGAGGACTTATTTTGAGTTTTAATACTGTCTAGAAGACAATATTTGTATTAAAACTCATAGCTCTTGTTGTATATTTAAGTTTATATTTGTATTCTGTACCATGTATTTGACGACTCATAATGGGTGATGTATACCTATTTTTGGGGCGTCACATTGATTATGAATCGCTCCAGCTAATATGTAATGCCCCCAAATCTGGGTACTTAAAATCCGAACTTGGTGTTTCACGATACCATTTCTATGAGCAGAATAATACTAATAATAATAACAATAATATAAAAGTCAAACTTAATTTACATAATTATCAGAGTCTGAATCCCAAGTACGTAACCTTTAAACATTCATTACAACCCATGATAGATAATATATAACATTGTCTTAATAATAATATCACACTATTATATAACTACCACAAATCTTATTTGGTTAGCTTTCCTTTTCCTTTGTTTTTGCATGAGCTTTCTGATTCTTCACACTTAGTTAAAAACATTTAAATTAAGCAAGGATGAGCATTTGAGTGCCCAGCAAGTAATAGCAATTATATATATATATATATATATATATATATATATATATATATATATATATATATATATATAAGCTAAAAGGATTTAAATGTTTTCTTTATACCACCCTTCTACAACGATTCAATAGTTGTGAAGTAATCTGTATCAATGATAATAATATATCAATTCTATACCAAATTTTTAAAACTACGTAATGACTATCAATAGGGTTTAGGTGACATGCCATGAACATTGTTTTCATTTTTAAAAAGGTTAAACAGAAATTCATCTGCAAACCGTCATAACTTATGGGCACGGGGGGTAATCAGCCCGTTGTACCCTGCATTGATCAATACTACATGCAAGAACGATAGGATCGTTCACTCTGTCCGCCTTGGGCGCATAAAAGTTTTCCCCGTGTAAGGATGTTCATACTTGTCTGGGTTCCAAATCAAAGGTTTTATCTTGTTCAACAATAATCTATAATTCAACATATATATATACGGGTAATTGACATAGGTATATCAACATGTGATTAAATATAATGATTATCCAAGTGGGGACACTTGTATAACCATTTACAGAAATTAACGAACAGAATATATAAATCTGAATTACCATATACTAACATGTAGATAAGCAATGAGCGTTTATAATATAAGGTTAATAATTTGTACAGTAATAATATAATTCGTAAATATTCTTACTCATGTCCATTGCATAAAGAAAATACAAATTTAAGATACTTGCCTGATGCGCTGCTTATAGTTCGTAACTTAGTTCTATCTTATATATCACGACCTATCATTAATCAGATCATTCGTTCGATTAGAACAATATATCTCAACACATAATACTGCTTATTGCAGTCAGCACATACCCTAATCACATTATCACATATGCTTAACAACTATTGAATCACAAATAAGCACATAACTAATCAAATTATCTAAGTCCAGATCAATTTTTGAAACATGTCGGTGTACCGACGGCTTTATCAGATAATTATCGAGTCTAAGACTATGTCCTGTAACTTAGTATTAGTCATATTATTTTTAAATTACTTATAATAATTTTAAAACATTTATTATGATTTATCATGAATTTTCAAACATCAGAATCATTTTTAAATAATTTAAATAATAAACATTTCTATTATCATTAATATTTAATTAATATTAAACTATTAATGAAACCATTTTCAAAATATTAAAGTTATTTATAATAACTCAAAATATTTTTAAAACATTAATATTACCCTTAAATAATTTTTACAACATTTAAAATTATTTTTAAAAAATTATCATTAATATTAAAGTATTAATATTTTATTTATCAAAATATTAAAAGTCATTAAGTATAACTTAAAATATTTTTAATTCATTTATATCCTTCTTAAATGATTTTTAAATTAATAAAATTATTTTTAAACTATTTATTTAATATAATTATTAAAAAAATTTAATATCATTTAATAATTAGTTAATAATCATTAATATTAATTATTAATGAAATTATCCTTTAAATATTAAAAGTTATATTTTATAACTTAAAATATCTTTAAACACTTTATTTTCATTTAAAATAATTTTTATAATATTAAAAATTATTTTTAAACTAATTTATTTAATAATATTATTAAATAACCTTAATATCATTAATAATAATTAATTAATGAAATTTAGCTTAAAATATTAAAAGTTATATTTTATAACTTAAAATATTTTTAAATAACTTATTACCATTTAAAATGATTTTTAATATAATAAAATCATTTTTAATTAATTTATTTAATATATTTAATAAATAAATTAATTATCAATAATTTTTAAATAATTACTAATATTTATGAAAAATATTTTAAATTATTAATATTTAATTTTTATAACTTAAAAATAATTTTTAAAATAATTTTTGTAATTTTTGAAAATTAATTACTATTTTTAAATAATTTTCAGAATTCTAAATAATTAATTTTAATAAAAGTGTCACTAAAGACTGTCTATAGCGACAGAACCGTCGCTATAGGTGTTCTTCGTGTTCTTGGCCAAACCCAGAAAATGCATGGCAGTGAACGAGTGGGCAGGTTTGACCAATTATAACTTAGTGTGTGTTGTGTTTCTGGGCATGATGTTAGTCAGAGCTTGTAGTGCTAGTGTAGGACTACAAGATCCAACAACAAACATAACCAAACATTGCATAACCCAAGAGATCTGAGCCTTTAAAATGGCTGCCAGACCTGTTCTTCATTTCTGGGTTTCCCATAAATGAAGAACAGTTCGTGAGGCCTACTTTGGGCTTTCACAACTTGTTGATCTTGTGCTCGTTTTGTGATTTATAAACTTCAGTGACTAACCAACATGTAACTAAGGAGATATATTACCAAACATCATCAAAATAACAACGGATCAAGATGATATGCATCTGTCAAACCATGTCAGAGATCAACCTCACAAGTTTTCTAGGTTGCCCAGAAAACATAATTTGTGATCTTCTTGGCTGGTTTGACCGTCCCCCATTTGAAATCTATTCATCATCTTGATGATCTAATGGCATTAGCTTAAATTACATATATCAGACTACCAGATAGACACAACAAACAGATCAAAACAACTATTAACAGAAAGATCTGGACGATTGAAAAAGTTGTCAGACCCCGGTTCAAGGTTTCTGGGCTGCCCAGAAATTGTCCAGTCAATGCTGGTCAACGTGGTTTGACCACAAATATCTTACAATCTGTTACTGATTTAGGCCTGATTCTTGCTCCAGATTAAAGAGTACATAACATACTACAACTATAAACTTTCACAACACAAAAATATTTAAAGATCACAGAGATACAAGGCTTGACATTTGCTTGTCAGACTTTCTGGGTAAATTCTAGGTTTCAAAAACAGTCGGTCAGTGCCGGTCAGCCCACTTTGACCTTAAATAACTTTTAATCTACAGCAGATATGACTTTGATTCTTTTTGCAGATTAAAGATAACATTGCAGGCTACTACTAACAACTTAAAAATAACACAAAACATAATCGAGCAAGGATCTGTGGCCTCTGACATTCGTTGTCAGACCACAGAACCAAGTTTTTCTAGATTTCTAAGATCTTCAAATCTAAGCTTCTAGATGTTATGGATCTATCATCTAGTAACCCAGATCATCCTTAGACACTATAACCAACATGTTTTAACAAAAATTTCGAACATCAAACAACAAAAAATTGGGCAGATTCAAGGCTAGTGTTTTATACCTTCTATTCTTAATTTCTGATTTCTAGCTTCTGATTTGTTTATGATGAACGTGGGGCTGTATTTTAGGACTAATTTGCTTGCTAAAATCATTGGTTTTAGTGAGAGAGAGAATTGGTTAAGTGTTGGACAAAATTTAGTGAACAAATGCATTTTCTCTCTCCTTCAATCTTTAAATAGACAAATATGATACATGTATTGGCTAAGCTAGAGTTGTTTGCTGGCAAAAAAATAAGTCAAGAGTGGTTAGGGTTAGTAAGAGTTGGTTAACAACTCAACCTATTGTCAAAACCTACACATATTAGCCTCTTTAATGCACAAAAGGGCAAAATGGTCTTTAGGCTTGCAATTTTAATGGCATAATTATAATCTTGCCCAAACCCTTAGGGTTTGACCCTTAGGGTTTAACCCTAAGGTTTAACACAAAGTATTTTTAGGATTTAGCAACAAGGGTTTGTACAAAAACTAAAATAATTTTAGTTTCTAAAATTTGAAAATTAAGATTTGTTAATTAGATTATGTGAGTAATTATATTATATATGAACACTAGGGTTTAGCATCACTAATCATAATTAACCATGCCAAAATGGCAATTAGGGTTTAGGATTTTAATAATTATGGTTTCTAAAATACAATTAGGGTTTTATAAATATCAAATTAGGGTTTCTAGAAATTTATATTTTCATTTGTCAATTAGGGTTTACCTAATTAATCACAACATCATATAACCCAGTTATATAATAATATTAAACTCACAATTGAGTTTCAAATTAGGGTTTATCACACTAAAACTAGGATTTTTTAAATACTGCACCATAAATAACCGATCATTATCAGTCCACATACATACAGTACATATTTATTGTACTGAAAAATCAAAATATAATTAATATTATACTCTTATTCTCATTCCTTGATCAAAATTCAAAATTAGGGTTTGGATTCCATATCTGATTTATCTGTCATATTTAACCTTAATAATTAAGGTAAAATAATTAACTTAATAACCTGTACCAAAATTTATATAATAAAATAATTATTATATTTATTCTAAAAATAATATAATTATATTTTAATGGGAAATAATTAATAAAAATATTTCTACTATAAAATTAATTATTATAAGAATGTACTTTATAATAATCAATAATTCTAAAATAAAATTATTTGTAAATATTTATGTAAGAAATATATTTTTATTTACCACATAAATACACATACACATTATCTTGTACAAATTCTCATCTTTAAATAAATAAATAAATAAATTTATACGCAAAATTTCTTATTTATTTATGTAGAAAATATCGGGTTGTTACATTCACCCTCCCTTATAAAGATTCCGTCCCCGGAATCACCGTTTAAAAACCTATACATACACGGTTACATAGCATACCTAATCATCGCAAGTAGATCTTGATCAACGTTGATCGAACTGATCTTTAACTATTCACATAAAGCTTGTCTTTCTGATTAAACGGAAAAATTGGTTTCTAAAAGAACTCAAATTCCTCCTCAAAATTTCTTTATAAAATAATTTACTATATATAGAAAAATCATGTATAAGAAAATAAAAGGCATACGAATAATACCTGGAGTTCCAGTGCCGGCTGCTGCCATATCCTGAACTGTCATATTGTAGACTCTTGCTGTTGATTTTGTTGGTTTGTTTGACGAAGTCGGTCCGGTGATTGCTAAAGTTCCGCTTCCAGTGCCTATGTTCACACTACCTGCCTCTGTCCTCCTCTTCGGACAATCTTTCACCCTGTGCTCAGTCGATCCGCATAGAAAACATTCACTGTTCATCCTAGGATTGGGCCAGTTGGGAGAGATATGGCTCTCCTGCCCGCACTTGTAGCACACGAACTTCCCCTTCAGACATTCTCCTGAATGGTTCTTTTCACATGTCTTACACGGCACCACCTGCTTCTTAACACCTCCTTGCTTTATCTGCACACTTCCAAAACTGCTCACCTTTCTCTTGCCATCCCCACTCCTGCTCCCACTATTCATTCCTACCTTCCCTGCTCCTTCTACCTTGCCTTTGTTCTTTCTCTCCTTGTTGTAGAGGCTCATGGCCTCACTTCCCTCCTCAGCTATGATCGCCTTCTCCATAAGTGCTATAAATGTAGAGATCTGCAATACTGCCACCTTGTTGTAGAGCCAGGGTTTCAATCCCAGCTCAAACCTTCTTGCTTTCCTAGCCTCCGTATCAACTTGATGCGGAGCAAACCTAGCTAACTCATTGAATTTCGCGGCGTATTCTGACACCGTTATGTTTTCCTGCTTTAATTCTAAAAATTTAACCTCCATCCTAGCTTGCATACTAGGTGAAAAATAATTTTCAAAAAATAGTGTTTTGAATCTATCCCATGTGATTACACCTTCTCCTACCCTTGCCTGATTCGCTTCTCACCAAAAGTTTGCCTCACCCTTCATCATGTAGGTGGCAAAAGCGATCTTTTGCCCCTCAGCTATCCTAGCTATCACGAATGCCTTCTCAATCTCTTTGACCCAAGTTTGGGCTTCAACAGGGTCAGTGGTACCTTTGAATTCTGGTGGTCCAACTGCTTTGAAATCTTTAAAGTTCGCCAAGCGGTTGTCTGACTGGTTCCCTGCGGCTGGAAATCCTTGTTGCATAGCCTGAGCTATCATGTTCTCAAATTGCTGCATTGGGTCTATTTGTTGTTGTCCTTCTACGTTGTTGACAGATTCTTCTGCCCTTTGATTTCGAGTTCGACGTCTTGGCGGCATTATCTGATTAAATAAAATCATACATTTAACTTACATTCTAAACCTTATCATATAAGTTTAATATTTTAAACTTGTTTCATTTCTCAAACATAGATTCATATTCATTTAACGAATATTTTACATAGCATAGCACATAATGCTTTAAACATCATTCATCCCTTTGTGACTACAAAAGTCGGGATTTACAGTCTTAACCAACATAAAAGTTGAGAATGTTACACTACACATATATACTCATCATACCTATTACATTAAACATGTCTACACCACAGAACTTATACTACCTATTTATTACACCTTTTTCTTGGACAACCTTTCGCTTGATGACCTTCTATCCCATAGATAAAAAATGCTCCTGGTTTATAGTCAGGACAATACAGAGTGGTATGTCCTTCATAACCGCAAAGGTAACAAATTCTTTTCTCTTTCTTCTTATCAGATTTTCCTAAGTCATGATCTTCTATCTTTTTTTCCCCTTCTTGCTCGGAGCTGCACACGAAGAGTTGCTTGTGGCACCTATCTGATCAATTTGGATTTTAAGCTTATCTTGTTCTTCCATTGTTTCTATTAACGCCTGACGCAACTGACTATTTAACAGCTTTTCTATCTCCCACAGCTTCTCCAGAGAAGAAACCTTGTTCTTCAGATCATGCACCTCCATTGATGCTTGATCAACTTCAACTTTAGTGTCTGAATCGCTATCTGTCAGCTCCACCATCTCCGGATCTTGTATTACGTTTTCTACAATCACCACCTCGTCTGAGTTATTTTCATCGTGAGCCTCTATTTCAGCTATTGGCTTCGATATCAGCTCGGGTGTATGGGTTTGATCCTTCTTCATGCTATATGCATATAACAAGCCTTTTCCACCAAACATCTACATGCATAAATTATCCTGATTAACATATAGTATATACACATAGCAAATAAGAGTTTTATATAAGTTATCTTTTATTTTGTTTGACGATGTATTTATTCAATTCACCTCTTTTTAAACTCTATATGAGTTATTTATATTTTCAACGTTTTCCTCTGTTCTAAGGTTATAGCCTAAGGTCTAGCCCACCTAAGATTTTTAACCCCTAAGCTCTGATACCAACCTGTAATGCCCCCAAATCCGAGTACATGAAACCCGAACTCGGTGCTTCACGATACCATTTCTATGAGCGGAATAATACTAATAATAATAACAATAATATAAAAGTCAAACTTAATTTACATAATTATCAGAGTCTGAATCCCAAGTACGTAACCTTTAAACATTCATTACACCCCATGATAGATAATATATAACATTGTCTTAATAATAATATCAAACTATTACATAACTACCACAAATCTTATTTGGTTAGCTTTCCTTTTTCTTTGTTTCTGCATGAGCTTTCTGATTCTTCACACTTAGCTGAAAACATTTAAATTAAGCAAGGATGAGCATTTGAGTGCCCAGCAAGTAATAGCAATTATATATATAAGCTGAAAGGATTTAAATGTTTTCTTTATACCACCCTTTTACAACGATTTAATAGTTGTGAAGTAATCTGTATCAATGATAATAATATATCAATTCTATACCAAAATTTTGAAACTACGTAATGACTATCAATAGGGTTTAGGTGACATGCCATGAACATTGTTTTCATTTTTAAAAAGGTTAAACAGAAATTCATCTGCAAACCGTCATAACTTACGGGCACGGGGGGTGATCAGCCCGTTGTACCCTACATTGATCAATACTACATGCAAGAACGATAGGATCGTTCACTCTGTCCGCCTTGGGCGCATAAAAGTTTTCCCCGTGTAGGGATGTTCATACTTGTCTAGGTTCCAAATCAAAGGTTTTATCTTGTTCAATAATAATCTATAATTCAACATATATATATATATATATATATATATATATATATATATATATATATATATATATATATATATATACGGGTAATTGACAAAGGTATATCAACATGTGATTAAATACAATGATTATCCAAGTGGGGACACTTGTATAACCATTTACAGAAATTAACGAACAGAATATATAAATCTGAATTACCATATACTAACATGTTGATAAGCAATGAGCGTATATAATATAAGGTTAATAATCTGTACAGTAATAATATAATTCGTAAATATTCTTACTCAAGTCCATTGCATAAAGAAAATGCAAAGGTAAGATACTTGCCTGATGCGCTGCTTATAGTTCGTAACTTAGTTCTATCTTGTATATTATGACCTATCATTAGTCAGATCATTCATTCGATTAGAACAATATATCTCAACACATAATATTGCTTATTGCAGTCAGCACATATCCTAATCACATTATCACATATGTTTAACAACCATTGAATCACAAATAAGCACATAACTAATCAAATTATGTAAGTCTAGATCAATTTCTGAAACATGTCGGTGTACCGACAGCTTTATCAGATAATTATCGAGTCTAAGACTCTGTCATGTAACTTAGTATTTGTCATATTATTTTTAAATGACTTATAATAATTTTAAAATATTTATTATGATTTATCATGAATTTTCAAACATCAGAATCATTTTTAAATGATTTAAATATTAACCAATTCTATTATCATTAATATTTAATTAATATTAAACTATTAATGAAACCATTGTTAAAATATTAAAGTTATTTATAATAACTCAAAATATTTTTAAAACATTAATATTACCCTTAAATGATTTTTACAACATTTAAAATCATTTTTAAATAATTATCATTAATATTAAAGTATTAATGTTTTATTTATCAAAATATTAAAAGTCATTAAGTATAACTTAAAATATTTTTAATTCATTTATATCCTTCTTAAATGATTTTTAAATTAATAAAATCATTTTTAAACTATTTATTTAATATAATTATTAAATAAATTTAATATCATTTAATAATTAGTTAATAATCATTAATATTAATTATTAATGAAATTATCCTTTAAATATTAAAAGTTATATTTTATAACTTAAAATATCTTTAAACACTTTATTTTCATTTAAAATAGTTTTTCTAATACTAAAAATCATTTTTAAACTAATTTATTTAATAATATTATTAAATAACCTTAATATTATTAATAATAATTAATTAATGAAATTTGCCTTAAAATATTAAAAGTTATATTTTATAACTTAAAATATTTTTAAATAACTTATTATCATTTAAAATGATTTTTAATATAATAAAATCATTTTTAATTAATTTATTTAATGTATTTAATAAATAATTTAATTATCAATAATATTTAAATAATTACTAATATTTATGAAAAATATTTCAAATTATTAATATTTAATTTTTATAACTTAAAAATAATTTTTAAAATTATTTTTGTAATTTTCGGAAGTTAATTACTATTTTTAAATAATTTTCAGAATTCTAAATAATTAATTTTAATAAAAGTGTCACTAAAGACTGTCTATAGCGACAGAACCGTCGCTATAGGTGTTTTTCGTGTTCTTGGCCAAACCCAGAAAATGCATGGCAGTGAACGAGTGGGCAGGTTTGACCAATTATAACTTAGTGTGTGTTGTGTTTCTGGGCATGATGTTAGTCACAGCTTGTAGTGCTAGTGTAGGACTACAAGATCCAACAACAAACATAACCAAACATTGCATAACCCAAGAGATCTGAGCCTTTAAAATGGCTGCCAGACCTGTTCTTCATTTCTGGGTTTCCCATAAATGAAGAACAGTTCGTGAGGCCTACTTTGGGCTTTCACAACTTGTTGATCTTGTGCTCGTTTTGTGATTTATAAACTTCAGTGACTAACCAACATGTAACTAAGGAGATATATTACCAAACATCATCAAAATAACAACGGATCAAGATGATATGCATCGGTCAAACCATGTCAAAGATCAACCTCACAAGTTTTCTGGGTTGCCCAGAAAACAGAATTTGTGATCTTCTTGGCTGGTTTGACCGTCCCCCATTTGAAATCTATTCATCATCTTGATGATCTAATGGCATTAGCTTAAATTACACCTACCAGACTACCAGATAGACACAACAAACAGATCAAAACAACTATTAACAGAAAGATCTAGACGATTGAAAAAGTTGTCAGACCCCGGTTCAAGGTTTCTAGGCTACCCAGAAATTGTCCAGTCAATGCTGGTCAACGTGGTTTGACCACAAATATCTTACAATTTGTTACTGATTTAGGCCTGATTCTTGCTCCAGATTAAAGAGTACATAACATACTACAACTATAAACTTTCACAACACAAAAATATTTAAAGATCACAGAGATACAAGGCTTGACATTTGCTTGTCAGACTTTCTGGGCAAATTCTGGGTTTCAAAAACAGCCGGTCAATGCCGGTCAGCCCACTTTGACCTTAAATAACTTTTAATCTACAGCAGATATGACTTTGATTCTTTTTGCAGATTAAAGACAACATTGCAGGCTACTACTAACAACTTAAAAACAACACAAAACATAATCGAGCAAGGATCTGTGGCCTCTGACATTCGTTGTAAGACCCAAAATTATTAATAAATGAAATTTAATTTCCTCTATTTATTATTCTGAAATAGTAAGAGTTGATTTGATTAATGTGGTTAGTTATGGGTAAAATGCGCAAATATTTTAGTGGTTATAAAATATTCATTGTTGTCGGGGAATATTTGTTTGGTCGTGAAATATTCTTGTTGTCGGGGAATATTCGTACGACGGCCCAGCCTTTTGTGGGCCCCATAACAGAAAACGATTGGATGAAGAAAACGACAAAAATAAGTTGTTTATAAATAACGGCGTAGTTGTTACCGTTAATACTATTGGAATACCCGGTGGTTAAAACACGGTAATACGCGTAGCACACCGTATTGCACTAATTATTGATTCTTACGTAAGAATGCACTACTCAATAATTGTTACAGTAATTACTGTTCAATATTATATTTTATTGATTCAATAATTGCTGCGTTGATATTTTATATTACTGTTGTTTTAATAATTGTCACTACGCAGTATTTTTTATTATCAGAGCAATAATTTATATTATCTGAATAATATTATTAGATAACATTATTGGCAATGTCTAGAAAGTTCTGTCTAAGGAGAGGTTTGGTCATCTAATTGCGCGCCAGTAAGGAGAAATCCTTATTGGAAAGCCCCCTCTTTCCTGGGAACGGCCTGGTTGCCAGTACTGTGGTTCTGTAATATTATTTGTGTATAATTAATTATTGATGAGGAAAATATTAATTTTATGTGGATATAGATGGAGAAAATTTTTAATGTGACAATTGTTGAAAATTAATATTTTATCTTTTTCTGATAAAATAATTCATTTAAATATATTATTTTAATAATATATTGATGATGATATTTTTACAATGAATGTGGGATATATGAGTATATGAGGAGGAAGAGTATTTTTTGTTGCATTAAATGATTAACACATGTTTTGTGTGTTGGTGGACACAATTCTTGACCAAAAATTTATTATTGACTGTAAAATCACCCGTTTGTGGATTTCGGGCAATTTCTGTTTGGAATTTGGAAAAACTTTCTTCTGCAAAGTTGTAGAGAATTGAATTTCCTATAAAAACTCGCGAGATTCGAATTTTCTGATAAAAGGGCTATTTATTATGAATTATTGAAGTTCTGAAGTTTCGAAATAATTGATTTTTGGAAGTGTTATTTATTATTTTGAAGAAAAACGTTTTTTGGCATTTAAGTGGGCTAACATGTGATATAAATGGGCTGAGATCAGATGTATAGAGGTGGGCTAAGGAAAATTTGATAAATATATTATTATTATATTAAATTTTCTGCTTTGGTGTTCTAAGCATTTTCCTATAAATAGGGTGCTTAGGTTAGAATTGAAATCACACCAGAAACACAAGTTTCTCTCTATTTCTCTCTCTATAACGAGCGTATTCTTGTGAGTATTTGATACTTTGAGTGTTGCTTTACGGTGCAAGTTTCCTTCAGCACTATATCTAGTATTCTAGTCAGAAGTACCGTCTTTCCGAGGTAAGGGATGTTATTTCTTCTTAAATGATATTATTTTCTTCAATATCATTATGCCGAAGTATTAATCTGAATTTTTATCAAATTTGGAACTTTTCATGTCGGGGTTACTATTCATGAGTTACTATTCATGAGTTACAATTCACGAGTTACTATTCACGAGTTACTATTCATCGAAAAATGAAATTTCCTTCTTTTCGTCTAAATATCTATTCTGGATACTAGCTTTGATTGTATCCATGTTTTGATCATTCTTGAATTTTACTTCACTATGATAAGGTATTTTTGGACATGGGTAAATCGAAATACGAATCCTTAATATTTGTTATTTTGCTTCACTGGATTCGTTTTCTTTAAAATATTTTTCATTATCCTCATTCTTAAATGATGATATAACTGAATATCTTTGGCCTGTAGTGCAAAGATTAATGATTTCTGATGAATATCTTTGGCCCGTAGTGCAAAGATGAATAGGTGTTGAGATGAACATGATCGACTGGTGATACAAATGAATATCTTTGGCCTGTAGTGCAAAGATGAATATTTGATTAAAGATGGTTATTAATTGTTGTTACAGGAATAAAATATTGATGATGGACTTTTAAATCTTAGAAGATAGTAGAACTCATTCTCTACTTGACTCTTCTAATGGTTTGTTGTTTCCGCTGCAGTTAATGATTTAAAACTTGTTGTCTATTGTATTCTATTAAATTTTTCCCTGTTGAAGACTAACGATAATTTGTTGTATATTATCTTAGTCATAATATTCTTTACTGGGCTAGTTGAGCTCACCCTTTTCCTTGTTGTTCCATTTTCTTCTCAGGAGGCGAGAATGTAGCAGGTACTAGTCGGGGTATGGAATGAAGGTTCTAGGAAGTTGTTTTAGTAGTCCTCACCATTTTTTTTGTAAAATATTGTTCCAATAATTGTAATGAGGACTTATTTGAGTGTGGATATTGTCTAGATAACAATATTTGTATTTACACTCACAGTTTTTATGTTGTATTAATAAAGTTGTAGTTATTTCTGTACCATGTATTTGGCGACTCAGAATGGGTTGGATGGATTGGACCTATTTTGGGGGCGTCACAGTTGGTATCAGAGCTTAGGGATATAATCTCTGGCGGAGATCGGGGAATAGAACTAGGAGGGGAGAGACGAGTAAATCCTTCGCTAGTGTGTCCTACCTAAGCTTATTTGTTGGTCGGTCATAATATAGGGATATTATATGATTTGTTAATTTGTTAAATTAACCCTTGTTTTATAGCAGTATTTGAGAATGTCGACTGAGAATGTTAACAGTGGAGTAAATGAGACGGTGGAGATGCCTATACTCACCAACGAGGAGAACTTGCAACAGGCTGGCAATGTTCCTCCTGTGAACAACACCACTGAGCAGACGATGAACGATGAGATGTTTAGAAGCTTTTTGCAATTTATGCAAAACCAAGTTCAGCGGGGACGGTGACTCAAAAAGTTGTCCCAAAAAAGTCAAAGTCAACGGTTCCTGGAAGAGCGTTTTTCGTGACTGGTCAGAATGCGAGGAACCCAAACGAAGTTAGCACGGGTTAGTTAATTATAAATTTTTGCGAAGCCTATACCTTATTAGATACCGGTGCTACCCATTCATTTATTTCTCCTGCTTGTGCTCAACGTTTAAACTTGACTCCGGAGAAATTAGACTTTGATTTATCTGTGGAGACTCCGTTAGGGGAAACTTTCATCACATCCACTGTTTATAAATCTTGTTTGATCCAAGTTGGCACCATCACCTTACCTGTTGATCTTATCTCTTTAAAGATACTTGCTTTTGATGTGATTTTAGGAATTGATTGGTTAACTACTCATCATGCCAAAATTGATTGCTTTCGTAAGGTTGTTAGTTTTCATATTCCTAAGCAACCTGTTATTCAAATTCAAGCAACCAAACCATTGAAGTCAAACTCTTTCACATCAAGCCGAAAAGTCATTCGTTTTTTGAAAAACGGATGTCAAGCTTTCTTAGCCATGTCATGGACTTTAACAAAAATACGTCAGATTTGAATGATATTTCTGTTGTTAGTAAAAATTTTGACGTATTTCCTGAAGAATTTCCTGGCTTACTCCCAGAGTGTGATATTGAATTTTGTATCGACTTTGAACCCGATACAAAACCCATTTCTAAAATCTCATATTGAATGGCTCCTATTGAACTTCAGGAGTCAAAAACCCAACTGTAGAAGTTTGTACCCGAGCCTCTATCTGGTGACTTCCTTTGTGGAATGCACTGAAGCCAGACTCTCCGTAGGGGATACCATATTCGTGTGGTAGTAAACGGATAGGTGTCATTGTGACGTGCTATCCAAGATTGGGATATGAGTCACAGTTGAGAGCAACCTAAGTCAGTAATCGAAATACATAGCTTTCTGGGCTTAGCTGGTTATTATCGGAGATTCGTAGAAGGGTTTTCTCGAATCGCTATCCCGTTAACTCAGCTGACTCGGAAGGATATCAAATTCGTATGGAGCAAAGAATGCGAGAAGAGTTTCCAAGAGCTTAAGAGGAGACTCATTTCGGCACCTGTTCTGACAATACCATCTGGTTCGGATGGATTTGTTATCTACAGCGATGCTTCAGGTAAAGGGTTAGGATGTGTTCTCATGCAACGTGGGAAAGTCATAGCATATGCCTCGCGACAACTTAAAGAATATGAGAGGAATTATCCTACTCATGATCTAGAGTTGGCAGCAGTCGTTTTTGCGCTAAAGATCTGGAGGCACTATCTATATGGGGAGAAAGTGGAGATATATTCAGACCATAAAAGCCTCAAATATTTCTTCACTCAAAAAGAACTCAACATGCGACAACGACGTTGGCTCGAGCTGTTAAAAGATTACGACCACACTATTCAATACCATCCTGGAAAAGCAAACGTGGTAGCTGACGCGTTGAGTAGAAGATCATATGCAGGAACGAGTGCGATGATGTCAAGTATACGCGTAGAACCAACTTTAATCGATAAAGTTAAAGTTGCTCAAGCTACAGACCCGGAGCTGATGCGTATGAAGAAGAAAGTGCAAGAAGGTGCTATTCCAGAAGCAAGAATCGATGAAGAAGGAATACTTCGAGTCCACTCCAGACTTTGTGTTCCTAACGATTCTGATTTAAAGTACAAGATCATGATGGAGGCACACAATACACCATTTGAAATTCATCCTAAAAGTACTAAAATGTATCGTGATCTTCGACATACATTTTGGTGGAACAATATGAAGAGAGAGATTGCAAAGTTTATCTTGAGGTGTTTAACTTGTCAACGTGTAAAGGCGGAGCATCAAGTACCAAATGGTCCATTGCAACCACTTGAGATTCCGAAATGGAAGTGGGAACACATTACCATGGATTTTGTTACGGGTCTTCCCACGGTTTCTCAAGGCATAAATGTTATTTGGGTTATAGTTGATAGATTAACCAAGTCTGCTCATTTCTTGCCGATACGGGAGACTTATTCCCTTGAACGTCTTGCTAGTATGTACGTGAATGAGATTGTAAGGTTGCATGGCATGCCAATATCCATAGTTTTGGATCGTGACCCAAGATTCACTTTGGGTTAGCTTGCAAAAAGCTATGGGCACGGATTTACGGTTCAGTTCGGCATACCATCCTCAAACGGACGGGCAATCAGAGAGGACCATTCAAACTCTTGAAGATCTATTAAGACTTTGTGTCCTCGATTTCAAAGGAAGTTGGGATAAGTACCTACCATTGGTGGAATTCTCCTACAACAACAGTTATCAGGCAAGTATAGGTGTGGCTCCCTTTGAAGCATTGTATGGACGAAAGTGTCGCTCTCCAGTATGTTGGGATGAGGTGGGAGAAGCAACGTTGTTGGGACCGGAGTTGGTACGAATGACTACAGAGAAGATCCAAATGATTCGACAACGTATACAAACGGCACAGGATCGACAAAAGAGTTATGTGGATCTTCATCGAAAGGACGTGGAATTTGACATTGGGGATCATGTATTATTACGTGTAGCTCCATGGAAAGGAGTTACAAGATTTGGGAAGAGAGGAAAGCTCAATCCACGATTTATTGGACCATTTCAGATTCTTGACCGAGTAGGAAATGTGGCCTATAGACTTGCGTTACCTCCAAGTATGTCTCGTGTTCATAATATTTTTCATATATCTGTGCTTCGTAAATATGTGAAAGACCCGAACCATGTTATTGAGTTAGAACCGGACGAGATAGCCGAAGACTTAACGTACGAGGAGATACCTGTCAAGATCATGGATAAGAAGGAGCATGTCCTACGCATGAAGGTCATACCACAAGTTAAAGTTTTGTGGAGAAACCATGCTATTGAGGAAATGACCTGGGAGTTGGAAACGAAAATGAAAGCGAGGTATCCTCATCTTTTCGAAACACCAGGTACGTATGTCAATTTCGAGGACGAAATTTCATAAGGAGGGGAGGTTGTAAGACCCCAAATTATTAATAAATGAAATTTAATTTCCTCTATTTATTATTCTGAAATAGTAAGAGTTGATTTGATTAATGTGGTTAGTTATGGGTAAAATGCGCAAATATTTTAGTGGTTATAAAATATTCATTGTTGTCGGGGAATATTTGTTTGGTCGTGGAATATTCTTGTTGTCGGGGAATATTCGTACAATGGCGCAGCCTTGTGTGGGCCCCATAACAGAAAACGATTGGATGAAGAAAACGACAAAAATAAGTTGTTTATAAATAACGGCGTAGTTGTTACCGTTAATACTGTTGGAATACCCGGTGGTTAAAACACGGTAATATGCGTAGCACACCGTATTGCACCAATTATTGATTCTTACGTAAGAATGCACTACTCAATAATTGTTACAGTAATTACTGTTCAATATTATATTTTATTGATTCAATAATTGCTGCGTTGATATTTTATATTACTGTTGTTTTAATAATTGTCACTACGCAGTATTTTTTATTATCGGAGCAATAATTCATATTATCTAAATAATATTATTAGATAACATTATTGGCAATGTCTAGAAAGTTCTGTCTAAGGAGAGGTTTGGTCATCTAATTGCGCGCCAGTAAGGAGAAATCCTTATTGGAAAGCCCCCTCTTTCCTAGGAACGGCCTGGTTGCCAGTACTGTGGTTCTGTAATATTATTTGTGTATAATTAATTATTGATGAGGAAAATATTGATTTTATGTGGATATAGATGGAGAAAATTTTTAATGTGACAATTGTTGAAAATTAATATTTTATCTTTTTCTGATAAAATAATTCATTTAAATATATTATTTTAATAATATATTGATGATGATATTTTTACAATGAATGTGGGATATATGAGTATATGAGGAGGAAGAGTATTTTTGTGGCATTAAATGATTAACACATATTTTGTGTGTTGGTGGACACAATTCTTGACCGAAAATTTATTATTGACTGTAAAATCACTCATTTGTGGATTTCGGGAAATTTCTGTTTGGAATTTGGAAAACCTTTCTTCTGCAAAGTTGTAGAGAATTGAATTTCCTATAAAAACTCGCGAGATTCGAATTTTCTGATAAAAGGGCTATTTATTATGAATTATTGAAGTTCTGAAGTTCCGAAATAATTGATTTTTGGAAGTGTTATTTATTATTTTGAAGAAAAATATTTTTTGGCATTTAAGTGGGCTAACATGTGATATAAATGGGCTGAGATCAGATGTCTAGAGGTGGGCTAAGGAAAATTTGATAAATATATTATTATTATATTAAATTTTCTGCTTTTGTGTTCTAAGCATTTTCCTATAAATAGGGTGCTTAGGTTAGAATTGAAATCACACCAGAAACACAAGTTTCTCTCTATTTCTCTCTCTATAACGAGCGTATTCTTGTGAGTATTTGATACTTTGAGTGTTGCTTTACGGTGCAAGTTTCCTTCAGCACTATATCTAGTATTCTAGTCAGAAGTACCGTCTTTCCGAGGTAAGGGATGTTATTTCTTCTTAAATGATATTATTTTCTTCAATATCATTATGCCGAAGTATTGATCTGAATTTTTATCAAATTTGGAACTTTTCATGTCGGGGTTACTATTCATGAGTTACAATTCACGAGTTACTATTCACGAGTTACTATTCATCGAAAAATGAAATTTCCTTCTTTTCGTCCAAATATCTATTCTGGATACTAGCTTTGATTGTATCCATGTTTTGATCATTCTTGAATTTTACTTCACTATGATAAGGTATTTTTGGACATGGATAAATCGAAATACGAATCCTTAATATTTGTTATTTTGCTTCACTGGATTCGTTTTCTTTAAAATATTTTTCATCATCCTTAGTCTTAAATGATGATATAACTGAATATCTTTGGCCTGTAGTGCAAAGATTAATGATTTCTGATGAATATCTTTGGCCCGTAGTGCAAAGATGAACAGGTGTTGAGATGAACATGATCGACTGGTGATACAAATGAATATCGTTGGCCTGTAGTGCAAAGATGAATATTTGATTAAAGATGGTTATTAATTGTTGTTACAGGGATAAAATATTGATGATGGACTTTTAAATCTTAGAAGATAGTAGAACTCATTCTCTACTTGACTCTTCTAATGGTTTGTTGTTTCCGCTGCAGTTAATGATTTAAAACTTGTTGTCTATTCTATTAAATTTTTTCCTGTTGAAGACTAACGATAATTTGTTGTATATTATCTTAGTCATAATATTCTTTACTGGGCTAGTTGAGCTCACCATTTTCCTTGTTGTTCCATTTTCTTCTCAGGAGGCAAGAATGTAGCAGGTACTAGTCGGGGTATGGAATGAAGGTTCTAAGAAGTTGTTTTAGTAGTCCTCACCATTTTTTTTGTAAAATATTGTTCCAATAATTGTAATGAGGACTTATTTGAGTGTGGATATTGTCTAGATGACAATATTTGTATTTACACTCACAGTTTTTATGTTGTATTAATAAAGTTGTAGTTATTTCTGTACCATGTATTTGGCGACTCAGAATGGGTTGGATGGATTGGACCTATTTTGGGGGCGTCACATTCGTTGTCAGACCACAGAACCAAGTTTTTCCAGATTTCTAAGATCTTCAAATCTAAGCTTCTAGATGTTATGGATCTATCATCTAGCAACCCAGATCATCCTTAGACACTACAACCAACATGTTTTAACAAAAATTTCGAACATCAAACAACAAAAAATTGGGCAGATTCAAGGCTAGTGTTTTATACCTTCTATGCTTAATTTCTGATTTCTAGCTTCTGATTTGTTTATGATGAACGTGGGGTTGTGTTTTAGGACTGATTTGCTTGCTAAAATCGTTGGTTTTAGTGAGAGAGAGAATTGGTTAAGTGTTGGACAAAATTTAGTGAACAAATGCATTTTCTCTCTCCTTCAATCTTTAAATAGACAAATATGATACATGTATTGGCTGAGCTAGAGTTGTTTGCTAGCAAAAAAATAAGTCAAGAGTGGTTAGGGTTAGTAAGAGTTGGTTAACAACTCAACCTATTGTCAAAACCTACACATATTAGCCTCTTTAATGCACAAAAGGGCAAAATAGTCTTTAGGCTTGTAATTTTAATGGCATAATTATAATCTTATCCAAACCCTTATGGTTTGACCCTTAGGGTTTAACCCTATGGTTTAACACAAAGTATTTTTAGGATTTAGCAACAAGGGTTTGTACAAAAACTAAAATAATTTTAGTTTCTAAAATTTGAAAATTAAGATTTTTTAATTAGATTATGTGAGTAATTATATTATATATGAACACTAGGGTTTAGCATCACTAATCATAATTAACCATGCCAAAATGGCAATTAGGGTTTAGGATTTTAATAATTATGGTTTCCAAAATACAATTAGGGTTTTATAAATATCAAATTAGGGTTTCTAGAAATTTATATTTCCATTTGTCAATCAGGGTTTACCTAATTAATCACAACATCATATAACCCAGTTATATAATAATATTAAACTCACAATTGAGTTTCAAATTAGGGTTTATCACACTAAAACTAGGATTTTTTAAATACTGCACCATAAATAGCCGATCATTATCAGTCCACATACATACAGTACATATTTATAGCACTGAAAAATCAAAATATAATTAATATTATACTCTTATTCTCATTCCTTGATCAAAATTCAAAATTAGGGTTTGGATTCCATATCTGATTTATCTGTCATATTTAACCTTAATAATTAAGGTAAAATAATTAACTTAATAACATGTACCAAAATTCATATAATAAAATAATTATTATATTTATTCTAAAAATAATATAATTATATTTTAATAGAAAATAATTAATAAAAATATTTCTACTATAAAATTAATTATTATAAGAATGTACTTTATAATAATCAATAATTCTAAAATAAAATTATTTGTAAATATTTATGTAATAAATATATTTTTATTTATCACATAAATACACATACACATTATCTTGTACAAATCCTCATTCTTAAATAAATAAATAAATAAAATTTATACGCAAAATTTCTTATTTATGTATGTAGAAAATATCGGGTTGTTACATAATAAGTTCACCAATTTCTAAACGGGGTTTGCATTGGCATTGTTGTTATTGTTATTCGTCGATTCTTCTTGAGCTGGTTGACGGTTTTGTCTTCTTCTCAGTGGCATATTTATGTTAAAATATACGCTTATTAGATCTTTATCCAATCCTTTAAATAGTTAAGGCTTAACTCAACAATTTAACATAATCACTTAACACATTATCTCAAACAACTTGATATATTAATTCAAATCGAAAGTTTTAACATGAAACGATAGCATCACTGCTAGTTACATCAATTATCCCGAGATAAAGAATCTACAGGATTTAAAACATTAAAATATTCCTTTGTTTATAACACATCGGAATATACATATAAATACCAGATAAGTTTGCACATAATTAAACTATTCTTATCTCTGCCTGCTAAGGTGCTGAATAGCCTTGCTACGTTCCTTTTCCATGATGCGGGACATCATCCAGCGATCTAGCATATACGATGGCAGTCCTTCAAACTGAATTGGGTATCTCATAACTCGATCCTGGGCCTCATCTATTACATTTTGAAGTGTAGAGTGTGTCTCCCCAAGCTTAGCCTTCTTCGCACGACAATCCTCTTCTGCAAGATCAGCACGCCGTGATTCCCTTACCCAGGCCTCCTCTGTTATGGTCAGCCTTGCTGAGCTCTCTTTCAGTTCATTCTTCAACTTCTCTATTTCCTTGGACTTATCCTCAGTTTGACCCTTCTCACTGGACCAAATCACACTCTACGTTTCCTAGACGTGTATGAAGAGTCACAACTTCCCTATCCCTCTGCTCGATGGTAATCTGTTGAATAATCGTTCACTCATTCAGCTCCTGGACAGTGTCACGTAACTCTACATTATGGTCATACAGCTCATCGTATATCTTAGCATCGATAGAGTTCGGTGGGAACTCATCTTCATCCTCTTCTTCCTCAGAATCCTCCTCTGGATCAGTCTCAGGCTCATGCTCCTGACCAACAACAGTGATCAACGGAGACGGCTCACTCTGTACCAACTGCTCCCTGACGACATGAATGTCTCGGGGCTCCTCCTCTGTAGATACTCGGGGTTCCTCCTCTCCAGTTCGACTAGCTCCTCCAACATCCGGCATCCTGACAACACAGTTTTAAGTTTTAGTTACTAATCGGTACTAACGAGCACATAATTTATCACATAAGCACATAAAGTCTTTTATTATCCTCGATGAATTAAGAAATTCATTTCTTAGAACTCAATAAGAGTTTATCACCACTATGTTCTTGATCTCCTATAAGGCTACTACCTAAGGTTATTCCTGTGACGAACGAGATTTTTGTAATTTAATTTTAATATATATTTTTTGATGATTTAATTATTGGATTAAATAATTATTTGATGCAATTGTAGTAGATTAATTTAATTATATGTGTTACATTTATTAAATTAATGTAGAGAATAATTATTATTCAAATATTTAATTATGTGAGCATATCGAATTAAATAAAATATTTAATTAAGCATGATGTTATTTAATTAATTTAATTATTAATTAGAGAATTAATAATTTGACATTATTCATTAATGAGAAAATTAATAATGTGACTATGTGAAATTATGAGAAATTATTATATTTTATTTAAAATAAATTAAATAAAATATTGAATTTATTTTTATGAAGGAGTGTGACATTTATTAAACTATATTGTAAAGGTTTTATTAAATTAAATGGTTTTGTAATCTATTAAGCAAGCCAAACATGGCATTAGGGGGAGTTATGGGCAGTTAACCCATGATGGGTAACTGACCATTATGCGTATCGATCTATTTGAATACGACGTCTGATTTCCTTTATTTGTTACTAAGTCTGATAAAATATCACAGAGAGAAAATCAGATAAAGTTGTCAGTGAGAATATATATATATATATATATATATATATATATATATATATATATATATATATATTTAAATATTATTATTCAAATTGAATATCATTATTGTTAAACCTTATTAGACTAGTGAACCCTTAATGATTCAACTAGTCCATAGTTGATGAGCGTTCTAAATTTCAAAACCCTTGATAAATTATCCAAACCAAACTTCCTTTTGTGCGGACTCGAATGTCAAACTGAGATGAACAACCCTGTATAGGGGATTATTTATGCTTTAGCGTTGAGATATTGTGCACAGTATGGTACTAAGGGTTGATCCCCCTAAGTACGAGAAAAATGTCCATAGTCTTATGACTGTTAAAGGTTTCAAGTATAACCCTTGATAACCTAGGACATAGTTCAAGGTCTTATGACTCTCAGAAATCTTTTGATTCTTGTTATTCATTCTTGATTCAAAAGTTGAGCTTTATTTCAGATGTCTTTGATTCATTCACATGTTATTATACTGTTATTTCATTATTATACTTGTGGGCATTTGTGCTCACTCTTGCTTAGTAATAAAATTGTAGTTAAGAACGAAAGAACTGATGAACCTTCCACTAGTAAAGGCAAGGGCAAAGTTAGCAAGTGACGAAGGCTTGTTATTTTATATGATGATGTATTTGTTTAAGACTTGAGTTAATGTTATTGTTTAAAACTTATTTATTTATGATTTCACACAGATGTTTAAGGTTAGTTTAACCTGGGATTGTATTATTATTATTCAGACGTTGTAACCCTTAAAGGAAAGATTTTATTTCTATCTATTGCATGGTTTGCATTTATTATGGGTAGATAGATAGATGATATTTGTATCGTGAACGCCAAATCCTATGGAAATGGAGTACCGAATTTGGGGGTGTCACAGGTTGGTATCAGAGCTGTAGGTTATGAACCTTAGGTGGGGGAACAACCTTAGGTAGTAGCCTTATAGAAGAAGATAGTAATGGAAAACTCTTATCGAGTTCTAAGAAATGAATTGTTGTAATTCATTGAAGATAATAAAAGACTTTATGTGCTTATGTGTTTAATTATGTGCTCACTAGTACGACTTAGTAACTAAAACTTGAAATTTTGTTGTCAGGATGTCTGACGTTGGAGGAACTAGTTGACCAGGGGAGGAGGAACCCCGAATACCTACAGTACCGACAGAGGAGGAGCCCCGAGACATTCATGTCGTTAGGGAACAGTTGGTACAGAGGGAGTCATCTCTACTGATCACCGTTGTTGGTCAGGAGCATGAACCTGAGACTGATCCTGAGGAGGATCCTGAGGAAGAGGAAGAAGAGGAGTTACCGCGGTACACTGTTGATGCTGAGATGTATGACACGTTATTCGACCGTAACGTCGAATTACAAGATGAGGTTCAGGAATTGACTGAGCGAGCGACAGTTCAGCAGTCTACTCTAGAGGAAAAGGAGAGGGAGATTTCGACTCTTCACTCACGATTGGGAAATGTAGAATGGGATTTGGTCCATGAGAAGGGTCAAACCGAGAATAAGACCGAGGAGATAGAGAAGCTAAAGAAGGAGCTGAAGGAAACCTCAGGAAGACTGAAAATAGTAGAGGAAGGATGGGTAAGAGAATCACGTCGAGCTGATCGTGCAGAAGATGATAGTCGTGCAAAGAAGACGAAGATTGGGGAGACATATTCTATACTTAACAAGGAAATGAATAAGACTCAAGATATAGTTTTAAGGTATCCCATCCAGTTCGAAGTACTTCAATTGTATATGATGGATCGCAGGACGATGTATCGCATCTTAGAAGAGGAGCGTAGCAAGGCTATTCAGTACCTTGATTGGAAGTGATATGATTTGCTTAATTATGTGAAGAACTTAATTAGTTTTTACCGATGTATTTATGAACAAAGGAATAGTTTAAATGTTTTAAATCCTGTGGATTCTTTATTCCAGGATAGTTGATGTAAATAGCAGTTATGCTATCGTTTAATGTTAAAACTTTTGATTTGAATGAAAATATATCAAGTTGTTTGAGATGATGTATTAGATGAGTATGTTAATTGTTAAGAAATGCCTTAACTATTTAGATAAATAAATAAAGTTCTAATAAGCGTTTATTTAGCAGAAAAATGCCGCCAAGGAGAAGACAACAACGTCAACCGGCACAGGAAGAGTCAACCAATATTAACAATAACGTCAATGCTAATCCCGTTCAGCAGTTGGTGAACTTACTAATTGGAGCCACGAATAATCAACCTCAAGCTCCACCAAACACAATGTTTAAAGACTTCAAGGTGGTGGGACCGCCAGAGTTCAAAGGTTCCATGAACCCAATCGAAGCTCAAACGTGGGTTATGGAGATGGAGAAGGTTTTTGACGTTACCTGAAGACCGCTTTTGCAACGTTTATGCTGAAGTCTGAGGCTAGCTACTGGTGGCAAGCAAACAAAGTGCAAGGAGGTGAAGGTGTAATTACGTGGGAGAGATTTAAAGAGATGTTTTTCGAAATGTACTTCACAACTAGTTCGCAGAATCAGATGGAGATTCAATTTCTAGAACTGAAGTAGGGAAACAGTAGCATACCTGACTACGCGGCTAAATTCAACGAGTTGGCAAGGTTCGCCCCGTACCAAGTACACACTGACGAGAGAAAAGCCAGAAGATTCGAACAAGGGCTAAAGCCTTGGGTATACATCAAGGTATCAATGTTTCAGCTAAACACGTTTGCCGGAGTATTGGAAAAGGCCATCCTCGCTGAAGGTGGAAGCGATGCGGTGACCAAGTATAATCAAGAGCAGAAGAAGAAAAAGAGTGAGAATGAAGGTAACAACAAGACTGGTGGGAGTAGCATTGGGGGTAATCATAATCAGAAGAGGAAGTGGATGGATAACTCGTCAACTGAAAGTTAACAAGGAGGGCAGAAGAAAAAGATCGAAGCATGCCTGACCTGCGAAAAAGCTCATCTAGGAGTTTGTATGAAGGGAAAGAGAGTATGCTACAATTGTGGTCAGGAAGGCCACATAGCACCTAATTGTCCTAACCCAAAGAAGGGTGCTTGTTTTACTTGTGGTTCGAAGGATCATCTAGAAAGAGACTGCCCTAAGAAGGGATCAGGAGGAGCAGTACCAGGAGGTAACCGTGGAAATAACAGTGGAAATGCCTTAACCATCACCGGACCAACCGCAACAAATCGACCGACCACCAGAACTTTCAATATGACAGTGCAGGACGCAATCCAGTCTCGTGATGTGGTGTCAGGTATCATTCCGATCAATGAAATTAATGCTTATGTTTTATTTGATTCGGGTGCTACTTGTTCCTTTATATCCGAAGACTTTGCTAATAGTTTAGATTTGCTTATGGATGAGTTGGAATATCCCATGAATATAGAAATTGAGAATAGAGAGATAATTCATGTTAAGTACGCGTTTAAGAACTGTAGGGTGGATATTAAGGGTAATATCATGAACGTAGATCTTATCCCTATTCGACTTGGGGAATTTGACGTTATTTTGGGTATGGATTGGTTATCCAATTATGGGGCGGTAATTGACTACCAGAAGAAGCGTATTAACCTTATGACCCCGTCAAAGGTTGTGTTTTATGGTAGCAAGTCGCCTAGACAAGCGAGTTGTCTGACAATGATGCAGGCCAAGAGGTTGTTAAGACAGGGCTGTGTAGGATATCTAGCTTACATAGTCGACAGTCGAAAAGAGAATCCGAAGGTAGAAGAGATACCGATTGTGAGGGACTTCGTCGATGTATTTCCAAACGATTTGCCAGGACTTCCACCAGATAGGGAGGTAGATTTCGTGATCAATTTGGCACCCGGAACTGCTCTAATATCGAAGGCACCATACAGAATGGCACCAGTAGAGATGAAAGAATTAATGGTACAATTACAAGAATTGCTGGACAAAAAGTATATTCAACCGAGCGTATCGCCGTGGGGAGCACCGGTGTTGTTTGTGAAAAAGAAGGACGGATCGATGTGGCTCTGCATTGACTACAGAGAACTGAACAAGGTCACGATTAAGAATAGATATCCATTACCAAGAATCGACTATCTGTTTAATCAATTAAAGGGAGAAAGATACTTTTCCAAGATAGATTTGAGGAGTGGTTATCACCAACTGAAGGTGAGGCCAGAGGATGTATCGAAGACAGCGTTCAGAACGCGATACGGTCACTACGAATTTTTAGTAATGTCGTTTGGTCTAACGAATGCTCCTGCAGCATTTATGGGACTAATGAATGGTGTGTTCAAGCCGTTTTTGGACAAATTCGTGGTGGTATTTATAGACGACATTCTGGTATATTCCAAAACCAAAGAAGAACATGAAGAACAATTGAGATTAACGTTGGAAGTATTGAGAAGGGAGAAGTTGTACGCTAAATTTTCAAAATGCGAATTCTGGATCGAGCGAGTACAATTTCTTGGTCACGTGATCGATAAAAACGAAATTTCGGTATATCCATCAAAAGTCGAAGCCGTGATTAACTGGGATCAGCCGAGAACGCCGTCAGAAGTAAGAAGTTTTCTTGGATTAGCGGGATATTATAGAAGATTCATTCAAGATTTTTCTAAGATCGCAACTCCATTAACGAATTTAACTTGAAAAGCTGTGAAATTTGTTTGAACGGAGAAGTGTGAGGAGAGCTTTCAAGAATTAAAGAAAAGGTTGAGTACGGCACCTGTGTTATCTCTTCCGGATGATACAGGCAATTTTTTTATTTTTAGTGATGCGTCGTATAAAGTACTTGGTTGTGTACTGATGCAAAATGGTAAAGTCATTGCGTATGCATCACGATAATTGAAGGATTACGAGAAGGGGTATCTGACCCATGATTGAGAGTTAGCTGCAATTGTATTTGCTTTAAAAATTTGGAGGCATTATCTCTACGGGGAGAAGTGTGAAATATATACGGACCACAAGAGTCTGAAATATATTTTCACACAGAAGGATTTAAATATGCGTCAGAGAAGATGGTTGAAATTAATCAAGGATTACGACTGTGAGATTTTATACCATCCGGGTAAGGCGAATGTGGTTGCCGATGCCTTAAGTAGAAAGGGTCGTGAGAAATTGATGATGTTAACTGCTCAGGAAGAGCTAATTGTGGAAATGGAGAAACTGGAATTGGAAGTGAAGTATCCAATGGAGATTGATGAGAAGCTATTTCAGATGCAATCTGGTACAACTCTATTAGATAAAGTGAAGGAGGCTCAGCTTCAGGATGATGAATGCAAAAAGGTGACAAAGAAGATATCTAAAGGAAGCGAACCGAGATTTAAGATGGATAAGGAAGGAATACTGAAATTTGAGAGTAGAATTTGGGTACCGCCAATACAAGAGATTAAGGAAGATATTTTAAGCGAGACTCATAGTTCACGATATTCGATTCACCCTGGTAGTACCAAGATGTACCAAGATCTTAGACAACATTTCTGGTGGCCGAATTTGAAGCATGATGTTGCAGAATGTGTTGCCAAGTGTCTGACCTGTCAGAAAGTGAAAGCAGAACATCAGAGACCTAGTGGATTGCTACAACCGTTAGAGATCCCAGAGTGGAAATGGGAACATATTACAATGGCCTTCGTGGTTGGCCTTCCGACGACTCAGAAGGGCTACGATGCAGTATGGGTTATCGTTGACCGACTGACGAAATCTACACATTTCCTTCCGATCAAAATTAGATTCAACTTAGATCAGTTGGAAAGGTTATACGTAAAAGAGATTGTTTCGAGGCACGGAGTTCCAGTATCAATTGTTTTAGATAGGGATCTGCGCTTCACATCAAATTTTTGGAAACGTCTTCAGGAATACATGGGTACGCAATTGCGAATGAGTACAGCTTACCACCCTCAAACAGACGGACAGAGTGAGAGAACGATTCAGACATTAGAAGATTTGCTAAGAGCCTGTGTGATGGACTTTAAAGAAAATTAGAATGATCATCTACCGCTCGTAGAGTTCGGTTACAACAACAGTTACCACCCTAGTATTGGCATACCACCTTATGAAGCTTTATACGGCAGAAAGTGCAGAACTCCGCTTTACTGGGATGAAGTTGGTGAAAGACAATTGCTAGGGCCAGAATTGGTACAGCAGACAGCAGAAATAGTCAAAGTAATCCGAGCACGACTGGTAGCGGCTCAAGATCGACAGAAGAAATACGCTGATCCACATCGTAAAACTATCGAGTTTGAATCAGGTAGTTATGTTTTCTTGAAGGTCTCTCCCTGGAAAGGGAAGATCAGGTTCGAAAAGAAAGGGAAGTTGAGCCCAAGATTCATTAGACCCTTTGAAGTACTGAGAAGAATCGGAGAAGTTGCGTACGAGGTAGCCTTACCTCCAGCACTTGAGAATGTCCACAACGTCTTCCATGTTTCTGTATTACGACCATACAAAGTCGATTACAAGCATGTAATTGAATACGAACCCCTGCATTTTGAGAAAGACTTATCTTACATAGAAATTCCTGTCCAAATTATCGACCGAAAAGAACAAGTTCTCAGAAATAAAGTTATACCTTCTGTTAAGGTAATTTGGAGAAACCACAATACTGAAGAAGCTACGTGGGAACTCGAAGAGAATATGATGAAGAATTACCCTCATTTATTTATTTAAATTATATGTAAGCGATTCTTGGGACAGAATCTTTGTAAGGGGGAGAATGTAACGGGTCAAAATTTTTGAATCGTGATTCTGGGGACAGAATCCTTTTAAGGGAGAAAAGATGTGACGAACGAGATTTTTGTAATTTAATTTTAATATTTATTGAATTAAAAAAATATTTTTTGATGATTTAATTATTGGATTAAATAATTATTTGATGCAATTGTGGTAGATTAATTTAATTATATGGGTTACATTTATTAAATTAATATAGAGAATAATTATTATTCAAATATTTAATTATGTGAGCTTATCGAATTAAATAAAATATTTAATTAAGCATGATGTTATTTAATTAATTTAATTATTAATTAGAGAGTTAATAATTTGACATTATTCATTAATGAGAAAATTAATAATGTGACTATGTGAAATTATGAGAAATTATTATATTTTATTTAAAATAAATTAAATAAAATATTGGATTTATTTTTATGAAGGAGTGTGACATTTATTAAACAATATTGTAAAGATTTTATTAAATTAAATGATTTTGTAATCTATTAAGCAAGCCAAACATGGCATTAGGGGGAGTTATGGGCAGTTAACCCATGATGGGTAACTGACCATTATGCGTATCGATCTATTTGAATACGACGTCTGATTTCCTTCATTTGTTACTAAGTCTGATAAAATATCACAAAGAGAAAATCAGAGAAAGTTGTCAGTGAGAATTTGTGAGTCTGTGAAAGAGAATTGAGAGTGAGGAATCTAAGCCTACTAATTATATTCTACAGGGTAATCTCCTCCTTCCCAAATTCTACTTTACGTATTTTAGTTTTCATGAATATGGCTTTTAAAGTTTTTGGCTTAAGCCTCTGTAATTGAGATAGGAGTAATGATTATGGGTTGTGTATGTATTATGACATATCACATCGTATTTAATTATATATAATATGTAAACCATATCATCAAATTCATGAAAACATGTCGTATTATTGATGACTTGTTATTTCAAAATATACAGAGTTTGGGTTTTGGCCATATGGCCTTATACGTAACTTTAAGGTGTCAAACATAAATATTTTCATAAAATTTACACTCTTATTTGATTATGCATGTTGATACGAAGAGACCAAGCCTTAAACGAACGGATTTTGTGTTATAACGAATCCGTAGTATTAAATTATATGTTTTTGTTCAAAATCTTCAAGAACATCAAGAACAGTACAATTTGCATAATTTAATTCTGTGATTATGTGTTGTAAATGGTTAAAATCATTTTATAAATGTTGGGTTATGTTTATGCATGAATTATAACATGTGTATATGATTAATTTTGTGTAGTAGTAATTTAATTGGAAATTTTTGGGTTGTGTTATGCAATTTTTGCGAATTACAGAACAGTTTCTGGCTCGCCGCACCGCGGCGCCAGTCCAGCGACTTAAGTCCCGCGCCGCAGCGCCAAGTGTCCGGCCACAGTGCCATCGCGCCGCAGCGTGAATATCAAGTGTAACAGTGGCGCCGCAGTGCCACTCTCCAAAAAGTACTGAAATGGAAATTTTTTAAAAAGTTTAAGTCTAGCAATGTGTTAGTAACTTAATGTAATGAACATAAAACTATGTTAGAAGTATAATATGATGTTAAAATAGATGTTTAACATGTAAATAACATAAATACATGTGGATTGAATTATTGACTTCATAATTAAATTATTATTCATGAAGTGATATTATGTGACAGTAAATGTGATAACTTGACTAATATAGTTAATAATCAAAGTAGACAAAGAGAATGAGTTTTGATGATTAGCTAAGTTATAATTAACTTGTATTGTAAATGTGAATGGTATGTAAGATTAAAATCAAAGAACAAGTGTAGTTAAAGTGTAATCTACGCACGAGGCAAGTTTCCTAACCCTACTTGTCATTATTGTTCAAGTTTATTATTTATCTCGAGTAAATTATCATTACTATTATTCAAGTTCAAATGTTATATTAAAGATTGATTATCTTTTCAAAGCATGATTCAGTTATACAATAATTGTCCTATTGTATATATTTTTTTTAAGATTATTATTCAAATTGAATATCATTATTGTTAAACCATATTAGATTAGTGAACCCTTAATGATTCAACTAGTCCATAGTTGATGAGCGTTCTAAATTTCAGAACCCTTGATGAATTATCCAAAATTTCATTCTTGATTCAAAAGTTGAGCTTTATTTCAGATGTCTTTGATTCATTCGCATGTTATTATACTGTTATTTCATTATTATACTTGTGGGCATTTGTGCTCACTCTTGCTTAATAATAACATTACAGTTAAGAACGAAAGAACTGATGAACCTTCCACTAGTAAAGGCAAGGGCAAAGTTAGCAAGTGACAAAGACTTGTTGTTTTATATGATGATGTATTTGTTTAAGACTTATTTGTTTATGATTCCGCACAGATGTTTAAGGTTAGTTTAACCTAGGATTGTATTATTATTATTCAGACGTTGTAACCCTTAAGGGGAAGATTTTATTTCTATCTATTGCATGGTTTACATTTATTATGGGTAGATAGATGGATGATATTTGTATCGTGAACGCCAAATCCAGTGGAAATGGAGTACCGGATTTGGGGGTGTCACAGTTCCCCCACCTAAGGTTCATAACCTACAACTTTGATACCAACCTGTGACACCCCTAAATCCGGGTACTTCAATTCCTACATGATTTGGTGTTCACTATTCAAACATCATATGTCTATCTACCCATAAATAATGAAAACATAAATAGATAGAAATAAATCCTCTCCTTAAGGAGTTACATGATCAGAAATAAATACATAAATCCCATGTCATACTAACCTTAAATCTTAACTGCGGAAACATAAATAATTAACCGTCTTACACAATAATAACATAAGTCTAAAACATAAATACATCATCACATCAAACAACAAGTCTTCATCACTTGTTAATTGTCCCCTTGTCTTTGCTAGTAGAAGGCTCGTCGGACCTTTCGTTCTTAACTGCAATGTTATTATTACGCAAGAGTGAGCATGATTGCCCACAAGTATAATGATCAAACACAATATAATAACATGCGAGTGAATCAAAGACTTCTAGAATAAAACTCAACTTTTGAATCAAGAATGAATAACAAGAATCAAAAGAATTCTGAGAGTCATAAGATCTTGAACTATGTCCTAGGTTATCAAGGGTTAAACTTGAAACCTTTAACAATCATAAGACTATGGACTCTTCTACTCATACTTTAGGGGATCAGCCCTTAGTACCATACTGTGCACAATATCTTAACGCTAACGCGTAAGTAATCCCTATACAGGGTTGTTCATCTCAGTTTGACATTAGAGTCCGTACCAAAGGAAGTTTGGTTTGGAAAATTCAATAAGGGTTCTGAAATTTAGAACGTTCATCAACTGTGGACTAGTCGAATCAATAAGGGTTCACTAGTCTAACGAGGTTCAACAATAACTGATATTTAAATTGAATAACAATCTCAAGAGGTATACAATAGAATAAATATTGTATAATAGAATCATACTTTGAAAGGATTAATAAATAATAAGATCTTGCTCGATATAGAACATAAGTCTGGAATTTGTTCAATGTAAGGAGATAAGTTTATAAATTTGCATAACGATAACAAGTAGGGTTAGGAAACTTGCCTCGTGCGTAGATTACACGTTAATTATACGCATTCCTCGATTTTAATCCTACATACCATTCATATACACAATATCAGTCAATTATAACGTAACTAGCCATCACAAGTTCATTCGTTTTGTCTAACTCAGATTATGACTATACTTAGTAAAATTACCACACTTATTGTCACATAATTTACACTTCACGAACAATAAGATAACTATGCGTTCAATAATTTAATCCACACATAAATGCGTTATTGACATGTCAAGAACCTATGTTAACATCTCATTATATGTCTAACACATTTTTATGTTCATTAGATTAGGTTACTATTACATTCCTGGACAAAAATAATCAAAAAAAATTCATTTCTGAGCAATCTGCAGAGTGGCGCTGTGGCGCCACTGATAGGCTTGTTCTTGGCGCTGTAGCCTGGACATTGGCGATGCGGCGTGGCTCGTGCTGCGGCGCGGGGTTTATGCTTGCAGCTGGCGCTGCGGCGCGGCGAAGCAGTACTAGAACTGCGATTCGCGAAAAATTACCGAACATGGCCAAAACCTCCAACTAACTAATTCTTACACGAATTTAGACATACCCAATCACTGTAATACACATATAACTACTACCCAACCCTTCTAACATGATTTTAACAAGTTAAAACACATAATTTACATAATCAAAATATATAATTTTACTGTTCTTGACGTTCTTGAAAATTTTGAAAATAAAACATAAAAATTAACACTACGGTTTCGTTATAACACCAAATCTGTCCATTCGAAGTTTGATTTCTTCGTTTTAACATACATAATCATATGTAAGTATAAATTTATGATGCAACATATGATTTAACGTATAAAATTCGTACGTAAGGGCCATATGGCCATATTTCTATACTCTGTATTTTTGAAGAACAATATACGACATATTTTATGAAACTGATGTTATGGAAATATACAATATATATAGTAATACATGTTATAATAGCACCTTATCACATATATAACACGTAATCATTACTCTTTTTCAATTACAGAGCTTTTAACAGAACTTGAAAGCCATTTTTATGAAAACTTAAACAACGTAATTTGAAACTTGAGTTTAAGGTTTTTACCCTTGATTGCTCTGCTTGGATTACACAAGGTGATGACAACTTCCAATTTCCCACAAATCTTCTCCTTTAATCTCACTGATTCTTAAAATTCTCTCTGATTTATTGTGACGCCCCAAAAATTAGGTATACATCACCCATCTTGAGTCGCCAGATACATGGTACAGAATTCAAATACAACTTAATAATACAACTGTCGTGTACAATACGACAAAACATAAACTGTGACTTTGAATACAAATATTGTCTACTAGAGAGTATACAAACTCAAAAGGAGTCTTCATTACAATTATTATCACACTATTACATAGAATAGTGAGTACTACTAATGCTATCATCTGGTCCATCACTCCGTTTCCCGACTCGTCCCAACTGTATTCTCATTTCCTGAAGAGAACAGTGAAAGAAAGGGTGAGCTCAACTAGTCCAGTAAGAAATATTATGACTAAGATAATGCAAAATAAATTATCATTAGTCTTCAAAAATGTTACACTGATAAAATACAATAGACATCAAGTTTAACTGCAGCAGAACCAGCAATCCATTAAAAGAGTCAAGTAGAGAATAAAATCTACTATCTTTTATGATTTAAAAGGTTTTTCATGACTTTTATCGCTGGGACTCAGCTTAATAAATAATCCACATCATCGAATCACCCCTGCACTACGGCCAAGGATATGCTTTATTATCACGACCACGAATTATCCATGCACTACGGCTAAAGATAATCATGTTTTCATCAACGGTCCTGATCATGCCATAAAACAATTCATCTCTGCACTACGACCAAAGAGAATTCATAGCCATAATTATACCAAAAACTGTCCATCAATGCACTACAGGCCAATGAGGACTTTTTCTACATCATTTGTAATATTACGATCATGATTACACCGATTAATCCCTGGTCATAATCATACCAAGTCCATCTATGCACTACAAGCCATAGATGACTTTCAACAAAATATAAACATGAGGATGATGACAATGATATAAGAATTCAATAAAACAAGTTCAAGAATTAATTTATCCAGGAACTGATAACGTCCAAATTGTCAACATGATACTGCTTTGTAGAGTAAAATTTAAGAATGCTCAGAAAAATATTTCCATGAAAAGATACTAGATGAAGCACAAATATCAAGGATATTCCACTAATTTCAAGGAGTATAGAAGTCAAAGTTTTAACCAACTGAGTATAATAAAGAATGGAATAATAAAAGAAATCACCACGCATGCGATAGACCGCACAAACAGGTTATTCCAACAGAAAAATAAATAGTGGAATCAGGTCAGGCGTAAATGCACCGACAGGAGATTCCGACAGAATAATAAATAATGGAACCACGTCCGGCGTAAACGCACAAACAGGATATTCCGACAGAATAATAAATAATGGAACCAGGTCCGGAGTAAAGCACAGACAGGATATTTTGACAGAATAATAAATAATGGAACCAGGTCCAGCGTAAACGCACAGACAGGATATTCCGACAGAATAATAAATAATGGAACAAGGTCTGGCGTAAAGCAAAGACAGGATGTTCTAACAGAATAATAAAGAATGGAATAACAGAAGAATTTCACCAAGTATAGGGTAGTCCGTGTATACTGGTTATTCCAGCAGAATAATAAAGAATGGTATAACAGAAGAATTTCACCAAGTATAGGGTAGCCCGCGTATACAGGTTATTACAACAGAATAATAAAGAATGGAATAACAGAAGTTCTCTTCATGAATACAAAAGAAATAATACCCCTTACGCGTACAACAAATAATATCTATTACCATAAAAGAAACTTGATATCGGAGTAGTGAAGTAGCAGAATACTTTTTTTTTCTCTCTATAATTTCTCTCTCTAGAGTTTCAGTGAATTCGTAAGAAAATAATAAAGGAATGAGCTTCTATTTATAGAAAAATATACTGCATAGTAACTAACTCATGAACGGTCTAGATTGATTTACTTTAATCTGATGGTCCATATTTAAAGCAAAATCTTTTAAATAAAATATAATATATTCTATTTATAATATAATAAAATGAATAACTTTATAAAAGATTTTACTATGCAAACACCATGCAAACACTATGCATAATAAAATATAATATATTCTAATTATTTTCTAATAAAACAGATAACTTTATAAAAGTATTCTATTTTATATAAAAAGATTTTACTATTAGCCTAATAAAACGAAAAACTTTATAAAAGATTTTACTATACAAACACTATGCAAATACTATGCATAATAAAATATAATATATTCTAATTATTGTCTAATAAAATAGATAACTTTATAAAAGTATTCTGTTTTATTTAAAAAGATTTTACTATTAGCCTAATAAAACGAATAACTTTATAAAAGTATTATGTTTTATATAAAAATCTTTTCTGTTTTATTACATTAATAATATTAATAAAACAAAACTGAGTGACTTATCACGTAAGCATTAATAACCAATACCGCGTGCTATTATGCAAGCACGCGTATTACTGTACTTTTAACATCGGGTGTTTCAACAGTTAACGGTAAAACTTCTGCCGTTATTTTCATAAAAATATTTTTGTCGTTTTCTCAATCCGACAATAATTCTGTTGTGGGGTCCACCAATAATTGTGCCGTCGTACGAATATTCTTCGACAAAAAATAATATTTCCCGACAAATCGAATATAATACAACAACTTGCATACTTTGTAAAATTTATAAATAATACTCACAACTATAACATTATCTCAAATTCACACCATAATATTTAAAAAAAATATTTCGAAAAAATTAAATCTTTATTCATAAAATCTGGGGTTCCACAATCTTCCATCCTTATGAAATTTCGCCCTCGAAATTTACGTACGTACCTAATATGCCGAACAGATGAGGACACTTCGTCATATTCTAACTCTTGAGGTATAACTTTTGAGTGTTGAATACATTCCAGGATTTTAACAGGTACATCTTCATACGTTAAATTATTCGCTATCTCGTCCGGTTCTAAATCAATAACGTGGTTCGGGTCGTCCACATATTTACGTAACATCAATACGTTAAAAATGTTATGAACACGCGACATACTTGGCGGTAAAACGAATCTATAAGCTACAGTTCCTACTCGATCGAGGATTTCAAATGGGTCAATTAAATCGAGGGTTGAGATTTCCTCTCTTCATCGATTCTTGCTTCAAGAATAACGTCCTCTTGAACCTTCTTCTTCACATTCATCAGCTCTGAGTATGTAGCTTGAGCGGCTTTAAATTTATCGATTAAAGTCGATTCTAATCGTATATTCGTTATCTTCACGTAGGTCCTTAGAGTCTTTAACTCTATCTTCACCATTTATAAGTTATACGAAATGGGTCTTTGTGTTAACAACATCTCACTCGCATACGATCTTCTACTCAACGCGTCAGCTACCACGTTCGCACTTCTACGATGATATTGAATGGTACGATCGTAATCTTCAACAGCTCGAGCCAACGTCTGTGGCGCATAATACGTTCATTTTATTTGAAGAAATATTTAAGGGTTTAAGAAATGGATTTTGTACTGGGGTCAATACAAAATTCGATTTCACGCTCTGGGGTAGGCTAAGAAGTCTTCACGAATACGTCAAAAAATTTATTAACAATAGAAATATCGTTCAAAACTGTGAACCTCATCCAAGACTTGGATAGCACGTCACATTGATACCTATCAACTTGCCATCATCATTCACGACGTCGTCTACAGAAAGTCTGGCTTCGGTGCATTCCACACAAGGAAGTCACCAGATAAAGGCTCAGGGCTTTTTACTTATGGCTTGATATGACAATGATTGACTTTAGTGGTTTGGTTACTTTGAATTCGCATAACAGGTTGGTTAGGAGTATGAAAGCTAACAACCTTACAAAAAAACATGATGAGTAGTTAACCAATCGATTCCTAAAATCACATCAAAGGCAAGTATTTTCAAAGAGATAAGATCGAAAGGTAACGTGAAAGTGTTGATTTGAACAAGATTTATAAAAAGTGGAGGTAATGAAGGTTTCTCCCAACTGAGTTTAAACAGATATATCAAAGTCTAACTTCTCCGGAGTTAACTTCAAACATTGAACACAACTAGGTGAAATAAAAGAGTGAGTAGAACCGGTATCTAACACGGTATAGACTTCACAAGAGTTTATGACTAACATACCCGTGATAATTTTATTCAAGTTCCTTGTCACGAAAAAAAAATGCTCTCTCTTAAACAACCGGCTTTGACTTTTTTGGGACGGCCTTTAGTACCTCCATCTTAGCTGAACTTGTCTTCGGTGAACGACAAAATCGAGCTAAGTGACCTTCTCATTTATTAATTATGTCAAATTATTAATTTTCTCATTAATTATTAATTTAAATAAAATAATATTTGGCTTATTAAATGTTTCTTTTAATTCAATAAGCTCACATAATTACATACTTTAAATAATCAAAATTCTCCACATTAATTTAATAAATATAACACATATAATTAAATTAATCTATCACAATTTCATCAATTAACTATTTAATCCAATAATTAAATCATCCAAAAATATTTGTTTAATTCAATAAATATTCAAATAAAACTACAAAAATCTTGTTTGTCACAATACTCCTTGAAATTAATAGAATATCCTTGAAATTTGCGCTTCATCGAGTATTTTTTCACGAAAATAATTTTTCGAACATTCTTGTTAAATTTTAATCTTTTCATGCTGAGATACTATTCACGGGGGTACTATTCACTTGAGTACTATTCACCCGGGATACTATTCACGATAAAAATTTATTTCTTTTTTGCCCAAATTATTTTTGATACATGAATATTATTCTTGAATTTTACTCCACAAAGTAGTTATCATGTTGACAATTTGGACATTCTTGAACTCTAGATAAATTGAATTATAAATCTTTAAAATTTATCATTGCTTTCACTTAATTGAATTCTTATATTATTGTCATCATCCTCATGCTTATATTGTGATGAAAGTCATCTTTGGCCCATAGTGCATAGATGGACTTGGTATGATTATGACCAGGAATTATTCAGTATAATCATGACCGTAATGTTACAAATAATGTTGTAAAAGTCGTCATTGGCCCGTAGTGCATTGATGGACAGTTGTTGGCATGATCATGACTATTGATAAAAATACAAATATCATTGGCCCGTAGTGCATGGATAATTTGTGGTCGTGATACTAATGAATATCCTTGGCCGTAGTGCAGGGATGATTCGATGATGTGGATTATTTATTAAATTGAGTCTCAGCGATAAAACTTTTGATAAACTTTTTAAAATCATAGAAGATAGTAGATATCACGCTTTACTTGACTCTTCTAATGGATTGCTTGTTCCGCTGTAGTTAAACTTGATGTTTATTATATTTTATCAGTTTAACACTGTTGAAGGCTAACGATAATTTAGTCTGCATTATCTTAGTTATAATATTTCTTACTGGCCTAGTTGAGCTCACCCTTTGCTTTCATTGTTCTCTTCAGGAAATGAGAATATAGCTGGGACTAGTCAGGGAACGTAGTGACGGTCCAGATGGTAGTATTAGTAGTCCTCACTATTCTATAAAATAATGTGACAATAAATGTAATGAGGACTTATTTTGAGTTTGAATACTGTCTAGAAGATAATATTTGTATTAAAACTCATAGCTAATGTTGTATAATTAAGTTTGTATTTGTATTCAGTACCATATATTTGGCGACTCAAAATGGGTGATATATACCTATTTTGGGGGCGTCACAGCATACCTCATCATCATCCTCTATGATGAATCCATACCTCTCAGGTATCTTCGGTACTCTTTTTCCCTGTCCATATCTTATATGGAGTCTTAGGGATAGATTTCGAGGGGACCTTATGTAGTAGATATGTAGCCAATTCTTGGGCATAACCTCAAAATAATAGTATAAGGTCGGTAAAACTCATCATGGAACGAACGATGTCCAACAAAGTTCGATTTATCCTTTCAAATACGCCATTTAACTGTAGCATTCTCGGTGGAGTCCATTGTGAGATTATACTATTTTCTTTGAGAAAATTGAGAAACTCACTGCTTAAGTAATCAACACCTCGATCTGATCGAATAATCTTAATACTTTTACCAGTTTGTGTCTCTACTTCACTTCTGAATTCTTTGAACTTTTTAAACAATTCAGACTTGTATTTCATCAAATACACATATCCAAATCTTGAATGATCATCAGTGAAAGTAATAAGATAAGAATACCCTCCTCGTGCATTCGTTGTCATAGGTCCACAAACATCTGTGTATACCAATGCTAACAACTCTATAACTCTTTCTCCTTTTCCATTTAAAGGAGATTTAGTCATCATACCCATGAGACAAGATTCACAAGTTGGATATGATTCATAATCAGATAGCTCTAAAAGCCCATCTTTATGCAACTTGGATAATCTTGTTTCATTAATATGACCTAGTCTTCAGTGACACATAAAAGTATAATTAACATAATCTCTTTTCCTTCTATTAGATTGTTCAATTTGAAGTATATTTTCATGCAAGTCAAGTATATAAATTCCATTCAGCAAATTACTAAAACCATATAAAACATTTTTATAATAAATAAAACAACGGTTATTCTTTATTATAATATCAAAACCATCTATATTCAATACAAAAATTAAAATAATGTTTCTTATAAATGTTATAACAAAATAACAATTATTTAAACTAATGGATTTGCCCGTAGACAGTGCTAATTAATAAGTCTCTACAGCTAATGTAGCAACCTTTGCTCCATTTACCACTCGTAGGACGACCTCATCCTTGGTTAACTTTCTACTTCTGACTAGTCCCTGCATAGTGTTACATATGTGAGAACCACGGCCGTTATCCAATACCTAAGTAGAATTTGACTTTCAAAAAAATTAATTTCAATCATGAACAAATCTTTATCGGAATTCGAAGCTTTTATAAGCTTCTTCTGTATTTTCTCTACAAGAAACTTGTCGCAATTCCTTTTCCAGTGACCCGTTTTATTGCAATGAAAACATATTCCTTTGCTATCTAGATTTGGATTCTTATTATCCTTCACTTTCGCCTTGCCCTTAGCTTTCTTGTTTTTCTTCTTTTTAGAATATACCTTAGGCCTCTTCCTTTTCTTGGAAGAATCAGCTACCAACAAGACTTGGTCCTTCTTGAATGAGAAGTGACATTTAGTAGTTTTCAACATGTTAAGTAATTCAGACAAGTTGGCATTCAATTTATTCATGTGAAAATTCATAACAAATTATGAGAAGCTGTCTGGGAGTGACTGCAAGATCAAATCTTGACTTAACTCCCCATCCATCACGAACCCTAATTGACCAAGCTGTTTAATCAAATTGATCATATTCAGGACATGAGTCTCAACGGTAGTGCCCTCAGTTATACTAGATCGAAAGAGCTCCTTAGATATCTGATATCTAGAAGTCCTACTTTGCTAACCATACAAATCCTTGAAGTGTAGCAATATAGTAGAAACATTCATAGTTTCATGTTGACGCTGAAGCTCGTTACTCGTGGATGCGAGCATGATGCATTGAGCCACAGTTACATTATCTTGCCACTTTCTAAAAGTAGCAATATCTTCCTCAGAGGCTGAGTCTACAACATTTACAGGGATGAACGAATTTAAAACATAAGAAATCTTTTTAGTAGTGAGAACAATTCTCAGATTCCTTAACCAGTCCGTGTAATTGGGTTCGGTCAGTTTGTTAGCATCAAGTATGCTACGGAGTGATATTAGTGAGTTTGACATTTTCAAATTCTGTATGTGAAAAAGACAACATTTTAGCGTACATTCATTTAAGTAATTACCGATATAAATTAGGTTTTATTTTAAATTGGTATCTCCCACCATTTTCTTCAAACTATATTACCCTCAATTCTATAGTTCGACAAAATTTAATTAAAGATCTGCTAGTGAGAATAAGCATAACATTTCAAATGTATATATCCTTGTGTGTGCACAACAGACTATATATAAATAAATAGATAGACAACTCTTGTCAATTAAATCATCATGTAACTCCTTTTATTTTGCCTCTTAGATCATAATAGTCAAGTGTGCACACATCCGAACTAAAATAATCTAAATTAAGTCAGACCCAACATTTCCTTATCAGCAAAGAGAAAACTACAGCCCTTCTGTGTGCACAACAAAGCGGTAATGTTCAATTCCTTATAAACATCTAATGTAATAAAGTAACATCATAAATATTTAATACTTGCCTTGTGTGTGCACAAAAAACTCATATTAAATATTCAATACTCTATTGTTTTATAATGCTAGAAGGCAACGTTTGATATTCCAAATATCTTTGAATGTTACAACTTATTTATTTGAGGGGTTTGTTATTATTTGTCTCATCTTGTTTAGCGCACATGTACACGCACACACACGCGCACACGCACACACACACACACATACACACACACATACACACACACACACACACACACACATATATATATATATATATATATATATATATAATACGCATCATAATAATTAACATGCAAAACATGTTTTATAATATATAATTTGGTACTTGTATCGGGACACGACTTACAATTTGGTACTCAAGATAAAAAAAGCTACAAAGTGGTTATTGTACTCGAAAAATATTGTACTATACTTCGTTAAATATTAGGGACACGACTTATAATTTGGTACCCGAAATGAAAAAAATTATAAACTGGTAATTGTACTCGAAAAATGTTACACTCTATTGAACAGTAGGGTTTCATATTTATTATGTTTGAAAATTAGGGTTCTCTTCTTCTGTCCTTCTTCTTCTCTCATTTTTCTTGTCTCGATTCTCCATTGATTACTGGTTCTCATATATTTATTAAAGGGTTTTCAGTGTTTAATTGAAAGGATGAGCTCGTCTTAGAGTGGAATCGTAAATAAAATCGAGGAAAAAGATTGTAGTTCATGTAACAAAAACGAATGGATTACACCAGAGTTCCCAAGTTGGTGTCATTGTGGAGCAATGGTGCGAATGTGGGAGGCAAGAAAAGATAGAACAAAACATCGAGGATCTTCTTCGCGTCGACTTCGCTTCTCTCTGTATGTTTGTCTCTCCCGTTGAATCAATTTTAACAATTATTTAAAAATTAGAAAGTACAAGCACCAGATTATAACAGTTTTTGAGTACAATCACCAGTTTGTAACTTTTTTCACTTCGGGTATCAAATTGTAAGTCGTGTCCCTAATGTTTAACGGAGTGTAATATTTTTCGAGTACAATCACCAGTTTGTAACTTTTTTCACTTCGGGTACCAAATTGTAAGTCGTGTCCTAGTACAGGTACCAAAAATTAATTTATACCTATATAATACATATATAGTAAGCATGCACAAATAGAATATTATATTCTACCCCGGATTGATTATGGATTTTTATTCTAGTTTGGTTCACTAGAGCTACCAAGTGAACCAAAAGGTCAAAACTAGGGTACAAGAATTGAATTTAAACATAACTATTACATTTAAACCCTGAGCTCCATTACAAACGGGTCTTCAAGCATTCTTTCCTTCTTTGTCTCTAATTCTTCAAGTAATTCTAACTAATCCTATTTTACATAAACTATTTACTATAAATAGAAACCTTGATCAATAGTTAAGCGGAAGTACATATGTGGGAGATAGAAATTACATCAAGAAAAAATAGAGAAGGCGAGGTACGAAGACCGCATTTATAAAACTCAATCATTCATGCATCCAACTAAAATAAAATCCAATCACATTGGTCAATAGTCTATAATCAATCTCATTTATTATCATACATATCACCATATTCATCAATAAATAACTTTCATCTCATGAATAATAAATCATTCCATATAAGCATCGATATCATTTAATGGACAAAAGTTTGCTAAAATTTAGTTTTGAAACAAAATAAACCCTTTTATTTTAGTCAAAAACTAAATCAAAATTAAACTCCTTTTATTTTAGAAACCTGGAATCCTATTCTAGATAAAGTAAACATCTTTATTAAAAACTTTTATCAATTAAATAAACCATTTACATTAATTGAAGAAAACAAAAAAAAATCAGTTTCTGCAGACGTGCGCGACCGTGCCCAGAATGAACTGGGAACCGGCGCAGCTGCGCTGCAGTCCCAGAAACATTTTCTAGGTTAGGGCACGGCCGCGCCACGTAGCAGAACTAGAAAAAAAATTGCCTAGAAATTTCAATTATATTGCATATCAATTCATACATGGAATCCTCAAAATCGATAATTAGCACAAAGTTAGGCTTTGATATTACTATTAGGTTTGTATATAGCGCGCTCATGTAATCAAATTACATAAAAGTAGGAGAAGCGCGATAAAACAGATTTTAAAATTTTAATACAAAGCATCACCATGATCATACATTGTGCTCAATTATCAATTTAAACAAAGAAGAATGAGAATCGGATTCATACCCTTATAAAATTGTGCTTCCTCATATACGAGTTCAACTCTAAGTCCTTCGTGCTCTCCTTGAATTCACCAGGTTAGATTCCTTCTTTTGATCAATGTTAGCCACTCAAGTGTTTGTCCTCTAGAGATGCTCCACTAAGAAAAAATAGGTATTCCAGAATATGGGTATTTGACAAAAATCCTAGTTTCTATCTCTATAGAAATTATATGTACTCTCTCAACTCTTAGAATTGCCAGTAACCATTAATCATAATAAGACTCCTCTTATTTATAAATGTAGACAACCCTCCTAAACCATTTAAAACACGGTTTATTTTGATTAATTAAATTCTTTTAATTAATTAGACTCCTAATTCAATTAGGAATATATGAGAGTACTTTTATTAATTAATTCTCAAACCCTTTTAGGAATTAAATAATAACAATAATAAGACTCCTCTTATTAATTTATATTTAATATTTCTAAAATATTAAATAATACTCCCTCCGTCTTAGGATAAAAGTCCTGGTGGACTTTTCACGCATATTAAGAAGATGAATAAAATGACAAAATTGCCCATAATAATGTCATTAAATATGGAGAGAGAATTAGAATAAGAAAAGTATGAGATATTTAATACTACAGGTATAATAGAAAAATATGTGTAAAAGTTTGGTTATTAAAAAAAATGGACATTTAACATGGGACTACCCAAAATAGTAATAAAGACTTTTATCATGGGACGGAGGCAGTAAATATTAAGTTATTTAACTTATTCTATCAACATAGATTAAATTAAATATATTTAAATTATTATTATTATTATTATGTCATTTACTTCTTAAATAAATATTTTCATTTTATGATGTGATATTTTAGGTTCTCCATATTAAACCATTTGTGAATAAATCAATTAGAACAATTATAATCTTATTTAAAAAAATAAATTAAACTATTTAATTCATTTAAATAAATAATATTTATTCTACAATAAGGGTAAGCCTCCTTAGAGATCAACGACATTTTAGATAATATAAACTTCAACATTAATCATAAAAGAAACTTTGAGTAAATAGTTACCGAACAATTCAATCCTTCTACCATACAATGTCTTAATTAAATATAAGACATGAAATTACTGTCAAGTCTTATTTTATTAAATTATATGTATTTCGATTCTCAAATGTAAAAATTTAAATAATGCAAATTAGAAACTCCTTTCAAATTACATTCTACTTTGTCCAAAGATTCTTGAGTTGTCATTCATCGAATCACATAGGACATTATTTCCTTTTACTAGAAGCGGTAGATTATTTGTTGACCATTCATTATCTCCATGTATAACTTATTATACCCAATCTTATCATTTGATATACCCTAATTAAGGGTCTTAAAGGGCGTGTCAAAGTATAACTTATCATACTCAAGATACTATGATGATCTCAAGTCTAAGGATCACTTGTACTACTATCATAAGATGAATTTCTATTAACAGACAAGTAAAACTCTATTAGGTATTCCTTAGCGAGTCACGTTCAGTGAACTTATATTCCAATAAGCACCTACATACTTGATTTAGTATCTTCACACAAATAATTATGAGATCAATCATCCTCTTCCTAAGAGCAACCAACGTATGTGCCAATCTATCTAGATTCACTAATCTCCTTTTTAGTAATCCAACGATTAGGAACAATTTTAGTTTTAAGCTATCGAAGAATTTAGATCTCATTAGCATGATCATCATCATGACTCTAAAAGCATTGCTCAAAACTATGGGTTTATCACATTTAATATAACAGAACCATATAGATAAAGTAAAAGCCTTTTATAAATTAACTTTTATTATTAATAAATGAATAAGGTTACAAAGTATATACTATATCAAATCAAATACGATTGTCTTGTGCGCATACTACTTTCAATGGTACAGTATGAACATCATTTAGCAATTTTAGATTTAGAATATTTATATTTATCCTAGAAGATTGTAGTGTCTTTTTGTTTTTATATTGAACCCATCCTATAATATAATCACCTTAGATCAACTGCTTTTGTTACATGTATGATATTGTGATTTTGTTTACTGACATGTATTATTTTTAGATCCAAAAAGGTTACTTGAACCTAGCCATTCAAGGCTAATAGTTCTTAAAAAGCTTGTTTGTATTATGAGGTTAAAGGTAAAAAATATTCATTTAGGCTGTATGCTGATGGTTCTTAAAAACTTACTTGTATCAGGAGGTTGAAGGAAATAAGATTTCTTTAGGTTGTATAAGTTCACTGATATAACAGTTTAACCTGAAGTGGCTCATATTAATGAACAGATTGAAGTTTGAAAATAAAGATTTTTTCCAAGGTATTTTTTTAACTTTTTCTATTTCTTATCATGCTAATTTTTTGCTTTTCATTTCAAATATAAATTTTTTATGTAGAAATATCAGTTCCCTGATCAAAATTGTACTATTCGACACTTATGTTTTCCTTTCCTGCAGCAAACAAGGAGAGAGTTGCTGAAAGAAATTGTTCATTATTGGATGTGCTATCACTTTTTCTTCTCTCCAATTCTATCTTTAATCAATCTTTTTTTCTTTATAAAATTGATATCATCCGACTTACACTTATGAGAGCATTCATAACAGTTTTCCCAATAAACTCTTTATCCCTAGCTTTGAAGAATATCAACAAATTATTATCCAACAGTTCAATTATCCTTATTTAACTCTCTATCTTATTCTCTAAATAGGATTTTACTCCTCAGGGTGAGGGAGTCAAAAGAGTATTCTCTATGTATGTAAAATAACATTTCACACCCTGACATTTCAGCTTTAGAAAGAGGTAAAGGAATTCAACGTCATTCAACATCGCGAATCTTTTTCTCCAGAGCTTCTTCAACCAATAATTTTCTTCTCCAAAATTATTTCGACGTTCACCGATTGTCCTCTTCACCGATTGTCTTCTTCTACAACACGTGACATATCTAGGGTTCTCCTTTTATTTTCAGTTCGGTGCTAAAATTTCCCGCATAACTCAATCTGAGAAGAACAAATGACTACGGCGATTGATCTGAACGACATCATTAAGCAGTTCCACTAAATTTGTTAGTAATTCTTTCTCTATAATTCTCTTTCTTTTTTAGGCAATTTTGAGAATTAATTGGCCATTTTCAAGAGTTATTGGAACAGTGTAATTGTAAGACATGTTTTTGGTATTGCTCAAAATCTTCTCTTTTAACATGTATTGGATTAATTTCTTGAGGTATTTTTCTGTGTAGAGATCAGAATTTAGAAGGTAGATGCTTTTGATGTAGTTTAGAATTCAGCTTATTTTTGAGTTTTTTTTTAATGGTCTTTATATGATTTTTCCCCTTTCTAATATGATGTTTGGAGATTAAAGGGTAAAGCTTGAGCTAGATGTGTCTGTGAATGAACGAACCGACTCATTGGTAAATATGCTTGAGCTCAGGGTCATTTAGGACTCGAAAGATCAACTAAACAAACAATGTATGTTCATTTGTGTCTCAAGAGAATTAACACACTTTGTCTTAACATGGGGTAATTCACCAATTCTAGCTAATAGATGGTGCAACCATAGGCTTTAGAACAAGTGGTAGCATTTGGGACTCACTGGAATTGAGCATTTTTGTTTAATTTTTCTTGAATATATTATTGGATCTGCAATTTCTACCGTGTAGTAAATTGAAGCTTGGAGTTGCAGTGTTGCACTTGGGAGTCGCCATGATTGGGATGAATTGAACCTTGTTGTATTAATATTGTGATAGGTATTGTGATATATTGAAAACTTGAATATGTCGCATCTCTTAATTGCTGATTTGCTATTGAGAATTATGGAGTCCAGATTTGAAATTATAGAGGAAGGTTTGAGCTTTATGGTTTAATTACTGTATGTACAGCAACATTTGTTGACCAATGAAAGGATTTTTAATTTTAAAATTGCATATTCTTAATTTTGTTCTCTTTGTTTGGAAGGTATATCAATATGGATTCTTAAATTAATAATGCAAGCATGGATAAGCCAAAGGTTAGAAAGGTAGAAAATTATATTGTAGCGGAAGACGTCATTCTAATTGCGGCATGGGAGCATACTAGTGAGGATGTGGTGATTGGAACTGACCAAGCAAAAGAACAATATTGGACTAGAGTATGGAGAGAGTACTTGTCGAATGGAAGCATCTAAACATATCGACCAAAGAAATCAATAATCAACCGATTCAACATTATCAGGACAAAATGCTTAAAGTTTTTTTAGGATTGTTCATATCATTGAGTATATAAATCCGAGTGGAATGACTAACCAAGATAAGGTAAAATTGCATTTATTATAATAATTGCTTTAATATATAAGTGATAGTTTCATATTTATTATTTTGACATATTGCACAATATTTTTATAGCTTAATCAAGCCATTAAAACATGGTCTACAGAGGAGAATGAAAGAGGTGTTTTCAAGTTTTTACACTGTTATCAAGTGCTTAAGAATTCTCTAAAGTGGATTACAGAAGTGGTGCACCCCAATTTGAGCCGAAGCGTAGCTGCATCAGATTTGATCAATTTAGGAGACGATGTGAGTGCCTCTAGTTATGTAGAAATGGAAAGGCTAATTGGTAAGAAGGCCAAAAAAGAGCGATTGAAGAACAAAAAAATGAAGGTGGAAGATAGTGAAGAGTCACAAACCAACATTCATTTCGAAAATCCACAAGATTTAGTGCAGAAGTTTCATAATTAGAAGATGGATGTCATCCTCCAAGATAGCAAAAAAATGGATAAATATCTATAGTTGAAGAGGGAGAAACTTGAACTTGATAGGGAGCATAAAGAGGAGAAGGTTATGACTATTGACATGTCTAGCTTGAATAAGATGCAGCGAAAGTACATTGAAATGAAACGAGCAAAGATCTTTGCAAGAGAGTTTAACAAGTAAAAAATATAGTTGCCCTATCTAACTTTATATGGACTTGTAGCAATTGTAGTTTATTTCTGTTTCTTTAGATTTGCTCAAATTTCAATATCTTTGGACTTATATTTTTTGAAGTTTTTTTGGACTTATGGTAATTGAAGTTTCTTTGGACTTATTTGTAATCGACAATGGAAGTTTATTTGGACTTATTATAATCAGTAATTGGCTTTAGACTTATGGTAATTGAAGTTTCTGTGAACTTATTTTAATTTGCAATTGCTTTGGACTTATTTTAACCTACAATTGCTTTAAGAAATTTTATTATGATATTATATAAATGATTGACATTATATTTAAACAAAATACAAATACTTGACACTACATTCGAAAATTCAAACTAAACAATAGAACTTAGACATTAATTACATAAGCAAAAACACAATTACTCAACATTTATGTGCCTCTCCCATAGTTCCTAAAGACGACGATGCATAATTTTATCTTTTAACTTTTCATGTCCCGCAATGAATTGGTTATAATTAAAGTGTTTATACCCGCAATCTGTAACGCCCCGAAATCCGGTCTAACTTCACACCTGGATTCCGTACGTCACGAGTACATCTCATTTCAAGCATACATCATTATATCATTAAGAATAACGACATATCTCTTCAAATCCCAGTTTCTATTACCTTAAAACCTCTTTCAATACAACTAATGATAATTACATTATTCTTTACATCTTACAAGAGTGACTTTCATCCGCCACAAAAGATACATAACAGTTCATTAAATTAATCTATAGTTTAATTAATTTATTCTACACACTACAAGAAAAAGGCCTATCAGCGACCGCCTATCTGCGACCGCAGTCGGTCGTAGATCCTTATCAGTGACCGAATGCGGTTGCTAATAGGCGTTGCATAAAATCTGGTCACTGGAATGCACATCAGCGACCACTATTAGCGACCGATGTATCTGCAACCGATATTAGCGACCGAATTCTTCATTTCGGTCACTAAGTTGAGTCAGCATGGTTCAGGACCAAAGGCAGATGTGGGCCACGTGTCAGCGACTGCTATCAGCGACCGCATGCGGTCGCTGATACCCTTATGTGATTTGCAGTCGCTAATAAGTCTCAGCAACCGCATGCGGTCGCTGATGTTAAAAAATTGAAAACCAGCTTTTGCCTGTTTTGCAGAATTCCCAAAAAATTGTACCTGTTTTGTACCTGCATTATCCCAACACACATACACAACATTATAAATAATGTGCACAACAATATAAACATCCATCGTCCATATATATACCGACACATACACCAAACTAGTATATAAACTATATAAACCTTTAAAAACCAATATGAATTGAATAATTTAAAACACAATTCTAATGTTTAAGTAACATACAGATTGACATCCAAAGAATGAATATAAAAGTACAAGATTCTCAAAGAACTACAAAACAACACTAAATCGGCTGTCAAGCATCATTGTCTTGATTAGTTTCTCCTTGATCACCCTGTAATTAACAAAATAATAAAACAAGTTACAAATATAGTAACTATGTTGATACTGGTATTACGACAATATACAATAAATTGATTACCTCGTTGCCATCCCCATGCTGTGTTGCTGCTGCTGTCACTACTGCATCAGCTAACTCATCAGGACTCAGAGCCGCCAGATGGCCACCCAATATCTTTAGAAGATCGCGATATCGACATATAGACAACTAGATGACTCGGTGACTGTGAAGACTGGGTAGCAGAGCTGCCTGAGCCACTAAAGGATGGGCGTTGTCGTTGTCTTTGACCTTTAATGTAGTTCTTCTTCACAACAGACGCCCTCTCCCACAACTCTTAGTCAATTGACGGACGTGGAGTACCTTCAAGATAGTGCTCATTCAATAAACGCTTATAAGTATCATGTCATCGTGTTAACAATTAAATAGTTAAAAATAAATTATGTAAGCATTGATAAACAAGATCAAGTTGTTAAAACTTATTACCGCTATCTGCATAGCATCAGGCAGACCATCACGGGTGGCCACGTACACATCCAGCCAATGGATAGGCTGACCTTGAGATTAAGACTCCTATACAAAAAAGAGGCCAATATTACTAAGTAAAAATGTGATATATATTCTATAATTCATGATTGTAAACATATTAAAACTTATAAATACGTACCCTGACAATGATATGCTGCAACTGTGAAATATTGTCGCCCTTGTATGTTCCTTTAGCCTTTTCACCATCAGGTACACCCGAGGATCTGTTGGTGGCGACAGTCTTTCGTCTTTTCACCCAATTCTCAGCTCTCTATTGGGCACACATCTCAGCTCGTATGGACTAAGTGCACCACCAGGGGCTATGCTCTTGCATGTAATCCTCTCCCTGGCATGGATGGTCAATCGATGCATTGTGAAGGGCTTTTTATCGTTCTTTGTTCAAATTATCTTTGGTGCGGACCGCGCACTTCTGCCAAAATAATGTCTGTATCACTGAAGCCTGCGCGTCCTCCCATCTATACATTTTCTGCAAATAAAACAACAATAATAACATTACTAAACAATTATCCTTAGAATATTATATTATCTGTCATAATTTAAAAAAACATACCTAAAATTCAGCCCAAACAGCATCCTTGTGGGCGATAGGTGTGGTCGTCCATGTAATCACAGGTGTAGGCAAATTTTGTAAACACAGCTGTGATATGCACTTGACGATCTTATTATCTGAAAAATCACTATAATATACAATAATTTACATCAACGATAAGTTCAAATATTAAAGCAATTTACATCTAAGTTTTATATACTCTATACAATATGGACAAGCCAACTTCCCTTGTGTACTCCATCCAGCTAATATACCATAAGCTGGGAAGTCACTTAGAGTCCACATAACCGCTGCCCTAAGGTTGAAATTTGTCTTCGTTGAAACATCCCAAGTCTGTACTCCATCCTCCCACAATACCTTTAACTCGTCTATAAGAGGTCTCAAGTAAACATCTAAGTTCTTTCCAGGACTCTTAGGACCAAGAACCACGAGTGAAAGAAACAAGTATGGTTGTTTCATACACATCCAAGGAGGCAAGTTGTACGGAGTAACAATAACAGGCCAACATGAGTACGGAACAGCTGAGTGGCCAAACAGATTGAAACCATCGGTGGACAATCCAAGCCTCACATTTCTAGGTTCCAATGCAAACCCAGGATGTGCTAAGTTGAAATATTTCCAAGCCTGCCCATCTACTGGATGATTTAGTTCTCCATCTTTAGCTGGAGATTTCGTATGCCAACTCATATGTTTAGCTGTTCTTGAAGACATGTACAATCTTTTTAGCCGATGTGTTATTGGAAAATACCTTAGAATCTTAAAAGGTATACTTGATTTTTTTTGTAGTCACACCTTCTTTATTAGGCCTAAATCGATCATGACTGCAAAACGTGCACCTTGTCTTCTGTTCATTTTCCTTATAAAACAACATGCAATCGTTGGGACATGCATCGATCTTTTGGTATCCAAGACCCAACTTCTTCACCATTTTCTTACAAAAGTAATAGTTACCAGGTAATTTCTCACCGTCAGGCAACATACTCTTAATGGCCTTCAAGAGCGACTCAAAACACTCATGGCTCATGTTGTGATCAGCCTTAATATTAAGTAATGTCGCCACTACAGACAATGTAGTGTGTTTGGTGCAACCATGCCACAATGGCTCGCTACCCTCGTCTAACAACTTAAAGAAGTCTTTGGCATCAGAATTCATAGGTTGCTCTCTGCCTTGTTCCCAATCAAAATATAGCCCTGCAATATCATAAACCATTTCATTCATACGATGAGTACTACTGCCCGAATTGTGTACTTCTGTGATGCCACCATCTCTTCTCTACCATGTGCCCACCAGCATTCTTCATAATTTTTTATGAACCCAGAAACAAGTAAATGATAGTTTACCACGTCTCTGTCCATATAATTTATATTCTTACACTTCAAACATGGGCATCGTATCTGAGACTGACCATTCATATATTCCGCGTGACTATACGCATACTCCAAAAACACTTGGCAACCAGCTCTAAATTCAGCTGTAGCACCTATCTGGGCACTTGACTTTCGTCGTGCCATCTAACTACGGTCTGAATAGAGGTCTATGATATCACGGTACCTACTACAGACAACATTATAAATGTTAACATATGACTTAAGCATACTTATAACCATATGACTTGAGCATACTTGTAAGTATGCATATGATTAACATTTAAGCATAGTTGTAAGCATATGACTTGAGCATACTTGTAACCATATGACTTGAGCATACTTGTAAGTATATGATTAACATTTAAGCATACTTGTAAGAATACTCATTGAGCATACTTGTAAGCATATGACTTGAGCTTCGACATAAGCATATGATTAACATTTAAGCATACTTGTAAGCATATGACTTAAGAGCATACTTGTAACCATATGACTTGAGCATACTAGCTAATAAGCATATAAATTGAGTATACTTGTAAGCATATGATTTGCTCGTTAATATTATAAATGTTCGCAACTACCCGACCAACAAAATTTTTTTGCCAGAGTCTCCCCTATAATATGGACTAGCCACATGCATGACGGCATGCATATATGGTCATTTCTAGGCACCCAAGACACAAACAAAGAAAAATATACAAATTCTTAATATAATAAGACCAAAACAATAACGAATGAATGCAAATTAAAGAAGTATGAGAAACTTTAAATGTTATTAAATTTAGCATGAGAAACTAAGTAAATACTACTTAGTTTAATAGTTATATTATATCATGTTATTTTATTTTAATGACGCTTAGTCTGTTGTTACAAACTTTTTCTACTGATTTATTTTGTTATTGATGCTTTACTTGGATCTTAATTTCAACTCTTTTTTTTTCTTTCTCTGATTGACTACGTACTCTTATAAACTGCATATTTGGTTGTTACATATACAACTGTTTTTGGGAGATTAGTGTTGCTTAGTTTTATTGGTTCTATTCTACTCATACAGAGGTATTCAGATGCATTGAAATGTTTCTTCTTAAGAAAACTACTACCATCAAGGCTTCACGCCAAGAGTTGAAGAGTCCACAAAAGTGGTGACATGATACAATACATAAGGTATTTCATGTATTAAGTATGATTGTTTATCATAAGGGTAAAACTTTAGTTTCCAATTTGCTTGGTAAAACTTTATCATAAAAGTTGAAGTAGTCCTCTTATAGTATTAGTAACTCTTTAAGGTACTAACAACTTAAATACTAGTGTACTAGAGAAATTACTAGTGTCTTTCGTGTTTCGGGGTAATCACAACTTGCTTGGAAAACTTGTAGTTCTCATAATATTTTGTAGTTTTATTTTTGTATACTAAAGTATTAAATATTCTTGTTTTTCTTTCATAATGCCAAAACAGTCCCTTCGTTGTCTATTTACGCTGGCAGTCAAGCTTGGCTTGGCCCCATGAGGCTTGGCTAAGCTTGGCATGGCCACAATTGGCCTCGCGGCCCCAAACCTAGCCTGACAGCCTTTATCCTTTCTACATTTCAGTTTAATAGCTTAATTTTATAATTTTTTAATTCATTATAGTTCCTACATATCCATTCATTTTACCTTGAATCATGAATGTGATGTAGATCCTATATACTTGTTTATTTAGAAAATTTTAAACCAAACTTATGGTTAGATTTTCAAACCACATTATGAAATCAAAATTATTCACGTCAACCGCTCTAGCAATCTTTACAGTCGACTGTTGCTGCAAAATGGGCAGCAGCCCTGCCTTCCCTTTATTAAAGTTTCTAAATCCCCATTTTAACCCTTTTTTTATTATGTTCTAAATATCATACAAGTGCTACCTTCAGCTATTATCAAAGCACACTAAATGAACAGTTCATTATGTTTATATAGTTATGATTGCCAATGATGAACATAGCACACTAAATGAACAGCTATGATTGCCAATGATGAACATAGCAGACTTTCCAAATTCAATGAACAGATCATTATATCTTAATGAACAGAAAATTACTTTCCAAATTTATACAGTTTCCTTACCACATATTTGATAACTTGAAATGCCAACTAAATGTCATATTTTGGTTTACACCAACTGAAAATGCAAATCAAACCCAAATAATGGGTTAATATCCATTTAAAATCCAGTATTCTATTCAATTATTGAAGTTAAAGTACGCACCCCAAGAATTTTATAGCAATTAACCTAATAAAAAAAGGGAGAGGAGTACCTCCGACAGCGAGGTGGTGGGTGAGGCGGTGGCGGAGTGGGCGAGGCGGTGGCGGCTAGTGGAGGCTGGTGGCGGCGGGTGGCATTAGGCCTCCTTCTTCTCCTTCTTCTCTCTCTCCCTTTCTCCCTCTTCTCTCTATTCTGCTCCCTCTCGTTTTTCCCTTTGCCTCTGTGTCGAGCGAAAGACTGAAACTGGTAACATATAGTTTGATCAGCGACCGCGTGCGGTCGCTAATGTTTAATGACATGGACTTATCAGCGATCGCATTTGGTCGCTGATTGTAAGTGGTCGCACAAAGCCTTCGCACCAACATTTCCTGCCAAATTTTGGGAGGCAAATTTATGCTAGCGACCGCTCAGCGACCGCATGCGGTCGCTGATAGAATATAGCAACTAGATTAAATAACGGTCGCCGATATCGGTCACTATTACTAATATCAGCAACCGAATGTGTGGTCGCTAATAGTATTGGTCGCTGTTAAGCCTTTCCTTGTAGTGACATTACAAGTCTTGGCTTGATCTTCACGCTCATTCATATAATGATTGACACTTCGTCTGGATACCGGTCAGCTTGATCTTTACTGGATCCTTAAGTTCATTCTAATCTCGCTCGCTGAAAATGTTTTATTTAAAGCAAATGTGAGCATTCAATTGCTCAGCAAGTCATAGCAGTTGAATAACAACTAAGAAAGAATCATATATTCTTTTACAATGTTCAATAACCGAACAATAGTTACGAAGCAACTCAAATAATAGGAATAAATCTGATTCCTATCATTTTAAAACATTAGTCACATTCACTTTGAAATATTTTCATTCTTCTACCCTTTCATTAACATGTTGTCTGGCTAGAATCAGTAGCATAGATTTAACAATAACGGTTCACGAATAACAAAACTTCTTAACCTTGAACAATTCAATCACGGAACAGTTCATTTCACAGAAACACCGAAGTGTTAAAGTTGTGGCATAAGGCCTCATACATTCTACCACCTTGTAAAAATATCACACATTTTCACATAGATAAAACTTCTCAATTTCAACATCTGAGAAAGTTTAAGAAACTAACATTCATTTAGAATATGAATGAAGTTAGGAAACTTGCCTTAAGCATAGCTACAGCTTATAATTTATGCTGAACAGTTTACTGCAATCCCTATATATCACATAAGGAAATAGCACATATACTAATTAGCCATATATTTGAATTACGCATTGGTTCAAACTTAACTTTACTTCCTATGGTTCGCATTCATGTAATCTAAGTTTATGCGACCAACTTTACTTTCATTCATTCAGTATTATGGCATACTGAGATAGCATAAACCTTATAATCGTCTTTTACGATAGATTTACATTCTCATCTTCTTCTTATAACATTTCTAGGACTTAACTCATCCTATATATCTACATATATGAATGAATCACCTTTTAATCATACGTATTCAAAACACTATACTTAGCACACATCGAGTCTCTAACAGTGTTCCATATAGTATGCTGAGTGATTTTTCACAAACAACCAACAAATTAGTTTCCCGTCTCATCTACACTATCTTTTATAGCTAGTTAGATCGGTTGCTAGTCCGTATTAACCTTTGCTCTCTAAAGGAATTGTTTAGCCCAGATACTGTACATCAACCATTAAAGAGTACGATTGTACCATAACTTAAACTTAACTTATCCGAACCATTAAAACTATAAGGTTCATTAAGTTAATTTCCCCTTCCTTATGGCTTTCTGGTAACTAAAATGAAATACCTCAAGATTTATTCTTTAATATCTAAATCATACAATTTTTTGTATACTCAGAACGATCATTCAATGTTAATACTATGCGTTCATAGCGCTAAGCATTTTATATTGCCTTATCTTCATATCTTACAATGTTAGGTCCATTTGACTCAGAACGTTATTCAGTTATTATCGCTAACTCAGCTTGTTCAACATTTACGTTATTCATTACTCTTCATTCTCTTACGTTCAAACCATACACGGTGTGTAGGTTATGCTCGTTTAATATCCGTGTACACTCAAGACCCTCACGTCGGTTAAAGTGTTTAACGTTTACGTTTCATTCTAACATTCTCTATCCGACTCACACTCAAACTTTCATTAATCTTATTACCATTTATTACGGCTTTCTTGATGATTTCATATCTTACTTATTACATTTGTCAACGTCTAAGTTAGACAACCAATGTATGCTTAGATGTTCGCCCGACACTAATACGATTCACGAGGATCATTTACAGATTATGCAATCACATTGTTCATCGATTAAACCTCCATTCAACTTTTACTTCAAGTTTTAATCACTCTCCTTCATGATCCATTACATGAACATCACGTTCATCGTCTTCTCATGATGTCTAAGTCATACTGTTTGTTGTATGCTAAGACTGATCGTTAATCGCAACATAAACGCTTTAAACTTAACTCTTATTACGACATTATAACATCGAAATGTTATAAGTCACCCTCTTCACTCAACGTCTAAGGAATTACAATCATAGTAATCTCACACGTTCGTTTTAACGCGAATACGGTCCCCGGATATTGGTTACGTACTTTGCGTTCGTCATTTTATAACCTTTATTCGACGTTTAATCATCAAACTCAAGGTTTTACTCAACATTGTAGGCATTTCTTTTCATGAACATTTCATTCATGCTTGCCCCATAATTACCATCCAAAAATTTGGACAATAAAAATCTCCAGCCAAAGAAAATTCTCTTAAGGTCGTTGCGGCGCCACTCTCTGCACAAAACCCGGCGCTGCGGCACGGGTTGGTAGTACCTGGCTCTCTAGGCTAGAGCTTTGGCGCCAGTTCCCCTTTGTTGGGCGGCTCTGCGGCGCCTCTCTTAAAACTCAAAAAAATTTCTAAGTTTTTGAACATGTTTGAGACGCCTATTTTGAAATCTCATACCTTATTCGTTATAACTCAGAACGAGGTCGTTCTAAAGCCATTTTCTTCCTTATCATACGTACTTCAATTTCCCTCAAACAGAATTTTATTCTGAATCTATTAACATGTCATTCGATTGACTTAAATTTCGTCGTTCGTTAATATTATGTTATTAACGTTCTTCGTTTGTTCGTTCGTAATTCGACCATTCAAACTTAGAATTAGTTCGTTCTTGAGTCTAAGACTCATGTTTTCAATATTTTTCAACATTCTTATGAAACCTCACTAATTAGGGTTCATTAACTTACTTTCTACATTTCGTTCGTCTTTTATAAAATTTCTCCATTACTTCGTTATAGGCTAATTTCAATCCTTTCTTCATGAACATTTCTCTAACTCCTAACCAAGAAATAAGAATTTAATTATATGCGATAGTTTTAAACTTGTCCATCAACAACAAGTTCTAATTATGATGGTTTTCAATTTGTCCATCAACAACTTTCTTCGCGTGTTCTTCGTTCGTTCTTCATTTTTAATCGATATTTTGATTATGATTTCACTTTTTTTGGAATTTTAGTGTTATAAAACACCAATCCTTACTTATTTCACCGAATCATTTATATGATTCATTCAAATCGTTCAAATTCATTTAGCAAATCATAGTTCTTATGAAAGCTTTTAAGAAATTTTTATAACTAAACTTCTCATTCTTATTTCTTCATTTTTTTTATGATTTCAACCATATGAAAATCATTCTTAGCATCTTTTACTTCCATTTTCATTAAGCTATATGATTTCTATATAAAAACTTAAATAAAATTTAGATTAGAGTTAGGTTTTGGATTACCTTTCTTCTTTAATCTTCTTCTGTTGGACAAAGATTGCTCTCGGTATAGCTTTTCCTCTTCCTTTCCTTCTTTTCCCCCATTGACTTCTCTCTCTCTCTCTCTTTCTCTCTCTCTCTCTCTCTCAAGTGTTGGTTGAAAATTTCAAACCAAACAAATGAGCTTAAGGCTTGTTTATATAGAAAACCAAGGCTAGGGGCATTTTGGTCTTTTGGCCAAACCTCCTTACTATTCACACCTCCTTAGTGTTGTGCAAAATTTACGATTTTTTCAATTTTTTTGATTTTTCAGACCGGACCGAACCGGCCGGTTCGATACAAAAAAGAACCGGTCCGATTTCGGTACAAAATAATTGGTATATATTGATTTTTCGGTACCGATTTCGGTACGGCATTTTTATCGTTCGGTATTACCAAACTAAACCGGTATATACAGATTTTCTAATCTTTTATTATTATTAATAAAAATAATAATAAAATAATGATTATAATAATAATAATAATATTAATAATAAAATAATAAAAATAATAATTATATTAATTTTCGATAAAAATGGGTACCGAACCGGTATTGGTATTAAAATTTGTCTTATTTTGGTACCGGTTCGATTCGGGCCGGTATTTACAAGTTACACACCCCTACACCTCCTTAATATTCATGAAGCTTCTCCTAGAGGATTCGTTGTCCCGTCTTTCGGGATTCGTCCAACAATTCGAAAAACTGTGATTCTCGTAATCGAATTATTTTTTGATATTTCGTCTTTCTTCTACAGATTAACTTTTATGCGTTCTTCAAAAATTCTAAAAACTGAAAAATACTTTTTGATGAATAATGTTTTCCTTCACGTTTTTTCAAAACGTAGTTAAACGAGTGAAAAGTACATAACAGCATTTTTCGTCATTTTTATTTTGTCAGATTTTTGCACGTTTTTTGAGAAAAACTTTTATCGACTAACATAACTTTTTACGACATATTACTGTCAAATCTTCAAACAGAATGTCATTTCGACATCCCGATCTCTTAGAAAGGCTTAGATTATTCAAACCTTATCATTTAGATTTCATCGGGTGAATTGTGCATATTTCGTCTTTTTCTTAGAAATATTTTTGTTCCTGAAAAATTTTTATTTTCGTCTGGAAAATTCTTGCTCGTAGCCAGAATCCTCCCGTTTTATAATCATCCTAGATCTTAGAACGATTAATAAACACATAACACAGAATATAATTAATAAAAATTCATTTTTATTAATTAATAATTCTTTAAACTTAATTTCTGGACAATCCGATTTTCCAGGTTATCACATTCTACTATTGGAGAATAAACTTCTTCAAACAAATAATAGTTACCTTTCTCCAGTGACTTGTATAGGTCACACTCGTCTTCTACAATCATGTTATGCATTATAATACATGCCTTTATGATATTCTTCATTGTTGCTAACCTGAAATACCTACAAGGTTGTTGAATTATATGGAAACGTGATGGGAGAACTCCAAAGGCACAATCCACATCTTTCCGTGCAGACTCTTGAGCTCTCGCATAATTTTTTGCCTTTTGAGTTTGTGGCATTTGGATTGTTTTTGCAATAGTTGACCATTTTGGATAGATACCATCCACCAAATAATATCACGTATCATATTAATGATTATTAATAACAAAGTTCGCTAACGGAGAACGACCATTAATAATATCTGCAAAGATAGGAGAAGGCTCAAGAACATTGATGTCATTGAGTGAACTGGGAGACCAAAGAAAGTATGTCATATCCAAAGATCACGTGAGGCCACTGCCTCTAATATCAATGTCGCATCACCACAATGGCCCGAGTAGTGACCCTTCCATCCACTTGGACAATTTTTCCATGTCCAATATTTACAATCAATGCTACCAAGCATTCCTGGGAATCCACGTTCCTCATGTAGTAGAAGTAACTTACTTACATCGTTGGTAGTAGGTGACCTCAAGTATTGATCACCGAAAATGTTAATCACTGCTTCAACAAATTTTTTCATTGCCTCGTTTTTTGTGCTTTCTGCAAGCCGAAGATACTCAATCACCGTATCAAAGGAAACTCCATAACACAACATTCTGAGTGTTGCAGTAACTTTTTTGTAATGAAGATAAGTCTTTTGCGCGTGCAGCATTTCGACATTGCACAAAATATTCATCATAAGCAAAAACAGCATCATGAATGTGGAGGAATAAATTACGACTCATGCGAAATCGTCTTCGAAATAGCCTGTGAGGAAATGTTGGGGTTGGGGAGAAGTAATCTTGTACCAAGTTTTCATGGCCCGTCTTACGATCACGATCGATGTAAACACGACCGAGAACAGAACCTCGACGTGTCTTCGCTTTGCCTTTTCTTTCTGAAATTTTTCCTTCCATGGTTAAGCAATTTTCATGCAGAACCTCTTGTTCAACAGACTCAAGTAAGAGATATTGATGTCTTCTTCAAAAAAATTGAAACATTTATGATGTTAGAAGTAGGAGAAGAATCCTAAATTGAAATGATCATTGCACTTTTTGATTTCCAGCAACATCTATTTTTAAATTAAAATAATATCATTGTTTAAATTCAAACAACAATTATTTTAAAATAAAAAATAGTTACAACGGTCAAAACATGCTTCGACGGTTGGAACTTTCAAATTTTAACTTTTTAATTTTAAATTTCAAATTTCAAATTTTATTATTTAAAGAATCAATATAAGGAACTTGTTGGGTACACAGTGAAAAAATTGAATCTCTATCATGCAGAATGACCCAATAGCACTACAGAATAGGGATAGAGATAAGAAAACTGTTGTGAATACTCTGAAAATAGACTAGTTTTAATTTAACATTTTTCATCTAGATTATGTAATTAAGATATACATTATTGGGCCATTTTTTATTATTTTTTGTGGATTATTTTGTGTGCATTAGTTGTGCACTAATGAAAAGAAAATATTAGTCCTATTTTTCAAATTAGTGATGTGATTTTTAAACTAAATCCAAGTATATTTTCTTTTTGTTAGTGTACACCTATTAAATATTAATTTACCATTATTGCACATAAAAGCATTACTTCCCTATTTTTTAATCCACTTTTTAAGAGAAAATATAAATTTAATAAATGTAATTAATGATTTGTTTAATTGACCAAATTAGATATAAAATCTCAATATTATCTTTTTAATATTCATTAAAAAAAATGAAAGAGAAAAAAATTAACTATATAATTAAAAGTACAAACTTGATTTTAGAAATTCTTATTTCAATTTTTTTTCTCTATCCAAATTAATACAAGTAATATCCAAACTGGTAACAATCAATGTCTCACAAATTTGACTACACTCAAAATTTAGTTATGTATTTTCCATATCCAAACTGGTAACAATTAATGTCTCACAAATTTGACTTCACTCAAAATTTAGTTATGTATTTCCTTATTTAATCAATTTTCCAATTAAATTATTATTCGTTAACATTTGAAATCTTAAGATATCATCCGATTTAATTATATACTTATTAAATTAGTTTCTTAATTAAATTAATTATAATTCTTTATTAAATTAGTTTATTAAACTAAAATTTATCAAAACTTTAAATATTAAAATATTAGACATTTTAATTATATTAATTTTAAACGTGAATTCTTTACTAGTTTAGTTTCCTATCTAAATTAAATTTCATTAGGACTTAAAAAGCTTATCAAATTACATTACATTGTTTAATCATATCAATATTACATTACATTGGATTTCTTATTAACAATATAATAAGTATCTTTTTAGATTTCTAATAAATCTCGGCTACATTAAATTGATTAGAGAAATGTTTGAATGAAGAAACCTAAACTATATGTTACTCTGTATAAAATATACAAATATTATTTTTATATTTAACAAAATAAATATTAAAATTTTATAATTTGGCAAACAGATTATTTTCACTTTCACCAAGTTAAAAAGAAAAGGTACTTTAGAGGACAATGCTCCAAGTTCATTCAATCTTTTGATATATGGAACAAACACAAGCGTCAAAGGGCCTCATGTATTATTTTTGGCTTCTTTTTTTTTTTAATTTTATTTTGATGGATCAGTTGGTCAAATCAAATCAGATTTCTGTCTCTTAAAATATTGATCAGTTGGATCAAATTATCACAGATCAGTGAATAAATGAGCTCTAACTTTAATTTAATAAATTATATTAAAGCAAATCAAGATCAAGATTTGGCTCATTGATAGTCCTACATACATATAATTGATAATTTTTCTAATTAAATGAATGGATGTTATTATTCTTAAGATTTAAAAATAAAATAAAAAAAAATATTGACCATACCACAATACACTACTCAAATCCTTTATTTTTCTTGCAGTATCAAGTTCAGATAAAACATGCCTAGTTGTGTTGCTCCTTGGTATAGATATAATCTATATGTGCAACCAATGTTCTCCTCATCAAGCACTCTTCTTTGCTCACTCCTCCACACCTTTCTTCCACAATCTCAATCCTCTCTCTCTCTCCATAATCCTATACAATCATACATATAAATTAATATATATAGGAACATGTAACTTAATAATAAATAAAATCCACATTCATATATTAGATTTTATTTTTAAATAAAGTAGGTCTCAACTCTATCGTATATGTAATTCGGATCTTTCTGATTGAATAAATTTTCACCATGTATCTTCATTGGGCTTATAAAAAAAATATTAATATTCCCACAAGAAAATTTAATATTTTTTATTTATTTTTTTTGTAAAAATAACAGTTCCCTAGAAGTAAAAATCTATGCTAGGAAACATAGAATAAATTGAATACAAGTAAATAAGATTTTGAATTTATCAATTAAAGAAATTCCAAGTTTATGAGCTTTATGTGATGAATTAAATGATCTTACCTTTTGTTGGGTTTTCACCATAGTAGCCTCCGGACGAGCGGCGCATGTTAGCGTGAAGATAAGGAGGAGGGCTATTATGAAGAGGGTGCTAAGTTTAGCCATATTTTCTTTGCACTAAATTTGTTATTGTTTGGTACTCATACGGGAGGAAGATGAGACAGAAAGGATGGTCATTTGATGAATTTATAGGGGATGTAGATAAGGACAAGAGGAGATGACCCCATTTGACTAAGGCTTACCTCAGGAGTAAGCCCAAGATTTTGTTGGTCAAGCCCTACTACTTGACCAAAGTACACAGATTACAGATACACGTTTTTATTACTCTATTCCTCCCATGGTATTATAAACTGTTTTTTAGAAATATTTTTGTTTCTAGTTGAGAATTTTAAATAAATATTAATTACTTAATTTTTAATATTATTTTAAATATTAAATATAATTTTGACTTTTTCACCTGTATTAAGAGACAGATGGAATATATTATTAAAAAGTATTTATGAAATTTGTCATAATTAGTTGGTTGTGCAACGATCAACAATTATAAAGTTATTATTGACTTTTTAAAATCAATTTAATATATTTTTAAATTTAAAATTATCATTAATTACTTTAACTTTAGTCAACATAATAATGAATATTATAAAGTATTACATATTGTAAGATTTATTATTTCTTAATTTTTAATGTATCGTCTCAATTTTAAATTTGAAAAAATCTCAAATTGACTTTTAAAAGTCAATAATTATTTTGTAGTTAGATTGCGACTAACGTGTAACTCTAAGCGATAAGATAATATAATAATGTGTGTGTCCCTACTTAATTTATTTTTATCACATATATTCGCATATTAACATAAAATTATCGTCATATGTAATATGACTCATTTAAAAATTATAAAAAAAATATTTTGAATTCAACCTAGTTGTGACAACTCCTTTATATTTTGAAGTAAACTTATTTATGACATTTAATATTAACATAAACTTATTGCCATATGTAACATGAATTATTTTACTTACCGATAAAATTACCCAATTTATTGAGATTCAAGGACGGGTACCCAATTCAACCCGTTTACTAAGTTACTTTTCATCCAAAGACAAGACAACTATGACCATTAGCATTATTTTAGTTACACGTGTTTCGTGCGTGTAATTTGAAAAAAAAAATCGATTTTTGAAGTTGAAAAAAAATAAATGAATTAAATTAAAGAAGACAAACTAATAATAAGAATAAATTCGTAAAGATAAAATAGAGAAATAGTTTTATGACACAAATTCATTACGCTCTGTTTCTGAGTTTTAAAATAGACAGAAAAAAAAAAGAAATAGATGAAAAATTTAAGTTTTCTTTTTAATTCTTATGTTTCTGAATTTTTTAATAAACGGAAAAGAAAAGAAATGAATAGAAAATTTTGTCCCGTCCAAAATTGGCCTGATTTGGACGAAAAAGAAATTGGAATAAGTAATATTTTTATAATTCTCATATTATCCTCAACTTTTAATATAATAAATTTTAAATTACAACTCATGTCCTCAATTTTAAATTTTCTATTCTTTTCTATTAAAAATTCAGAAACAACAAAGGAAAACTTTAAGTTTTCTATTCTTTTCTTTTATGTTCTAATTTAAGTTTTCTATTCTTTTATTTTTTGTTCAAAACTCAGAAATAGAGTGTAAATATGGGCTTGAGCGACTTTTAAAATCTCTTTATTTATAGATATGTAAATCACTTTTTTTATTTGTTTGTTTTCTGTTTTTTTTTTGGGTAATGCAACTCGATTGACCTTACAAAGCAAATTACATTTTGTAGGCATTAGTCTTATCATAATTATTAGATTGAAATATAAATTAAATTGTAATTTGAGTATATTAATTTATGGAGATATGGTATTTTTATTTTTTTTACAATTCAATTTTAAAGGTACATTTTAACCTAAGGATCTAGAGGGAATCTTAATTAAAAAGGGCCTGTCAGATTTAAGATCAAATGATGAACACAATCACACATAAATTAAAGAAGGAAAAAAAATGAGAACACGCAAATTTACTGAGTTTCACCAATTTAGTTCATTTTACTTGTCTGATCTATTCATATATTGTGTCTCACACTCTCTACCTCTATATGATGGATTCGGATTCTCTATGAGGATTTCTTTGTGAGGATCTTGTGAGGATTTTACTGTGGGATTGGCAACACATTAAAAAGGAGATCTAATGGCTCACAACTCTTTTTTTTATTTATGTATCAAAACGACGTCGTTTTGATAAGAATTTTTTTATAAGTTAACAAAAAAATAGAAGCCACCAAACGCCGTTTATTTTTACATATAGTTATTTTAAATTTCTTGATTATTCTGTATTTGATTTTTTTTATATTTAATAATTTAATTTGCTATTAATATTAGGATAACTACAAACTTGACTCAAAAAAATGAATAAATATATCGGTTATAATTATCGTTAATGTTTTCAATGTGGCTTTAGTTATTTTTTATTATTTTTGTTTGTTTTATTTATATTATTATTATTATTATTATTATTATTATTTGTATTTATCTGTTCCATAAAAAGAGTTTACTCTCACCATTGAAAATATTATTATTATTTACTCTAACCATTGGTGCGACGCCCCCAAAATAGGTATACAACACTCATTTTGAGTTGTCAATAACATGGTACAGAAACAACTACAACTTTATTAATACAACACATAAACTGTGAGTTTAAATACAAATATTGTCATCTAGACAATATTCACACCCAAATAAGTCCTCATTACAATTATTGATACATTATTTTATAAAAATGGTGAGGACTACTAAACAACTTTCTAGAACCATCATTCCATACCCCGACTAGTTCTTGCTACATTCTCGCCTCCTGAGAAGAAAAATGGAACAAAAAGAAAAAGAGTGAGCTCAACTAGCCCAGTAAAGAATATTATGACTAAGATAATATAGAACAAATTATCGTTAGTCTTCAACAGGGAAAAATTTAATAGAATACAATAGACAACAAATTTTAAATCAATATTCGCAGCAGAAATAATAATTCTTTAGAAGAGTTAAGTAGATAATGAAATCTACTATCTTCAATTATTTTAAAAGTTCATCATCAATATTTTATCCATGTAACATCAATCAATATATATCTGGAATCAAATATTAATCTTTGCACTACAGGCCAAAGATATTCATCAGTTAATCATGTTCATCTAAACACATGTTCATCTTTGCACTACGGGCCAAAGATATTCATCAGAAATCATTCATCTTTGCACTACATGACAAATATATTCAGTAATATCATCATTTAGGACTGAGAATGATGAAAAATATTTTAAAGAAAACGAATCCAGTGAAACAAAATAACAAATATTAAAGATTCATATTTCGGTTTATTCATGTCCAAAAAATACCTCATAAATAATCATAGTGGAGTAAAATTCAAGAATGATCAAAACATGGATACAATCAAAGCTAGTATCCATAATAGATATCTTGGACAAAAATGAAAATTTAAATTTTCAATGAATAGTGTCGTATTCGTGAATAGTACCGTATACATGAATAGTGCCGTATACGTGAATAGTAACTCCGACATAAAAAGTTTTAAATTTGATAAAAAGTTCAGACCAATATTTCGGCATAATGATATTGAAGGAAATAATATCATTTTAAAAAAAATAACATCCCTTACCTCAGAAAAGACAGTACTTCTAGCTGGAATATTGGATATAGTGCTGAAGGGAACTTGCATCGTATAGCAATACTCAAAGTCTTAAAATACTCACAAGAATACGCTCGATAATATAGAGAGAGAAAGAGAGAGAAAACTTCAGTTTCTGGTGTGATTTTCAATTCTAACCTAAGCACCCTATTTATAGAAAAATGCTTAGAACACCAAAGTAGAAAATTTAATATAATATTAATATATATAATCAAATTTCTTACGCCCACTTTCTTAGATCTGAATTCAGCCATTTATATCACATGCAAGACCCACAATAATGACTAAAAACGTTTTTCATATTAAAAATAATTAAAACTTCCAAAAATTAATTATTTCAAAATTTCGGAGCTTCAATAATTAATAATAAATAGTCCTTTTATCAGAAAAATTTAAACCTCATGTCATTTCTATAGAAAATTCCATTCTCTACAACTTTACAGAAGAAAATTTTTTCAAATTTCAAACAAAAATTGACCGAAATCCACAAACGGACGATTTTACAGGCTATAATCAAATTTCAGTCAAGAAATGAGGTCCTCAAACATGAAAAACATGTTTTAATCATTTAATACAACAAAAATACTCTTTCTCCTCATATACTCATATATCCCACATTCATTGTAAAAATATCATCATTATTATATTATAATAAAATATTATTTTATCAGAAAAGATAAAATATCAATTTTCAACAATTGTCACTTTAAAAAATTTTCTCCATCTATATCCACATAAAATGAATATTTTCCTCATCATATAAATCAATAATTAATTATTCACAAATAATATTACAGAATCACAATACTGACAACCAGGCAGTTCCCAGGAAAGAGGAGGCTTTCCAATAAGGATTTCTCCTTACTGGCGCGCAATTAGATGACCAAACCTATCCTTAGACAAAACTTTCTAGACTTTGCCAATAATGTTATCTAATAATATTATTCAGATAATATGAATTATTGCTCCGATAATAAAAAATATTGTGTAGTGACAATTATTGAATAACAATAATATAAAATATTAATGCAACAATTATTGAATCAATAAAATAAAATATTAAGCAGTAATTACTGTAACAATTATTGAGTAGTATCTTCTTACGTAAGAATCAATAATTGGTACAATACCGTGTGCTATTGTGTTTTAACCACCGGGTATTCCAACAGTATTAACGGTAACAACTATACCGTTACTTATAAACAACTTATACTTGTCATTTTTTTCATCCAATCGCTTTCCGTTATGGGGCCCACACAAGGCTGCGCCGTCGTACGAATATTCCCCGACAGTAAGAATATTCCACGACCAAACGAATATTTTCCGACAACAATGAATATTTTATAACCACATGCTTATTTAAAAATATTTGCGCATTTGTACCCATAATTAATCACATTAATCAAATCAACCCTTACTATTTTAAAATGATAAATAGAGAAAATTCAATTTCATTTATAATAAGTTGGGGTCTTACAACCTCCCCTCTTTATGAAATTTCGTCCTCGAAATTGACGTACGTACCTGGTGTTTCGAAAAGGTGAGGATACCTTGCTTTCATTTCTATTTCCAACTCCCAGGTCATTTCCTCAATAGCATGGTTCCTCCACAAAACTTTAACTTGTGGTATGACCTTTGTGCGTAGGACATGCTCTTTCCTATCCAAGATCTTGACAGGTACCTCCTCGTACGTTAAGTCTTCAGCAATCTCGTCCGATTCTAACTCAATGACGTGGTTCGGGTCTTTCACATATTTACGAAGCACATATATATGAAAAATATTATGAACACGAGATATACTTGGAGGTAACGCGAGTCTATAGGCCACATTTTCTACTCGGTCAAGAATCTGAAATGAACCACTAAATCGTGGATTGAGCTTTCCTCTCTTTCCAAATCTTGTAACTCCCTTCCATGGAGCAACACGCAACAATACATGATCTCCAATACTAAATTCTACATCCTTTCGATGAAGATCCGCATAATTATTTTGTCGATCATGTGTCGTTTGTATACGTTGTCAAATCATTTGGATCTTTTCTGTAGTAATACGTACCAACTCGGGTCCCAACAATATTGCTTCACCCACCTCATCCCAACATATTGGATAGTGACACTTTCGTCCATATAATGCTTCGAATGGAGCCACCCCTATACTTGTCTGATAACTGTTGTTGTAAGAGAACTCCACCAATGGTAAATACTTATCCCAACTCCCTTTGAAGTCTAAGACACAGAGTCTTAATAGATCTTCAAGAGTTTGAATAGTCCGCTTTGATTGTCCGTCCGTTTGAGGATGGTATGCCGAACTAAATCGTAAATCCGTGCCCATAGCTTTTTACAAGCTAACCCAAAATCGTGAAGTGAATCTTGGGTCACGATCCGAAACTATGGATACTGGCATGCCATGCAATCTCACAATCTCATTTACGTACATACTAGCAAGACGTTCAAGGGAATAAGTCTCCCGTATCGGCAAGAAATGAGCAGACTTAGTTAATCTATCAACAATAACCCAAATAGCATTTATGCCTTGGAAAACCGTGGGAAGACCTGTAACGAAATCCATGGTAATGTGTTCCCACTTCCATTTCGGAATCTCAAGTGGTTGCAATGGACCATTAGGCACTTGATGCTCCGCATTTACACGTTGACAAGTTAAACACCTCGAGATAAACTTCGCAATCTCTCTCTTCATATTGTTCCACCAAAATATATGTCGAAGATCACGATACATTTTAGTACTTCCAGGGTGGATTGCAAACGGTGTGTTGTGTGCATCCATCATGATTCTATGTTTCAAGTCAGAATCATTAGGAACACAAAGTCTGGAGTTGACTCGAAGTATTCCTTCTTCATCGATTCTTGCTTCTGGGATGACACCTTCTTGTACTTTCTTCTTCATACGCATCAGCTATGGGTCTGTGGCTTGAGCAACCTTAACTTTATCGATTAAAGTTGGTTCTATACATATATTTGACATCATTGCATGGGTCCCCGGAGTCTTGAATTCTATCTTTATCTTTTGTAAATCACCCAAAATGGGCCTTTGTGTTGACATCATCGCACTCGTACCCGCATATGATCTTCTACTCAACGCGTCAGCTATCACGTTCGCTTTTTCAGGATGGTATTGAATAGTGTGGTTGTAATCTTTCAATAGCTCGAGCCAACGTCGTTGCCGCATGTTGAGTTCTTTTTGGGTGAAGAAATATTTGAGGCTTTTATGATCTGAATATATCTCCACTTTCTCCCCATATAGATAGTGCCTCCAGATCTTTAGCGCGAAAATGACTACTGCCAACTCTAGATCATGAGTAGGATAATTCGTCTCATATTCTTTAAGTTGTACCGAGGCATAGGCTATGACTTTCCCATGTTGCATGAGAACACATCCTAACCCTTTGCACGAAGCATCGCTGTAGATAAAAAATCCATCCGAACCAGATGGTATTGTCAGAACAGGTGCCGAAATGAGTCTCATCTTAAGCTCTTGGAAACTCTTTTCGCATTCCTCGCTCCATACGAATTTCGTGTCTTTTCGAGTCATCTGAGTTAATGGAGTAGTGATTAGAGAAAATCCTTCCACGAATCTCCGATAATAACCATCTAAGCCCAGAAAGCTACGTACTTCAGTCATCGACTTCGGTTGTTCCCAACTTTATATTGCTTCAATCTTCGTCGGGTCAACAGATACTCCATGTTTTGACACCACGTGCCCAAGGAATGCTACTTCCTCAAGCCAGAACTTTCATTTCTTCAACTTGGCATATAACTTGTTTTCACGAAGCCTTTGGAGTACCAGCTTCAAATGGTGCTCATGATCTTCACGACTTTTGGAATATATGAGGATGTCATAAATAAAAACAACAACGAACTGATCTAAATATTCTTTGAATACTCGGTTCATCATATCCATGAAAGCCACATGAGCATTATTCAATCCAAAAGACATGACTAAGAATTCATAATGCCCGTACCGAGTTCTAAAGGCAGTCTTTGGAATATCCTCAGTTCTAATCTTCAGCTGATGATATCCAGAACGAAGATCAATTTTTGAAAAGAATTGTGCTCCTTGTAATTGGTCAAACAGGTCATCAATACGAGGTAGCGGATACCTATTCTTGATAGTGACATGTTTTAATTCCCGGTAGTCGATACAAAGTCGCATACTCCCGTCTTTCTTTTTTACAAATAAAACAGGAGCACCCCAAGGAGATGTACTAGGACGAATAAAATCGATGTCCAACAACTCCTGTAGTTGGACCTTTAACTCCTGAAGTTCAATAGGAGTCATTCGATATGGGGTTTTAGAAATGGGCTTTGTACCAGGTTCAAGATTAATAAAAAATTTAACTTCACATTTCGGGGGTAGACCGGGAAGTTCTTCAGGAAATACGTCAGGAAAGTCACTAACAACAGGAATATTATTTAAATATGACGTGTCTTTATTCAAATCCATAGCATGGGCTAAGAAAGCTTGACATTCGTTTTTTAATAAACGAATGGCTTTATGACTTGATATAACAGTGATTAATTTTAGTGGTTTAGTTGCTTGAATTCGAACAACAGGTTGATTAGGAATATGAAAACTAACCACCTTACGAAAATAATCAATTTTGGCATAATGAGTAGTTAACTAATCAATCCCTAAAATCACGTCAAATGCAAGTATCTTTAAAGAGATAAGGTCAACAGGTAAGGTGATGGTGCCAACTTGGATCAAACAAGATTTATAAATAGTGGATGTGATGAAAGTTTCTCCTAACGGAGTCTCCACAGATAAATCAAAGTCTAATTTCTCCGGAGTCAAGTTTAAACGTTGAGCACAAGCAGGAGAAATAAATGAATGGATAGCACCGGTATCTAGTAAGGTATAAACTTTGCATGAATTTATGATTAGCTTACCCGTGATCACCTCGTTTGGGTTGCTCGCATGTTGACCAGTTACGACAAACGCTTTTCCAGGAACCGTTGACTTTGACTTTTCTGGGACAGCCTTTTGAGTCACCATCCCCGCTGGACTTGGTTTCGCTACAGTGCAATCTCGAGCGATATGTCCTTCTTTTCCACAGTTATAACATACCTTAAACTGTTGTGGGCAGTTTGGGCTGATATGTCCTTCTTTTTCGCACTTATAGCATATGACCGGTGGTCGTTCTCCTCCCTTGGAACCAGTTGGTGCTGACGTCTTCGTATTGTCATTGTTGAATCTCCTCTTTTTAAAATCTCCTCCCAACTCGCTTCTTCTATTCTCATGGCCATGATTACCACGCTTTTGTCTGTGTTCTTCTTTTCCCGCTGGTTATCGTTGCTCCGATGACTGCTGTCACTAGTACGATCCTGATTGTGGTCCCTCGGTTGAACGTACTCGTTATCTCGCTCTAATAATTGAGCCCTGTTGACAACATCTGATTATAGAGAAAATTTATGAGAAATGAGATACTGACGTATGTCGGGTTTCAAACCTCTCAGAAACATCTGTGTCATACGTTCCTCATTCTCTACCAAATGAGGTGCAAACCTGGATAACTCCGCGAACTTCGCCTCGTATTGGGACGCCGTCATGTTGTTCTGCTTCAGTCTAATAAACTCTACCTCCTTTATATGACGAATACTTTCAGAAAAGTACTTGTCATTGAACAGTTTCTGAAATGTCTCGCCAGACATACTAAGTGCGGCTGGATGGGTACGCTTCACAGATTCTCACCAGTAATCTGCCTCATTAAGGAACATAAAGGTGGCGAATGGAACCTTCTGTTCCTCCGTACATCCCAAGATATCGAATATCTTGGTAATTTATTTGACCCACGTCTCCGCCTTAATCGGATCCGGCTTTCCCCAGAATTCTGGTGGTCCCAACTCCTTGAACTGCTTGGCTGTGACAAACCGTGAATTGCTATCATTTCCTCCTGTATTTTGAACACGAGTCTCCCTCGTCTAATGTTGCATGAACTGCAAAAAGCTTCTAAACATCCCATCGTTCATCATCTGCTCAGTGGTGTTGTTCACAAGAGGAACATTGCCAGCCTGTTGCACGTTCTCCTCGTTGGTGAGTACATGCATCTCCACGGTTTCATTTACTCCACTGTTAACATTCTCAGTGGTCATTCTTAAATACTGCCATAAAACAAGGGTTAATTAAACAAATTAACAAATCACATAATACCCCTATATTATGACCGACCAACAAATAAGCTTAGGTAGGACACACTAGCGAATGATTTACTCGTCTCTCCCCTCTTAGTTCTATTCCCCGATCTCCGCAAGAGATCATATCCTTAAGCTTTGATACCAACTGTGACGCCCCCAAAATAGGTATACAACACCCATTTTGAGTTATCAATAACATGGTACAGAAACAACTACAACAGTGTTAATACAACACATAAACTGTGAGTTTAAATATAAATATTGTCATCTAGACAATATTCACACCCAAATAAGTCCTCATTACAATTATTGATACATTATTTTACAAAAATGGTGAGGACTACTAAATAACTTTCTAGAACCATCATTCCATACCCCGACTAGTACTTGCTACATTCTCGCCTCCTGAGAAGAAAAATGGAACAAAAAGGAAAAGGGTGAGCTCAACTAGCCCAGTAAATAACATTATGATTAAGATAATATAGAACAAATTATCGTTAGTCCTCAACAAGGAAAAATTTAATAGAATACAATAGACAACAAATTTTAAATCAATATTCGCAGCGAAAATAATAATTCATTAGAAGAGTTAAGTAGAGAATGAAATCTACTATCTTCAACGATTTTAAAAGTCCATCATCAATATTTTATCCCTGTAGCATCAATCAATATATATTTAGAATCAAATATTTATCTTTGCACTACAGGCCAAAGATATTCATCAGTTGGTCATGTTCATCTAAACACCTGTTCATCTTTGCACTACGGGCCAAAGATATTCATCAGAAATCATTCATTTTTGCACTACAGGCCAAAGATATTCAGTAATATCATCATTTAGGACTGAGGATGATGAAAAATATTTTAAAAAAAATGAATCCAGTGAAACAAAATAACAAATATTAAGGATTCGTATTTCGGTTTATCCAAGTCCAAAAAATACCTCATAAATAATCATAGTGGAGTAAAATTCAAGAATGATCAAAACATGGATACAATAAAAGCTAGTATCCATAATAGATATCTTGGACAAAAACGAAAATTTAATTTTTTGGTGAATAGTGTCGTATTCGTGAATAGTGTCGTATACGTGAATAGTGTCGTATACGTAAATAGTAACTCCGACACAAAAAATTTCAAATTTGATAAAATGTTTAGACCAATATTTCGGCATAATGATATTGAAGGAAATAATATCATTTTTAAAAAAATAACGTCCCTTACCTCAGAAAAGACAGTACTTCTAGCTAGAATACTGGATATAGTGCTGAAGGAAACTTGCACCGTATAGCAATACTCAAAGTCTTAAAATATTCACAAGAATACGCTCGATAATATAGAGAGAGAAAGAGAGAGAAAACTTCAGTTTCTGGTGTGATTTTCAATTCTAACCTAAGCACCCTATTTATAGAAAAATGCTTAGAACACCAAAGCAGAAAATTTAATATAATATTAATATATATTGTAAGAACCCGAATTTTATGAAATAAAAGTATTCAATTTTTCTTATAATTACTATTCAGTAAATGGTTAAATTGATAAAAGTTAAAGTTAAGGGTGATATATAAATTTTTTTTCAAAATACGCAAGTGGTTATAAAATATTTATTGTTGTCGGGGAATATTCATTTAGTCGTGGAATATTCTTTCTGTCGGAGAATATTCGTACGACGACGCAGCCATTTGTGGGCCCCATAACAGAATAACTGTCGGATAAAAAAAATGACAAATTTGAGTTTTTATAAATAACGGCGTAGTTGTTACCGTTAACACTGTTGAAATACCTGGTGGTTAAAATACAGTAATATGCGTAGTTGCACAGTAGCACACGGTATTGCACAGTATTTTTTCAATTATTGATTCTTACGTGAGAAGGCACTACTCAATAATTGTTACAGTAATTTCTGTTCAATATTTTATTTTATTGAATCAATAATTGCTGCGTTGATATTTTATATTATTGTTGTTTCAATCATTGTCACTACACAGTATCTCCATTATCAGATCAATAATTCATATTATTTGAATAATATTATTAGATAGCATTATTGGCAATGTTTAGAAAGTTTTGTCAAGGAGATGTTTGGTCACCTAATTGCGCGCCAGTAAGGAGAAATCCTTATCGGAAAGCCCCCTCTTTCCTGAGAACTGCCTGGTTGTCATTATTGTGATTCTGTAATATTATTTGTGAATAATTAATTATTGATCTATATGATAATAAAATATTTATTTGATGTGGATATAAATGATGGATTTATTTATGTGGTTATAAATGAAGGAATTAATGTTGAGGTATTTTATCAGTATTTTGTCGGATTGGAGGTATTAAAAGATCAAATCAGTATTCTTACAACTTTATTGTGTGAGTTATAATTTTTAATCTGACCGTTGGATCGTTGTGATTTTTGGATATGTTATACATATATAAGTTGAGTATATGTTCACAAATTTTGAACCGTTAAAAATGAACGAATGATTTGTTATGAATTTTAAGAGGTGACTGATTCGGAAATTAGGTTTATAAATAATTTTGGTAGAAAATTCTAGAAATGGGTGGGCCCCACTTTTGGTTGTTGGGGAAGATGACTGACTTTTGGTGGGTGGAATAGTAGCAGGTAAAGCCATCAGGTAGCAGGTCAAGTCTGCTTCGGCGTGCTAACATTTTCCTATAAATAGAGGGCTAAGTTAGAATTGAAAATCACACCATAATTCATAAGTTTTCTCTCTTATTCTCTCTAGATTATCGAGTGTATTTTGTGAGTATTTAGATACTTGGTGAGTTGCTATTCATCAGTGCAAGTTTCTTTCAGCGTCATATCCGATATCCAGTCAGAAGTGCTGCTCTTTTGAGGTAAGGGATAGTAAGGGATTTTAAGGGTTATTATGTTTTTCAGTTCGTACTTCTTACAACCTTTAGAAAATTCTGGAAAAATTTGAAATGATATTTTGATGAGTTTTATTGATTATGTCCAAAAATGGTGATTTTTGGATGTATAGATTAAGAGTTATGAATTTTACGGGAAAAGACTATTTTAAAAGTAACCGCTTATAACTCCTTGTGGTTAACTCCAAAATTGATAAAATTTTTATTGGAAGTATATCTGTATAATATCAGTGTACTCTGTGAATTTTAGAATTTTTGGATAAAAGTATAATTTATGATAAATGTCTAAATATTCGGCGGTTTTGGCCATATGAAAAATAGTAAATGAGTTTTAAAAATTCTGAGAAAAATATATGTTCAATATGGGACTATATTCTTCTAAATCCCAGAAAAGAAATATTTTTGGAACTTATTTGATATTTTTATGAAAATAGACTAGTTATGAGTAAATGAATTAAATATGTTATGTGAAGTAAGAAAATTAGAAAATAAGATTTTATGGCTTGAGAATCCTATATGAGGTATATGCAGATTTTTGATGAGGGTTTTTGGTTATTGATGATGAAATCTTATGAGTTTGGCATTTTAGGATGATTAAATATATTATTTAGTAAAGTGTAAACAATTAAAATAAATTGTTTATAAGCTTAAGAAATATTATTCTTTCAATATCGTTATACCAAAATATTGGTATGGATTTTATTGTAGAATTTCTACCTTTCTCATGTCAAGTTACTATTCACGAGTTACTATTTATGAGTTACTATTCACGAGTTACTATTCACGACAAAATTGATTTCTTTTTCTGACCAAATTATAGTTGATTTATGAATATTACTCTTGAGATTAAATCTATATGTTGATTATATTGATTTTATTATCATATATAACATTTTGATAACCCTAATGATGATATTTCTCTTTGACTTGAGTGTAAAGATTGGTAGATTTTTGGTATGATCATGACTATGGGTTTCCTTTGGCCAGTAGTGCAAAGTTGAATTGTTGACTGGTATGATCATGACCATTAAATTTATAATTGAATATCTTTAACTTAAGTGCAAAGGTGAATTGATCAATATGGTTATAATTATTGTTTATATAAATTCTGAAATGATTATATATTTCTTTGAGATATTAATATATTTGGCCTGTAGTGCAAATATGAACTGTTGATGAATATATTTGGTATGTAGTGCAAATATGACATGTGGTTGAATATCTTTGGCCAGTAGTGCAAAGATGAATTGTTGATGAATATCTTTGGCCCGTAGTGCAAAGATGACATGTTGTTGAATATCTTTGGCCAGTAGTGCAAAGATGAACATGTGTTGAGATGAACATGACCAACTGGTGATACAAATGAATATCTTTGGCCGTAGTGCAAAGATGAAGTTATTAGTATGATTATGAACAAGAAATGTGATTTGGTGTAACCATGATCTTTGATATTTCAGGTAAAGATAGGTGATAAAAATTTTCTTCGTCCCGGATGAGAAGAAGAATTTAGAACTTCAATTATGATTATGAGTTATTCATATGATTGTGGACCAGAATTGTTGATTGATATTACAGGGATAAAATATTGTTGGTGGATTTTTAACATGGAGAAGATAATAGACTTTGTAGTCTATTTGACTCTTCTAATGGATTGCTCGTTCCGCTGCAACTATGGTTGAAATTTTTATCATCTACCATATGTTCTAAATCTCTGATTTATTATTGATGAAGGCTATTGATAATTTAATTATCTTTAGTCATGATATTCTTTACTAGGCTAGTTGTGCTCACTCTTCTATTTCACAATTTCTTTCAGGTAATAAGAGTGCAGCTGGGTCGAGCGGGGGTAACAGGGGAATAGAACGGTGGTCATCATTTAGTAGTTATATTTGGTGAATCAAATAGGGTGAGGCGAACCTAACGTTGGAAGGGTGTTTTGCCACTATCATACAAAATGTCTAATGACATACAACATCGTGTCATCATAAGACAAGATTGTGCTCATCCACTTGTTGAGTATATTTACAAGTACAACCTATATAATCTTGGTGTTTGTTTGAAGTATAATTCTCATTTAGAGACAGTGGAGATAATGATATGTCAAGAGAAGACTCACCATTGGAAAAAATATGATAGTAATCTTCTCGTTTTTCTTTGGGGTCTATTGGGTCAACCAAGGATAATTCTGTGGTCATATGATATCTATCATAACCTAGACGCATGGCCTCCCATGTACGAAGGTTTCCTTGAGCACTTCCCAAAGATTCTAATTTCTAAAACAGTTTTTGACTATAACTTTATGTAAGGTGTCATTGTGACGTGCTGTCCACGGTTGTGACATGTGTCACATTTGGTATATATTTGTATCCAAACTTACAACATATGTGTTGTTGCATTTTTTACGACAATTATTGTAATAAAGTTGTAGTTGTTTTCTGTACCATGTATTTGGCGACTCAGAATAGGTTGGATGGAATGGACCTGTTTTGGAGTTGTCACATATATAATCAAATTTCTTACGCCCACTTTCTTAGATCTGAATTCAGCCATTTACATCACATGCAAGACCCACAATGTAAGACCCCAACTTTTATAAATAAAGATGAATTTTCTATAAATATCATTTTTGAATATTATGGAGTTAATTTGATATAATGTTATAGTTGTGGGTAATATTTATAAATTTTGCAAAGTACGCAAGTTGTTATATAATATTCGATTGGTCGGGGAATATTCGTTTTAACAGGAAATATTCGTACAACGACACAATCATTGGTGGACCCCACAACGGAATTATTGTCGGATTGAGAAAACGACAAAAATATTTTATTAAAAATAACGGCAGAAATTTTACCATTGTTACTGTTGAACAACTCGGTAGTAAAAGTACAGTAATACGTGTGGTTGCATAGTAGCACACGGTATTGATTATTAATGCTTATGTGAGAAGTCACTCAGTTTGATTCCATTATTGTTAGTTAATAATATGAATTATTTAGCGATAATGACGTTTTGTTTTATTCGTATTATTAACGTAATAAAACAGAAACATCTTTTTATATAAAACAAAATACTTTATTAAAGTTATTCTATAAATAGAATATATTATATTTTATTTAAAAGATCTTTCTTTAAATATGGACCGTCAGATTAAAGTAATCAATCTGGACCGTTCATGGATTAGTTACTATGCATTCTATTTTTCTATAAATAGCAGCTCATTCCTTCATTATTTCTTACGAATTCACTGAACTCTAGAGAGAGAAACTATAGAGAGAAACTATAGAGAGAGAGAAGAAGAGTATTCTGCTACTTAACTACTTCCTTATTTCAGCTCGTCTTTAAAACGGTAAGGGGTGTTATTCTTTCTTATTCATGAAGAGAACTGTTGTTATTCCATTCTTTATTATTCTGTTGGAATAACCAGTATACGCGGTCTACCCTATACTTGGTGACATTCTTCTGTTATTCTGTTGGAACATCCTGTCTGTGTGTTTTACACCGGACCTGGTTCCGTTTTTATTATTATTCTGTTGGAACATCCTGTCTGTGTGTTTTACTCCGGACCTGGTTCCATTATTTATTATTCTGTCGGAATATCCTGTCTGTGCGTTTACGCCGGACCTGGTTCCATTATTTATTATTCTGTCGGAATATCCTGTCTGTGCGTTTACGCCGGACCTGGTTCCATTATTTATTTTTTCTGTCGGAATATCCTGTCTGTGCGTTTACGCCGGACCTGGTTCCATTATTTATTATTCTGTTGGAATAACCTGTTTGTGCGGTCTATCGCATGCATGGTGATTTCTTTTGTTATTCCATTCTTTATTGTACTCAGTTGGTTAAGTTTTGACTTCTATACTCCATGAAATTTATGGAATATCTTTGATAATTGTGTTTCATCCAGTATCTATTCATGAAAATATTCTCCTGATCATTCTTGAATTTTACTCCACAAAGTAGTATCGTGTTGACAATTTGGACGTTGTTAATTCTTGGATAAATTAATTCTTGAACTTGTTTTATTGAATTCTTATATCATTGTCATCATCCTCATGTTTATATTCTGTTGAAAGTCATCTGTGGCCTGTAGTGCATAGATGGACTTGGTATGATTATGACCAGGGATTATTCGGTGTAATCATGACCGTAATGTTACGAATGATGTGGTAAAAGTCCTCATTGGCCGTAGTGCATTGATGGACAGTTGTTGGCATGATCATGACCATTAATGAATATACGAATATCCTTGGCCGTAGTGCAGGGGTGATTCGATGATGTGGATTATTTTATTAAGCTGAGTCTCAGCGATCACAGTGTTGGAAAATCTTTTAAATCATAAAAGATAGTAGAGTTTATTTTCTACTTGACTCTTTTAATGGATTGCTTATTCCGCTACAGTTAAACTTGATGTCTATTGTATTTTATCAGTTTAACATTGTTGAAGGCTAATGATAATTTATTCTGCATTATCTTAGTCATAATATTTCTTACTGGGCTAGTTGAGCTCACCCTTTCTTTCACTGTTCTCTTCAAGAAATGAGAACGTAGCTGGGGCAAGTCGGGGAACGGAGTGATGGTCCGAATGATAGTATTAGTTAGTAGTCCTCACTATTCTATGTAATGGTGTGTTAATAAATGTAATGAGGACTCCTTTTGAGTATGAATACTCTCTAGAAGATAATATTTGTATTCAAACTCACAGTTTATATTTTGTCGTATTGTACACCACAGTTGTATTATTAAGTTGTATTTGTATTCTGTACTATGTATCTGACGACCCAAGATGGGTGATGTATACCTAATTTTGGGGGCGTCACAGTTGGTATCAGAGCTTAGGGATATGATCCCTGGCTAGGATGTGAGAATAGAACTAGGAGGGGAGAGACGGGGAATTCCTTCGCTAGTATGACCTACCTAAGTTTATTTGTATGATATTTAATTGGTCGGTTATAATATAAGGATAATATATGACATATCAATTAACTTTTATTTTGTGACAGTATCTGAAAATGGCATCTGAGAATGTTGAGAATAGCAATGGAGCACAGGCGACTATTGATTCACCACATATCAATAATCAGGATAATGTTCATCAGGAAGGTGACAATCCTCATGCAAACAACAACACTGACCAGATGATGAATGATGGAATGTTCAGAGGTTTTATGCAATTCATGCAACAACAGGTGAAAGCGGCTCCTGTCCACAACGTAGGTGGAAATACGGGAAACTCTCAGGCGGTCACCGCTAAACAGTTTAAGGAGCTGGGACCTCCGGAGTTTAAGGGAGAACCCAAACCACTTGTAGCTGAAACATGGATAAAGCAGATCACCAAGATATTTGATGTCTTGGGTTGCTCCGAGGAGCAAAAGGTTCCCTTTGCCGCCTTTATGTTGCGAGGAGAGGCAGATTACTGGTGGGAATCGATAAAGCGTACTCAACCTGCCGCACTGAAGATGTCTTGGGAGAAGTTCCAAGAGCTGTTTAACGACAAATACTTTCCCGAGAGTATTCGTCACATGAAGGAGGTGGAGTTCATCAAATTAGAGCAGAATAATATGACCGTGTCGCAGTACGAGGCAAAATTTGCGGAGTTATCCCGGTTTGCGTCCCACCTGGTGGATAATGAAGAAAGAATGACGCGGATGTTTTTAAGAGGTTTGAAGCCGGAGATACGTCAACATCTTGTTTCTCATAAACTGTGTTTGTATTCAGATGTTGTAAATAGGGCTCAGTTGGTGGAGCGCGATAACGAGACAACGCAACCAAAAGAGAGCAGCCGGCAAAATGATAATACCAGTGAGAGCGGTCATCGAAGCGGTGACAACAAGCGTGGAGGGAATCAACAGGCCAGAAATGGTAACCACTTCGGTCGTAATCAGGGCCAAAACAATAAGAATGGGCATTTCAAAAAGAGGAGATTCAACAATGATGGAAAGACGTCAGCATCAGCACCTGTCGTTAAGGAAGGAGAACGACCACCTATCATATGTTTCAAATGCGGAGGGGAGGGGCACATCAGTCCAAACTGCGCGATGCCGTCTAAAGCATGTTATAATTGTGGAAGAGAAGGTCATTTAGCCCGATTTTGTCGTTTACCGAAGACAAATTCAGCTAGGATGGAGGCACCAAAGGCCGTCCCAGAAAAGTCAAAACCGGTTGTGCAAGGGAGAGCGTTTGTTGTGACCTCCCAGAACGCAAGGAACCCGAATGAGGTCATCACGGGTAAGCTTATCATAAACTCTAACGAAGTCTATGCTTTATTTGATACCGGTTCTACCCATTCTTTTATTTCTCCTACTTGCGCTCATCGATTAAATTTGATTCCGGAGAAATTAGACTTTGACTTAGCAGTTGAAACTCCATTGGGAGAAACCTTCATTACATCCACGATTTATAAGTCTTGTTTGGTTCAAGTTGGTACCCACACATTACCTGTCGATCTTATTTCATTAAAAATACTTGCATTTGACGTGATTCTAGGGATTGATTGGTTAACTACTCATCATGCAAAAATTGATTATTTTCGTAAGGTTGTTAGCTTTCATATTCCTAATCGACCTATTATGCGAATTCAAGCAACCAAACCATTAAAATCAATCGCTGTCATCTCAAGCCATAAAGCTATTCGTTTATTGAAAAACGGATGTCAAGCTTTCTTAGCTCATGTCACAGATCTAAACAAAAATACGTCAGCTTTGAATGATATTTCTGTTGTTAATAAATTTCCTGACGTATTTTCCGAAGAACTTCCTGGCCTACCCCCAGAGCGTGAAATTGAATTTTGTATCGACCTTGAACCCGGTACAAAACCCATTTCCAAAGCCCCATATCGAATGGCTCCTATTGAACTTCAGGAGTTAAAGACCCAACTGCAGGAATTGTTAGACATTGGTTTTATTCGTCCTAGTACTTCTCCTTGGGGTGCTCCTGTTCTGTTCGTGAAGAAGAAAGATGGGAGTATGCGACTTTGTATTGATTATCGGGAGTTGAATCATGTCACCATCAAAAATAGGTACCCATTGCCACGCATTGATGACCTGTTTGACCAGTTGCAAGGAGCACAATTCTTTTCAAAGATCGATCTTCGTTCTGGATATCATCAGCTGAAGGTTAGAACTGAGGATATTCCAAAGACTGCCTTCAGAACTCGGTATGGGCATTATGAATTCTTAGTTATGTCTTTTGGATTGACTAATGCTCCTGCTGCCTTCATGGATATGATGAACAGGGTATTCAAGGAATATTTGGATCACTTTGTAGTCGTCTTTATCGATGACATCCTTGTTTATTCCAAAAGCCGTGAAGATCATGAGCAACACTTGAGGATGGTACTCCAAAAGCTTCGTGAATACAAACTTTATGCCAAGTTGAAGAAATGCGAGTTCTGGCTGGAAGAGGTAGCATTCCTTGGGCACGTAGTATCAAGTCGTAGAATATCTGTTGACCCGGCAAAGATTGAAGCAATTCAAAGCTGGGAGCAACCTAAATCAGTAACCGAAGTACGTAGCTTTCTCGGTCTAGCTGGTTATTATCGGAGATTCGTGGAGGAATTTTCTCGAATCGCTACTCCATTAACTCAGCTGACTCGGAAAGATACAAAGTTTGGTTGGAGCGAAGAGTGTGAGCAGAGTTTTCAAGAACTCAAGAGGAGACTCATTTCAGCACCTGTTCTAACAATACCATCTGGCTCGGAGGGATTTGTCATCTACAGTGATGCTTCGAGCAAAGGGTTGGGATGTGTTCTCATGCAACATGGAAAAGTCATAGCCTATGCATCAAGACAACTCAAGGAATATGAGAGGAATTATCCTACTCATGATCTAGAGTTGGCAGCTGTTGTCTTTGCACTTAAAATTTGGAGGCATTACTTGTATGGGGAGAAGGTGGAGATTTTTACGGATCATAAAAGCCTCAAATATTTTTTCACTCAAAAGGAACTCAACATGCGACAACGACGTTGGCTTGAACTGTTGAAAGATTATGATCATACCATTCAATATCATCCTGGAAAAGCGAACGTGGTAGCTGACGCATTGAGTAGAAGATCATATGCAAGTACGAGTGCGATATTGTCAACACAAAGACCCATTTTGTGTGATTTGCAAAGGATGGAGATAGAGTTAAAGACTCCAGGGACCCATGTGATGATGGCGAATATACGAGTAGAACCGACTTTAATCGATAAAGTTAAAGCTGCTCAAGCTACAGACCTGGAGCTGATGCGTATGAGGAAGAAAGTGCAAGAAGGTGCTATGCCGGAAGCAAGAATCGATGAAGAAGGAATACTTCGAGTCAACTCCAGACTTTGTGTTCCTAACAACCCTGATTTAAAGTATGAAATCATGATGGAGGCGCACAACACACCATTTGCAATTCATCCTGGAAGTACCAAAATGTATCATGATCTTCGTCATACATTTTGGTGGAGCAATATGAAGAGAGAGATAGCGTTGTTTATCTCAAGGTGTCTAACTTGTCAACGAGTCAAAGCAGAGCATCAAGTACCAAAAGGTCCATTGCAACCACTTGAAATTCCAGAATGGAAGTGGGAGCACATTACCATGGATTTCGTTACCGGTCTTCCTAGGGTTTCTCAAGGTATTGATGCGATTTGGGTCATTGTTGATAGATTGACCAAGTCTGCTCATTTCTTACCGATACGAGAAACTTATACACTTGAACGTCTTGCTCGTATGTACATAAACGAGATTGTAAGACTGCATGGTATGCCAGTATCCATAGATTCTGATCGAGACCCAAGATTCACTTCACGATTTTGGGTTAGTTTACAAAAAGCTATGGGCACGGAGTTACGATTTAGTTCAGCATATCATCCTCAGACGGACGGACAATCAGAGAGGACTATTCAAACTCTTGAAGATCTATTAAGACTCTGTGTCTTTGACTTCAAGGCAAGTTGGGACAAGTTCTTACCATTGGTGGAGTTTTCCTACAACAACAGTTATCAAGCAAGTATTGGCATGGCTCCATTCGAAGCATTGTATGGAAGAAAATGTCGTTCTCCAGTATGCTGGGATGAGGTGGGTGAAGCAACGTTGTTGGGACCGGAGTTGGTACGTATGACTACAGAAAAGATTCAAACGATCCGACAACGTATAAAAACCTCACAAGATCGACAAAAGAGTTATGCTGATCTTCATCGAAAGGACGTGGAATTTGATGTAGGAGATCATGTGTTTTTACGTGTTGCTCCATGGAAAGGAGTTACGAGATTTGGAAAGAGAGGAAAGCTCAATCCTCGATTCATCGGTCCATTTTTAATCCTCGATCGAGTAGGAACTGTGGCTTATAGACTCGCTTTACTGCCAAGTATGTCTCGTGTTCATAACGTTTTTCACATATCCATGTTACGCAAATATGTGGAAGACCCGAACCACATTATTGAGTTAGAACTGGATGAAATAGCGGAAGATTTGACGTATGAAGAAGTTCCTGTTCAAATCTTGGATAAGAAGGAACATATTCTACGCTCCAAGGTTATACCTCAAGTCAAAGTTTTGTGGAGAAACCACGATGTTGAGGAAATGACTTGGGAGTTAGAATCTGAAATGAAATCAAGGTATCCTTACCTCTTCGACATACCAGGTACGTACCCTAATTTCGAGGGCAAAATTTCATAAGAAGGGGAGGTTGTAAGACCCCAACTTTTATAAATAAAGATGAATTTTCTATAAATATCATTTTTGAATATTATGGAGTTAATTTGATATAATGTTATAGTTGTGGGTAATATTTATAAATTTTGCAAAGTACGCAAGTTGTTATATAATATTCGATTGGTCGGGGAATATTCGTTTTAACAGGGAATATTCGTACAACGACACAATCATTGGTGGACCCCACAACGGAATTATTGTCGGATTGAGAAAACGACAAAAATATTTTATTAAAAATAACGGCGGAAATTTTACCATTGTTACTGTTGAACTACTCGGTAGTAAAAGTACAGTAATACGTGTGGTTGCATAGTAGCACACGTTATTGATTATTAATGCTTATGTGAGAAGTCACTCAGTTTGATTCCATTATTGTCAGTTAATAATATGAATTATTTAGCGATAATGACGTTTTGTTTTATTCGTATTATTAACGTAATAAAACAGAAACATCTTTTTATATAAAACAAAATACATTATTAAAGTTATTCTATAAATAGAATATATTATATTTTATTTAAAAGATCTTTCTTTAAATATGGACCGTCAGATTAAAGTAATCAATCTGGACCGTTCATGGATTAGTTACTATGCATTCTATTTTTCTATAAATAGCAGCTCATTCCTTCATTATTTCTTACGAATTCACTGAACTCTAGAGAGAGAAACTATAGAAAGAAACTATAGAGAGAGAGAAGAAGAGTATTCTGCTACTTAACTACTTCCTTATTTCAGCTCGTCTTTAAAACGGTAAGGGGTGTTATTCTTTCTTATTCATGAAGAGAACTGTTGTTATTCCATTCTTTATTATTCTGTTGGAATAACCAGTATACGCGGTCTACCCTATACTTGGTGACATTCTTCTGTTATTCTGTTGGAACATCCTGTCTGTGTGTTTTACACCGGACCTGGTTCCGTTTTTATTATTATTCTGTTGGAACATCCTGTCTGTGTGTTTTACACCGGACCTGGTTCCATTATTTATTATTCTGTCGGAATATCCTGTCTGTGCGTTTACGCCGGACCTGGTTCCATTATTTATTATTCTGTCGGAATATCCTGTCTGTGCGTTTACGCCGGACCTGGTTCCATTATTTATTTTTTCTGTCGGAATATCCTGTCTGTGCGTTTACGCCGGACCTGGTTCCATTATTTATTATTCTGTTGGAATAACCTGTTTGTGCGGTCTATCGCATGCATGGTGATTTCTTTTGTTATTCCATTCTTTATTGTACTCAGTTGGTTAAGTTTTGACTTCTATACTCCATGAAATTTGTGGAATATCTTTGATAATTGCGTTTCATCCAGTATCTATTCATGAAAATATTCTCCTGATCATTCTTGAATTTTACTCCACAAAGTAGTATCATGTTGACAATTTGGACGTTGTTAATTCTTGGATAAATTAATTCTTGAACTTGTTTTATTGAATTCTTATATCATTATCATCATCCTCATGTTTATATTCTGTTGAAAGTCATCTGTGGCCTGTAGTGCATAGATGGACTTGGTATGATTATGACCAGGGATTATTCGGTGTAATCATGACCGTAATGTTACGAATGATGTGGTAAAAGTCCACATTGGCCGTAGTGCATTGATGGACAGTTGTTGGCATGATCATGACCATTAATGAAGATACGAATATCCTTGGCCGTAGTGCAGGGGTGATTCGATGATGTGGATTATTTTATTAAGCTGAGTCTCAGCGATCACAGTGTTGGAAAATCTTTTAAATCATAAAAGATAGTAGAGTTTATTTTCTACTTGACTCTTTTAATGGATTGCTTATTCCGCTATAGTTAAACTTGATGTCTATTGTATTTTATCAGTTTAACATTGTTGAAGGCTAATGATAATTTATTCTGCATTATCTTAGTCATAATATTTCTTACTGGGCTAGTTGAGCTCACCCTTTCTTTCACTGTTCTCTTCAAGAAATGAGAACGTAGCTGGGGCAAGTCGGGGAACGGAGTGATGGTCCGAATGATAGTATTAGTTAGTAGTCCTCACTATTCTATGTAATGGTGTGTTAATAAATGTAATGAGGACTCCTTTTGAGTATGAATACTCTCTAGAAGATAATATTTGTATTCAAACTCACAGTTTATATTTTGTCGTATTGTACACCACAGTTGTATTATTAAGTTGTATTTGTATTCTGTACTATGTATCTGACGACCCAAGATGGATGATGTATACCTAATTTTGGGGGCGTCACACACAATAATAACTAAAAACGTTTTTCATATTAAAAATAATTAAAACTTCCAAAAATCAATTATTTCAGAATTTCGGAGCTTCAATAATTCATAATAAATAGCCCTTTTATCAGAAAAATTCAAACCTCATGTCATTTTCATAGGAAATTCCATTCTCTACAACTTTATAGAAGAAAATTTTTCTAAATTCCAAACAGAAATTGACCGAAATCCACAAACGGACGATTTTACAAGCTATAATCAAATTTTAGTCAAGAAATGGGGTCCTCAAACATGAAAAACATGTTTTAATCATTTAATGCAACAAAAATATTCTTTCTCCTTATATACTCATATATCTCACATTCATTGTAAAAATATCATCATTATTATATTATAATAAAATATTATTTTATCAGAAAAGATAAAATATCGATTTTCAACAATTGTCACTTTAAAAAAAATTTCTCCATCTATATCCACATAAAATGAATATTTTCCTCATCATATAAATTAATAATTAATTATTCACAAATAATATTACAGAATCACAATACTGACAACCAGGCAGTTCCCAGTAAAGAGGGGGCTTTCCAATAAGGATTTCTCCTTACTGGTGCGCAATTAGATGACCAAACCTTTCCTTAAACAGAACTTTCTAGACTTTGTCGATAATGTTATCTAATAATATTATTCAGATAATATGAATTATTGCTCCGATAATGAAAAATATTGTGTAGTGACAATTATTGAATAACAATAATATAAAATATCAATGCAATAATTATTGAATCAATAAAACAAAATATTAAATAGTAATTACTGTAACAATTATTAAGTAGTGCCTTCTTACGTAAGAATCAATAATTGGTACAATACCGTGTGCTACTGTGTTTTAACCACCGGGTATTCCAACAGTATTAACGGTAACAACTATGCCGTTACTTATAAACAACTTATACTTGTCGTTTTCTTCATCCAATCGCTTTCTGTTATGGGGCCCACATAAGGCTGTGCCGTCGTACGAATATTCCCCTACAGTAAGAATATTCCACGACCAAACGAATATTCTCCGACAACAATGAATATTTTATAACCACTTGCTTATTTAAAAATATTTGCGCATTTGTACCCATAACTAATCACATTAATCAAATCAACCCTTACTATTTTAAAATGTTAAATAGAAGAAATTCAATTTCATTTATAATAAGTTGGGGTCTTATAATTGGGCCGTCTGGGTCAACCAAAAAAATATTCTAGACCTATCAATTATTATTAATAATCGTTTTACTTTACCTCTCTTAATCCACTGCTCAACGGAGACAATCACCATCACAAAATACTATTTTAAATGTACTATTTTTACTTTACTTCGTTTGTTTGGTAAAAGTAAACGACGTTTGGCGGCTTCCAATTTTCTGTCAACTTCTAAAAAAAGAATCCTATCAAAACGACGTCGTTTTGATACATAGATAAAAAAAGAGTTGTGAGTCATTGGATCTCCTTTTTAATGTGTTGTCAACCCCACAACAGAACCCTCACAAGATCCTCTCAGAGAAATCTTCATAGAGGATCCGGATCCATATATGATACACACACAAACAATGTTTTTAAAGTCATTAAAAACTCTAACTTCTATAACATGAGCTCAATCACATGAGACTCAATTTATTAGTTAAACTCAAGATCAGTCTATTAATAAAACCTCAAGCCCAACTAAACATTACGCTTGATTATTGGTATGACCCTGAAGTATGAGGCAATCCTAACAAGGTCACCGGCGGAACTAGGGGGCGCGGGGGGGCATCTGCCTCCAGTAGCCGGGCAGTCCAGGCATAACCAGAGGAGGGGAGGGGAAGGGAGGGGAGGGGAGGGGAGGGGAGGGGCGGTAACGGGGGCGGTGGCAGGGGGGCGGTCAGTCAACTGCTGCTTCTTCCTTCTTCTTCTGCCATCATCATCATCTTCTTCTTCTTCTTCTTCAGTGCTGTGGACTCGGGCGAGTGGGACTGGGTTTGAGGAGAAGCTGAACTCGGCTCTTGGGGAGACCATCCCTTCTTTTCCACAAAACCTCTCCATTCTGCTAAGCACGACCCTCACCATTTCTTTGCTGCAGTCCATCACCAACATACGAAAGGTAATTGTTTGGATTTGTGTATTTCTTACTGTGCATTTTCTCCCTCAAGGTAATTTTGATTTTAGTCAATCAGAAGCTATTTGTGGGTTAATTGTTTGGATTTGTGTATTTCTTACTGTGCATTGGTGTGATTTTCACTGCCGATAATCTGGATAGAGCTCTTTCAGGCAAGGTCTGTCTAGTTGGGTTTTCAGAGCGCACACAAGGTGTTCAATAATTTGCCTGAGAGAAAAGTTGGACTGTTTTGGCTTAGAATTAGTGGGTTTAACTGGGGATTTGCTGTGAATTGCTTCAAGTGTCATTTTTGCAGAGAGTGGCACTGCTTAGGGACCGTTTGTGAACCAAACCAACTAAAATTCCGACATAGCACAAAAGAGGCAAGTGGTGGTATTAATAATTTCGACCCGCTTGGTTTAAAAATTTTGACGCCCCTACAAAAACCTTCTAGTTCCGCCACTGAACAAGGCCAAATCAAGGAGAACTAAGTGTAGTTATGAAAACTTATCTTCTTCATGTAGCATCTTGGTTAATTCTGACTTCTTCTTTAGAAATAGATTCGAACTTATGAACTTACAAAGTAAAAGAAAAAACTTTTACCATTAAATTATCACATTTGGTCTTAGAAATATGGTATCTTGTGGTACAATTATTAGTGCAAAACTATATCTTTTAGCTCATTTTTGTACAACCAATTATACCTTAAAACGATTTTGTACTAATAATTATACTTTGGGAAATTTTTTTCTAAGTATTTAAATTTAAGAACTAAAATATCACACGGGCATAAATATAAGGGAGAGTTTTACATTTTAGATTAATTACAAATACCCTCATCCTAATAGAATATTTTTAAAAGCTTAAGGACAGCTTAAAAAACTTGTACAACACTATTGTTCTTTTCGCCAAATGCTTGGATCTCCACTTCATGGCAGCTACTACCACCTCAACAAGTTGCGCTAGCTTTTTCAACCTCAGGCCCAATTCCGTCGAGCCAATGGCTGATCACTCCTCACCGAACCATGGCTCACCCGGGTGCGGAAAGCTCGATGGCATGGCCGTGTGGTTCGTCAATGGTGTTGCAAGTGCTTTTTTCGCTTCGTTGGATCGATGTTCTTGCATCCGAATTTCAACTCATGGGGATGATGGGGAGGATGCCGGTGACTTGCCGTTGATTTTCAGTGATGGAAACTTCCAACATGATGGCAGAACCACCGCCGGTGGTAGCCGGAGGAGGAAAGGGAAATGTGGTGCCGTACTTTCTTGAAGAGTCTATCTATATTATAAAGCCGCGTAAAGCTGCTCAGTCATGAGTCATGATTTTCGCGTCACAATAAATATTTTTTCCTCTTATTCATGTAAGTTAGTTATATTATTATTTTGTCTTTTTTTTTTTAATTTAAAGTTTCTACATTTTCTTATTTCCTAATTCTCATAATTTTATGAAATTTCTATTATTCTTGCGCTAATAACATAAATATGGGTGTTTGGAGTTTGGTGGTTGATAATTTGGTCATTTTGGAAGGATGGGAATTGAAAGAATATGAGGTATGTTTTAATGGATTTTTGTATATATGTGATAAAATTGGAACTTAATATGTTTTAAATTTTGAAAATAATAAATTTTATAATTAATAATATTTTTATAATATTTATAATTATATGGACATAAATTAAATAAAGTTATGTATTTCAATTTTAAATTTGAATACGTTTGAAATTAATTTTATAATTTGAAAATGAAGTAGCTAGTAAAAAAGTCATGTGACAATAATGTCAAAATGTGTATGATTGATGAGTTGTCCACTTAAATGAGGGTGTGAAATGTCATTTTACATATATAGAGAACAATCTTTTGACTCCCTCACCCTATGGAGTAAAATTCTATATAGAGAATAAAATAGAGAGTTAAATAAAGATAAGGAAACTGTTGGATAATGATTTGTTGATGCATTCTTCAAAGTTGGGGATAAAGAGTTTATTGGAGAAACGGTTGTAAATACCCTTATGAATATATATATATACACTACAAGAAAATGCTCTAACAGCGACCAATCTTATCAGCGACCGCTTTTTTTGGTCGCAGATAGGATTTTTAGCGACCACCTTTAGCGACCGCACTTGAATTTAGTCGCTAGTTTATGTTAGCGACCGATATCGGTCGCTATTCGGTCGCAGACTCATTTTTGCCTCCAAAAAATTGGCTGGAAATGTTGGCGCGCTGCTTATTTGCCACCAATAAGTAACAGCGACCGCATTCGGTCGCGAATACTTCCACATCATTAAAAATCAGCGACCGCATGCGGTCGCTGATAGCGGTCGCAAATGTATTTCAATAAACCAGTAGCAGTTCGTCACTGTCGACCAGAACAGAAGAAAAAAAGAGGGAGAAGAGGCAGAAGGGGGAGAAAAGAAGAGGGAGAAGAGGGGAAAACCGCTGCCAAGGTGCACCACTACCTCAGCCGCCGCCGACGCCACCGAGAAGGGGGAGAAAAGAAGAGGGAGAAGAGGGGAAAACCGCTGCCGCCACCCACCACTACCTCAGTCGCCGCCGGCGCCACCGTTACCTACAAATCTTTTGAAAGGTATGTTCAATTGTATTAACCTAGTTCGTTAGCTTGTAAATACTAGTGTTTGATTTAATGATATGTTAGAAGTACTTGGACAGTGATGACTGACATTGAGGAGGGGGGCTGGATTTGATAGATTGTCGTGGATATACTAGTAAAATCTCGTGTATTGTGAAAGATGCAATCAACTGTGACCATGTCTGTGTTGGTCTTGCTTCTTCTTTACATATGCATGTATATATTTATATGCATTGTTCATTGTGATGTAGGGACCCCTTCATTTTCTTTTGTAATTCAGACTACTGTAGGTAGGGTGCGTAATCAATCTGATTTTTGTTGAATCTTTTTATTGAATAGTGGTAATAATTTAAGAAAAATAGTATATATTGCAACTAAATTGATGTAGTGGGTTAATTTTATGTATTGATATAGTAGGATTCATAATTTCTGAGATATATCTAAAACTGTGACTACAAAGAGTGAGCAGCAGTAAAGAATGACAAACTATTTTATTTCTTTCCCTTCTGACTTCAAAGAATAATAATCTAAGAATTTCAACTTAATGAGCAATAAGTCACTTGACAATACTAATGAGCAATAAGTAACTTGACAACTAAATACAGAAGCAAAAATTAGATGGGATATAATGATGAAAAAAGAAACTGAAGCAATTATAAAGGTGTGATGTTACATGTAATAGCAAGAGCAGTGTTTGACTGACTGCTATGAAAAATAATCAATTATTAGTTCAACTTGTAATCTGCATTAAATTTCAATTCCTAACAAAAACAAAGTTTCAAGTCTTGCCAAGTAGGGATAATGTTATGATTATTTATATATTTCTCTTGGTTTGTGTCTTGGGTGCCTAGAAATGACAATATATGCATGCCGTCGTGCATGTGGCTAGTCCATATTATAGGGGAGACTCTGGCGAAATTTTTTTGTTGGTCGGGTAGTTGCGAACATTTATAAAGTACAACGAGCTAATCAAATGCTTAGTAACTAATCAAATGTACACGCAGCGCTTGAAAACTGAAACTGAAACATACGTTAGAACCGTACTTAAAGCAAGATATATCCTATATAAGGGACTAATAGGACTAATAGTCCCACATTAAGGGACTAATAGTATGCCTTCTTCTGCAATCTTGATATACGCAGCATATGCAGACCATATATGATGTAATGATTCGTATTCTACCCCTATGAATCTATTGGCTTTAGGTTGGTGTTAGTTAAAATATGTAGGATGACATAAGACCATACTCTAATTTAAGATCCATAACAATATACCATGCCTTTGGGTAGTCGATCTCAAGCGGTGTAAATTTGTTTTGGCATGTATCCTTGTTCAATTCCCGAATAATCATATATGATGCACACTCATGTTATATATGTATATATACATCTATATGTATTTATAAGCATCATAAATGGGATTGAGCTGAATTGTAAATCTCTAACAAGGGAATACAATAAATTCATGTCAACATAGGTACCGTGCAATCATGGACCTCTATTTAGACCGTAGTTGGATGGCACGACGAAAGTCAAGTGCCCAGATAGGTGCTACAGCTGAATTTAGAGCTGGTTGCCAAGTATTTTTGGAGTATGCGTATAGTCACCCGGAATGTATGAATGGTAAGTCGCAGATACGATGTCCATGTTTGAAGTGTAAGAATGTAAATTATATGGATAGAGACATGATAAACTATCATTTACTTGTTTCTGGGTTCATGAGAAATTACGAAGAATGCTGGTGGGCACATGGGCAGAGAAGAGATGGTGGCATCACACAAGTACATAATTCTGGCAGTAGTACTCATCGTATGAATGAAATGGTTCATGATATTGCATGGCCAGATTTTGATTGGGAGCAAGGCAGAGAACAACCTATGAATTCTGATGCCAAAGAATTCTTTAAGTTGTTAAACGAGGGTAGCGAGCCATTGTGGCATGGTTGCACCAAACACACTATATTGTCTGCAGTGGCGACATTACTTAACATCAAGGCTGATCACAACATGAGCCATGAGTGTTTTGAGTCGCTCTTGAAGGCCATTAAGAGTATGTTGCCTGACGGTGAGAAATTACCTGGTAACTATTACTTTTGTAAGAAAATGGTGAAGAAGTTGGGTCTTGGATACCAAAAGATCGATGCATGTCCCAACGATTGCATGTTGTTTTATAAGGAAAATGAACAGATGACAAGGTGCACGTTTTGCAGTCATGATCGGTTTAGGCCTAATAAAGAGGGTGTGACTACAAAAAAATCAAGTATACCGTTTAAGATTCTAAGGTATTTTCCAATAACACATCGGCTAAAAAGATTGTACATGTCTTCAAGAACAGCTGAACATATGAGTTGGCATGCGAAATCTCCAGCTAAAGATGGAGAACTAAATCATCCCGCAGATGGGAAGGCTTGGAAAGATTTCAACTTAGCACATCCTGGATTTGCATTGGAACCTAGAAATGTGAGGCTTGGATTGTCCACCGATGGTTTCAATCCGTTTGGCCACTCAGCTGTTCCGTACTCATGTTGGCCTGTGATTGTTACTCCGTACAACTTGCCACCTTGGATGTGTATGAAACAGCCATACTTATTTCTTTCACTCTTGGTTCCTGGTCCTAAGAGTCCTGGAAAGAACTTAGATGTTTACTTGAGACCTCTTATAGACGAGTTGAAGGTATTGTGGGAGGATGGAGTACAGACTTGGGATGTTGCAACGAAAACAAATTTCAACCTTAGGGCAGCGGTTATGTGGACTATAAGTGACTTCCCAGCTTATGGTATGTTAGCTGGATGGAGTACACACGGGAAGTTGGCTTGTCCGTATTGTATGGAGCATACAAAGTCGTTTAATCTATCAAAAGGTCGAAAGCCTTGTTGGTTTGACTGTCATCGTCGGTTCTTACCGGTAGATCACCCATTTCGAAGAAATAGAGAACACTTCAGGAAAGGGAAAGTAGACAATGATATACCTGCACCGCGATTTTCGGGAACGGAGATGCGAGATCGTGTGATGAGATTGCCGGTTATCCCATTTGGTAAGGTTGATGCCACAAATATAATCAATGGGTTTGGCGAATCTCATAACTGGGTTCGGAGAAGCATCTTTTGGGAACTGCCTTATTGGTCTACAAATTTGATTCGTCATAATCTAGATGTGATGCATATTGAGAAGAATGTGTTTGACAATGTGTTTAACACTGTGATGAATGTTACGGGGAAGACAAAAGATAACGATAAGGCACGTTTGGAAAAGGGAAGTGCATATTCCTCTCTGAGCAAGAATTACATGCTGCACATACTTACATTCTTCTCAATTGCGAGGAGATTGACGAATTTGTGAGGTACACATGTAAACTTGATAATTTATCTTTTAAGTTGACAATTTATTCCAATATGTTAATGTTTATAACATGGTATAGATTGTACGATGACGAGTTAAAAGTGAAGCATCCCGGCATAACTGATAAAGATGTTCAAATCAATCGGGATTAGAACTTTGCACTTTGGCTAAAGGACAAAGTAAGTTTAATTTTTAAGCACGTAATATATATATATATACTCCATGTTAACTATGACTTCATTTAATAAGATGGAGTTTTTGTAGGCTTTGACTAAGGGATCAACGATTCCGGCTAATGTACAAGTCCTAGCTATGGGACCAGACAGGGACCAAGTCACCCGCAATGGTTACAAAATAAATGGTTGTGAATTTCACACAAAGGCATATGAGCACGGTAAAAGAACAACGAACTCTGGAGTGTGTGTCCAAGGAGATTGTTACAATGAGCTTGGTCGTGCCTTTTATGGGGAGTTGGAGGAAATCGTAGAGTTGTCGTACAAGGGCACGTACGGTGGTCATATTCACTTGTTCAAGTGCCATTGGTTTGATTCAGAAAAAGGGATACGTGTTGACAGACATGGAATCGTCGATATTGACCTCCATAGGTCTGCGTACTCCAACGAACCGTTTGTATTACCAACTCAAACAATACAAGTATACTATACTCCTAGTCCAGTTAGGAAAAGGGATAGACCGCCTACAGATTGGCAAGTTGTAATTCATACTCCCGCGCGTAGTCGTGTCCAAGTAATAGACGGGGATTTCTACCAAGAGGAAATGCTTCAGAGACCTCCTATAATAAATATAGAGGACAACAATGATGTAATCCAGTTAGAGGGTGGAGATGAACCTGATGAATTGGATCCCGAGACAGTTATTGTGCAGGATGACAGTGATATTGAGAAAGAGTTATTGACTGACACTGACACAGAATCTGAAGATGGTTATGAATCTCCGATACTTGTACAAAATGATTCTGACTCATCAGACAACGATTTTCATTAAAATGTATGTTTAGTTTTAATTGTACAAAATGTATGTTTATGTTCATGTTCATGTTTAGTTCATAATTATGTACCTTTCATTTATGTTCTCTATATAGGAATGTTCTCTATATCCTTAACTATATCATTTATAGTTGTTGTAGTTAACTATTTTGCAGTCATGTTTATGTACCTTTCACTTATGGTAATCGTAGTTAACTATTTCATACAATTAATTGTCATTCATAATTTCATACTAACATCCTAATTTTTTTTATTTATAGATGTCTTCTGAACCTGTTGCACGAAAGCGCGGGTTGGGTCGGGGCCCTAATCATGTGCCGAAGGCCCCGGCTAATCCGGATGATCGCATTCTTATACAGATCCGTCCTCCTCCAGAAAGCACGTAAGTTAAACATCGTGTATATATAAGGGTTTAATATTTCCATTGTTATAAATATATTTTAATGTAAATTATTGTATATTGTAGTGATTTTCAAGATAGTAAAATTGTGAAGTGCATTTCACAATTATGCTTACAGAACTGGCCTACGCCAGTGATTACATGGGCGAGCACACCTCTCGCCCATAAGGATGCAGTTTGGGCTGAATTTCAGGTATATTTATTTAATCACTCTGATAGATAATACATAGTTAATCAACTAATAGTTTAGTAATGTTGGATTATGGTATTATAGTAGTTTTAATATTATTATTGTTGTTTTATTTGCAGAAGCGGTATAGATGGGACGACGCACATGCATCAGTTATTCAAGCACTGTTCTGGCAGAAGTGCGCCGTCCGGACTAAAGATAATCTAAACAAAGAACGACAGAAAGCCCTGCACAATGCTGAGATTGACCATCCAGGACAGGGTGAGCAGTATATGCATGAGCATTGCCCCTGGTGGTGCGCACATCCCATATGGGTGCAGATGTGTGAGCAGTGGAGAGCTGAGAGCTGGGTCAAGAGACGTAAGACTGCCGCCTCGAACAGATCCTCAGGTGTATCTGAAGGCGAAAAGGCAAAAGGCACGTACAAGGGCGGCAGTATATCTCAGCTGCAACATATTGCTGCTAGGGTACGTATGTATAACAAGCTTATTGGCTTAGTTATTTGTCTTTATGTTTACAGTCATGTTTTGTAGCTAAAATATCATATGTTTACATATTAATATGAGAACATGAACTGTAGGAGTCTGAGTCTCAAGGTCAACCTATCAATTGGTTAGATGTGTATGTGGCCACCCGTGATGGTCTGCCTGATGCTGTTCAGATAGCGGTAATAAGTTAACTTTAAATATATTATAGTCATGTTTTTTAGCATTTCGTATTTATTTTTAACTATTTATTTGTTGACCTTTTGACAGGACACTTATAAGGGCTTAATGAACGAGCGCTGTCCTGAAGGCACCCCGCGTCCGGCGATTGATCAAGAATTGTGGGAGAGGGCGTCCGTCGTGAAGAAAAATTATGTTAAAGGTCAAGGACAAAGACGACGCCCGACCATCAGTGGCACAGGCAGCTCTGCTACCCAGTCTACACAGTCTACACAGTCATCAGGTCATCCAGCCTATCATACTCCTGCTGACTGTGTGAGAGCGATCTGTCAAAATCGTGATCTTCTTCTTATACTGGGCGGGCATCTGCATTCTCTGAATCCTGATGACTTGGCAAAGGCAGTGGCGGAAGCAGCAGCATCACAGCATCAGGGTGGCGACCAGGTACTTTTAATGTTTCATTACGTACATTGTCTATTATTTAGCTTTCCCCAAGTCATAGCAGTATCAACACATGTAACATATATGTTTTATTCTTTTGTTAATTACAGGGTACTAATTTGAATGATCCATGAAGAGCTAGACCAGTCATGCATGTTAGATTTGTAAAGCCTTGTTAGACTTGTTTTTTAGATTTTTAAAGCCTTGTAATCTTTTAAACTACTTATCTTTGGACTGTATTGGTTTACGATTCTATTATATGGATGTTTACGATTGTATTGTGTTGTGTTGATTTAGATTCATTCTTTGGACTGTATGTATGGATGGATGTTTATCATATAGTAGTTATCATGGATGGATGTTTATATATACTGCTGTGTGTTGGGATAAAAAGCAGGTACAAAGCAGGTTATTTTTGGGAAATCAATAAAACAGGAAAAATATTTAAAAAAAAAAACAAAGTCAGCGACCGCGTGCGGTCGCTGATACAGTATTAGCGACCCAGTAAGGTTCGTCTACTTCAGCGACCGCATGCGGTCGCTATTACCAGTCGCTGACACGTGTACCACATCACGTCTGACGCATGACTCAGCATGAGTCAGAATAGCGACAGCTGAGGTCGCTGATTGCGGTCGCTAATAATGCGGTCGCTATTGTTGGTCGCTGATGTCTTTTTAGCGACAAGATTTTCTGCGACTACTATTAGCGACTGCATCCGGTCGCTGATACCCATCTGCGACTATATGCGGTCGCAGATGTGCGGTCGCTGATAAGCATTTTTGTTGTAGTGATAGGGACTGATACTTCCACAATATTTTTTGATATTTCTGCATGTGGGGTCTACTTTTTAACCATAATTTGGTTAAAATAATGGGTGATATTTCCGCAACGACCGCAACATTTTTTTGATATTTTTGCATGTGGGACCTATTTTTTAACCAAATAATATTAATATTGGTTTGGTTAAAAGATGAGCCCTACATGCGAAAATATTAAAAAATGATATGAAAGTATCAGTTCCCTATATATAATATATTTAACCTTTGTACGAATTTTAGTTTCAACAGAATTTGGTATTGAGCTCTTAATTGAACATAATTAATTAGTGTTTTCTTAGCTGTCTGTAATGGGATGATTATGAAAATAAAGTAATTAGAAGGTTGGATATTAATATTACGAGAACTGTGATAGTTTTTTAGTTTTGATTTAATAATTTCATGACTGTTTTGTTAGCTGTCAAGATTTTGTGGTTCTTTTTGCCAAATGGTTAGACAAACAATCAACTTTATTAATAATCTAAGCACCGAATATTACTCCTCTATTGGAAATTAAAGAGTCTAATTTATAAGAAAATAAAATAAATTTTTTTACACATACTATATTGGGTTATCATAAAGTTAACTTTATAGTAAATTGGTCAATATAATGCTGACACGAAGAGCGATATACCTCCCGGCCTACGTGTCGACACTGTATTGATCAATTGATCAAAATTAACTTCATACTAATTACTTTCCTATATATGATTTGTCTAGGATATGCAACATTATAGTTTTAAATTATTTTATTTTTTTTGAAGTCCCACTTTTTAGGAGTACATTATAATTTCATTACCAAGTACACCATTCACCATTACAAGTATACCGATCATATATATTTCTTATCTTGTTTATTGGTATGTCCGATGGTGTATTACTTGATTTTGTTGTTGAACAATAGGGTTGGCAAATGGCAATCTTGCTATTGCTGCGGTCAATTTTCTCCGGACATTAAGCTGGTAATAAAATAAAGGCATGCATGTGATATTTACGAAGGTGGTGTTTGTCTGTAACAGAATAAAATTGTTTGGTAAATTTTTGTTTGCCCCTTATCGTATCTTAATTGGTAAGAGAAAAATATAAATCTAGATCATTAAGAGTTTTCTCTTAATAAAAAATTTAAATCTATGAAGTCTCTATAAATATTGTACTACCCCCATTTCAAATTTTAATATCATTAATTTTTGAAAAATAATTTGAGATATTTTTAAATTTAAAATCAATATTTTTAAATTTAAAAGTAATTCAAATTTTTATATTTTTAAGTTATCAAACAACTTTTTAAGTTCAGATGTTATTTCACTCAAATAATCTAATTTATTAATACATACTAACTATTCAGATCTTAATTACTCAATTTTATCGAACACTACTTAATTTTTTTTTTTTCAAAAAATAGTGGAGAATAATTTTTTTTTCAAAAAATAGTGGAGAAAGTAAACGGATACTAAAGGTACTTTAATAACTCTTTTTATAAATAAAAATTAATTTTTCTATGATTATGCATGATAATGTTCAGTGGACTAATTACTGCTTTTACTTTCTTTTGTTGCCTAAAAGATACTCACACCAAGGAATCCTAAGTTGGATTATAGACTGCGAATTTTTAAAATTGTATGTAAAATTAATTTAAGAGTCCTCTTATACATTTTAAAGTTTTTTTTCTTTTTTATCCCTGCAAGTTTACTTATTTTGCAATTATGTCCTTTTTAATTTTTTATTTGTTAATTTTATCCTCTAAATTTGAAAATTTTAATATTATATCCTTACAATAATTGCACACGCAACGCGTGTATCACGGTGACTACTAATAAGCAACAACAACAATATATATATATATATATATATATATATATATATATATAAGAAGAGTATCTCAAACGGAACGAACAGTCCTAGCTGGCTATTTAAATTAAATAAATGGACCCATTTAAGATATTCACTAAAAAACAAATGTTATGCATGCAAACAAAATTTATCAATCATTCCAGACATTCTCTCTTCCCTCTTCCCTCTTCCCTCTTCTCTCTTCCCTCTCCATTCCACGTATTCTCTTCTCCCTTTGTATACCAGCGAAAAACAATCCAGCGATTGAAGAGTCATTCTGCCCATCCCTCTCAAGTTCGACGTCCTCCCAAATCCGTGGATCTCGATTTTAAGTAATACCTTTTCTCTCTTTTCAGATTTGGGTTTAAACGAAAAAGAGAAAAAGAGGAATCTAGGTTTAAACCTAGATCTAAATAACTAAATCAGTGTATAAATTTTGCCAATGTATATATAGAACTTAATTTCTCTAAAAGTTACAAAGAAAAAGTCCTAATTTTGGATTAATTGTTCTGTTTTTTCTTCTTCTTTACAAAACAGAACAATTAATATTAGGGCATTAGGTGCAATTAATGTAACGGCATTAAGTCCATTAATATTTGTTGAGTATAAAATTTTTATTTGCATAAGAAGAGCCTTCTTCTTTTGAAAAAAAAAAATAAATAAATAAAGAAGAAGGCTCTGCTCTGAGATGTAAAAATATTAAAATATTTTTTCTATATATACGTTCATATCTGTAATTGGTTTGGTTATAGGTAAACATGATGAGTGGTTTTACATTTCTAATTTGGATATTAAATTTAAAGGGGTCAAAGATGAGGAGCTGAAAACTTTAACATCTGCTGATAATTAGCAGGGGAACAATGAGGTGTTTAGCATGTTTGATGTAGTACACATATGTACATCATTTTTTAAATGAGGACTTTTAATACTTGATTATCTTTTTCCTGTGTGAATAATTTTTTGCATAATTTTGTATATTTACATATTGTTGAAATGGACACTGTGGACCTAGAGTTTGGGAGTTGTGACAATGTTGATTTGAATGTAGGAGAGAGTGTTGATGATATAGAGTTTCAAGTAGAGAATGAGTTAGAAGAGTCAAATTCCATTTATAATCCTCAAGTAAGACTTGACCTAAAGCCCAAAATAGGACAACAATTTGAAACATTAGAGGATGCCAAAAAATTTTACAATGCATATGCAAAAGAGGCCGGATTTAATATTCAAAGTTGGACCCAAAGGAATAAAAGGGGAGGGAGTGAAGAAATCATAAGGAAGAAATATGTTTGTTTTAAGGAAGGACGGGGTTCAATAGTAGCAGATACTGATACACAAAGGCGTCGGGGGAATGTGAAAGAGAATTGCAAAGCTAAAATTGCTTTTTTAAAATCAAAATCTGGATTTTTTGTTGTGAGTGTATTTATTGAAGGGCATAGTCACGCATTGTCCACCCCAAGAAAAGTCCATCTTTTAAGATCTCACCGCAATGTTTCTGATACCCAAAAATGCTTAACACAACAACTTAGAATGGTAAATATACCACTACATCAACAATATAATATTTTGGGAGTTCAAGCAGGGGGGTTAGAAAACATAGGATGTACGCAAAAAGATTTATATAATTATGAGAGGGATAAACGTAATGAGATGAAGGGGCATGATGGTGGTATGCTGGTTGAATATTTTAAATTAGAACAGATCAAGAATTCTTCTTTCTTCTTTGATCTTTCAAATTGAGTCAGATGATGAAAATCGTATTACTTGTTGTTTTTGGGCCGATGGAAATTCTAGACGAACTTATAACGTTTATGTTGATGTGGTGATATTTGATACTACATACAATACCAACCGGTATGGAATGATTTTTGCACCATTGTTGGGGGTTAATAATCATGGGCAGACCATTGTCTTTGCTTGTGCTTTCTTATCTGATGAGAATGTAGATTCTTTTGTTTGGCTTTTCAATCAATTCCTAGAATCTATGCCAAGTGATGCTCCAAAGATAATTATCACTGATCAAGATCCAGCGATGTCAAAAGCTATTTCTGAAATTCTTCCAAGTACTTATCATAGGTATTGTAGTTGGCACATTTTGACAAAATTTTTTGAGAAGTTAGATTCGGTAAAATATGCTCAATACTATAAGGAATTTTCAGATTGTATATGGAAATCAGAAAGTACAGAAGAGTTTGACTCTAGGTGGTTGGGTCTTGTTCTCATAAGTGGGTTGAATGAGAATTAATGGCTTAAGTCAATGTTTGAAATTCGTTCAAGATGGGTGCCTGCATATATTAATCATGTTTTCTCGGCCAGTATGTCAAGTAGCCAACGAGCTGAGGGCACTCATGCATTCTTCAAGAGATATCTTAACAAAAGAAATTCATTGGTGGATTTTATGATTCAGTTTGGTAGGGGTCTTGCACACCAACGTCATGAAGAATTAAAGGCCGACAATAAAGACATGAATGAAAAGCCTAAGGTGAAAATGCTCCACTCTTTTTTGTTACAAATGGTTGATATTTACACATGTGAATTATTTTATAATTTTCAAGATGAGTTGTGGGGGAGCTTCTTGAATTATAGATTCCAGCTTATTAGAGATTATGATAATCATTGTGTGTATAATATTAAAAAAAATGATGATAAGTATAAAATGAGGGAGATTGTTTATGAAAAAGACTTGGATTATGCTTCATGTAGTTGTAAAAAATTTGAGAGCGTTGGAATTCCTTGTAGGCATCTTTTAGCTTATTTGAACAAGTTTCATGATCTAGAGTAACTTCCAAATAAGTACATATTAAAGAGATGGACTCAATCTGCAAAATGTGGGAATGTTAGAGATGGTGCAGGAATGGAGATAAATGATGACAAATTATATCTCACGTTGCAGAGTTATTTGGTTCAAGAATCTTTGGAAGTTGTTGATAAGACACTTGTAATTGTGGAAGAAACTAAGATATATAGGGATGCTTTGAGTAATGCACTTGAGAAAATGAATATATTGAATAATGGCGATAAAAGTGTAGGAGTTTCTGGTGAAAAAATTGGTCTTGATATACTTAGTTCAGTGAAATTGAGTTCAACATATGAACATATGCTTCAAGAACCGAGTTAAGTGCGGGCAAAGGGGTGCAGAAAAAGGCTCAAAGGAGGAAAAGAAAGAGCATTAGGGAGGCCAAAAAAATAAAAACCGAGAATGTGTCGTGGATGTGGAAAAATTGGACAAGCACATGATAAAAGAAATTGTCCAATGCTTCAACTCAGGTAATAAATCTTTTTATTTCTGTTTTATCATTTTAATTTGATTTTGGCTAAATTATAAATATATTTTTTATTTAATGTGATTTTATTGAATTTTTTGTAGGTCGTCTGTATGCTCTGAAGATTCCAATTCAAATGCAAGTGAAGTCGATGGCGAAAATTATTCATCTACTTGATTGACTACTATTTTTATTTTTTTGACTATGTAATGACTATTGAAGTTATGTGTAGTTAACCAAGATTGTTAGTTCACTAGAATTATGTTTTATTGGCCAAATGTAATGGCTATTGACTATTTTTATTTTTTTTACTATGTAATGGCTATTGAAGTTATGCTTTATTGGCCATTTTATTTTATTTTTATTTTTTTCCGATGGTATGGAGAGGGAAGGGAGAAGAGAGAATAATTGATAAGTTTTGTTTGGATACTTAAGTTTTGTTTTTTAGTGAATAGAGAATACCTGGTGTGTCTTGCTTGACTTTGATAATGATTGCCAGGTTGAACTGTTCGTAAACGAATAGTCCGTTTGAGAGCTGTATTCTCTCTCTCTCTCTCTCTCTCTCTCTCTCTATATATATATATATATATATATATATATATATATATATATATATATATATATATATTGAATGTCTTAATTCTTGTCGCTCTGTCGCCTTCTGAATTTGTCTTCATAATAACTTGTTGTCAATAAAATTTAAACTTTCAACATCTATATTGATAAAAGTGAGTCATACCAGTGAATCAAGTGATGACCGAAACAACAACAATAATAGAACAATATAGGTTATTATGGATTTACACTTTTTTCTTATTTGGAAATAGAAACTACAAGATAAGGAGTGATCAATCTACCTAATTGCTCAAGTGACCAGAACGGTGTCATTCTCGTATAGGAATGATATTGCAGGGGAAGATTGAACATCATCACGAAAACAAGGAAAGTAAACTGCACAGACGAGTGGAGAGCAAAGGGGGACAACGTGTAGGATTGCGAAAATGAGATCAAAGCATACAATTTAATTGTAAACGCAACGGAAGCATGCAAAATAGCAATTTAAAATTTTCAGTAATCCTAATGTACAACCTTATGAAACATCATTAATTGAGGAAGGATAAAGATGTACCTTTGAAGAGAATCAACGATTTGATGTAAACTTTAAATTTTAATATTTGCTCCTTCACGATCTCTCCAATCCACGAATCACACGTTCGTCATAAAGACTATGCAACGCCCAAGAGGTATCCACTGTAATACTCGTGAATTTTGGAATAATATTAATATTGAGAATAAATAAAATGTTTGAATATTTATTTGAATATAAATATATATCTTTGTAGCATGAAATGTGATGATTCAATGAGATTGAATTAAATATATGATAATGTAGGGTTTGTATATATCACAATTACATAATCAAATCACATAAATAAGGCGGAAGCGCGAAGAAGCGGGAATTTAAAATTTTATACAAACCCATACCCATGTTCATGTTTTGTGCTATATTATCAATTAACAGAAGAAGATGGAGAATAAGAATCATACCCTTGAAGATTCGAGTTTCCTCAGGGACAAGTTCAACTCCTAGTCTCCGTGTTCTCCTTGAATACTCGGGATTGATTCCTTCTTTTGATCAACATTAGTCACCCAAGCGTTTGACCTCTAGAGGTGATCCAGTAAGGAAGAAGAAGAAGTCAAGAAGAAGAGTATATGGCTAAACCCTAGTTTTTATCTCTATAGAAATCTCTATACTCTCCCAACAATTGAAAAAAACACGTTCTTAGATATCTAACATAAGACTCTTCTTATGTAGATATTAGTCAACCCTCCTAACCTTATTAGGAATAGGGTTTTATTTAATTAATTAAATTATTTTTTTAATCAATTAGGCTTCCTAATCTCTATTAGGAATAATTAATTAAACTCCTTTAATTAATTAGTCTCCTAATCTAATTAGGAATGTTGGAAAATACAAATATTAAATTAATTCTGAAACTCTTTTAGGAATTAAAATAATTATAATGGTAATAATAATAATAAGACTCCTCTTATTAATTTATATTTAATATTTCTAAAATATTAAATAATAAATATTAAGCTATTTAATTTATTATATCACCATAGATTAAATTAAATAAACTTAACTTATTATTATGATTATGCCATTAACTTCTTAAATAATTATTCTTCCTTTTTGCGGTGTAACCTTTTAGGTTCTCCATATTAAACTGGTTGTGAATAAATTAATTATAACAATTTTAATCTTATTTAAATAAATAAATTAAACTATTAATTTATTTAAATAATTAATATTTATTCTACAATAAGGATAAGCCTCTTTAGTGATCAACGACTTTTCAAATAATATAGATTTTAACATTAATCATAAAAGAATCTTTGAGTAAATAGTTACCGTACAATTCAATCCTTCCACCATACAATGTCCCAATTAAATATAAGACATGGAATTACTGTCAAGTCTTATTTTATTTAATTATATGTATTTCGATTCCCAAATGCAAAACTCCGAATAAATGTAAATTAGAAACTCCTTTTTAATTTCATTCCACATTGGCCAAGGATTCTCAGGTTGTCATTTATCGAATCACATATGACATATCTGTAAGACCCCAATTTTTATGAATAAAGATTTAATTTTTTTTTTCAAATATCATTTTGAATATGATGGTGTGGATTTGATATAATGTTATAGGTGTGGGTAATATTTATAAATTTTGTAAAGTAAGCAAGTTGTCATAAAATATTCGTTTGGTCGGGGAATATTCGTTTTATCTGAGAATATTCATACGACGACACAATCATTGGTGGACCCCACAATAGAATTATTGTCGGAGTTAGAAAACGACAAAAGTAACTTTTTATAAAAATAACGGTAAAAATTTTACCGTTAAACTGTTGAAATACCCGGTGGTAAAAGTACAGTAATACGCGTGGTTGCATAGTAGCACACGTTATTGTATAATATCTTTGATTATTGATGCTTACGTGAGAAGTCACTCAGTTATACTCAATTATTACCACATTAATTGTTGCATAGTATCTCACGTCATTGATTCAATTATTGTCACACTATTTTATATTATTAAATCAATAATTGAGACGAAAAATTTATTCATATTATTATTTGCATTATTGATGATGTCTAGAAAATTCTATCGAGGAAAGGAGTTTGGTCACCTAATTGCGCGTTAATAAGGAGAAGTCCTTATCGAAAAGCCCCTCTTTCCCGGGAATGATCTGATTGTTAATACTGAAAGTTATAATATTAATGATGAATATTATTAAAAATATGTTTTGAGAAGCCTAGTGAATTGAAATAAATATAGGGGTATTTTATGAAGTATGTGATATAAGTTTGGCTTATTATATGGACCCTCACTTACTCATTTTTCAAAATTATCGAAAGAAAGTTATCTCAGTTATATATATATATATATATATATATATATATATATATATATATATTAAGTTTTGTTTTTTATGTAAAATAGAATATATTATATTTTATTATGCATAGTACTGCATAGTGTGTGCATAGTGCAGCATAGTAAAATCAAAAAATTTTGTTGAATCGTCCGTGAATTCGCCTGTGAAAAAACTTAATGTTGGTCCGTGATTTCTAAATTCAAATAGTATCCTGCCATTCTCCTATAGATAGGATGCTTAGTTTAGAATTGAAAATCACACCAAAATCAGAGAATTCTTCTTCTATAGTATTGAGCGTATTTCTTTAGAGTTTAAGGAAGCTTTGAGTGTAGAAAACAGTACAAGTTTTCTTTAAGAATATCTCCGCTATACTTGTCGAAATTGCTATCTTTTTAAGGTAAAGGGTATTATTTATTTCATATTCGCTTACGATATTATTTTTCGTATTCATAAAGAATTTTATTTTCGTTCAATATTCGTAAGGAATATTATTTTCGTTCAATATTCGTAAGGAATATTATCTTCGTTCAATATTCGTAAGAAATATTATTTTCGTTCAACAGTCGTAAGTGATATTATTTTTGTTCAATACTCGTAAGAAATAATATTTTCTTTCATACTCTGTAGTATGTAAGTAATATTATTTCGTTTTGTATTCCTAATTCTACACTCATGTTGATAAGTATTGCTTCTATACTCCTTGAAATTAGTAGAATTTTCTTGAAATTTGCGTTTCATCTAGTATCGTTTCACAAGAATATTTTTCTGGACATTCTTGTTAAATTTTAAGCTTTTCATGTCGGAGTGCTATTCATACGTACGACACTATTCATATGTACGGTACTATTCGTATATATAACACTATTCACAAAGTACTATTCATGAGATACTATTCACGAGGTACTATTTACTCGGGTACTATTCATGATGAAAAAAAATTGATTCTTTTATGTCCAAATTATTTTTGATACATGAATATTATTCTTGAATTTTACTCTACAAAGCAGTTATCATGTTGACAATTGGGACATTTTTAAACTCTGAATAAATTTAAAGTCTTTAATATTTATCCTTGATTTTGTTTGATTGATGCTTATATCATTGTCATCATCTTCATGCTTATATTGTGATGAAAGTCATCTTTAGCCCGTAGTGCATAGATGGACTGTTAATTGGTATGATTATGACTATGTGTGAAACCCCAGATTTTATGAATAAAGATTTAATTTTTTCGAAATATTTTTTAAATACTATGGTGTGAATTTGAGATAATGTTATAGTTGTAGGTAGTATTTATAAATTTTACAAAGTATGCAAGTTATTTTATTATATTCGATTGGTCGGAGAATATTATTTTTTATCGGGGAATATTCGTATGACGGTACAATCATTGGTGGACCCCATAACGGAATTATTGTCAGATTGAAAAAATGACAAAAATATTTTATGAAAATAACGACGGAAGTTTTACCGTTAATACTGTTGAACTACTCGGTAGTAAAAGTACAGTAATACGTATGGTTGCATAGTAGCATACGGTATTGATTATTGAGGCTTACGTGATAAGTCACTCAGTTTTGTTTTATTAGTATTATTAACGTAATAAAACAGAAAAACTTTTTATATAAAACAGAATACTTTTATAAAGTTATTCGTTTTATTAGGCTAATAGTAAAATCTTTTTATACAAAACAGAATACTTTTATAATGTTATCTATTTTATTAGACAATAATTAGAATATATTATATTTTATTATGCATAGTATTTGCATAGTGTCTGCATAGTGTTTGCATAGTAAAATCTTTTATAAAGTTATTCGTTTTATTAGATTATAAATAAAATATATTATATTTTATTTAAAAGATTTTGCTTGAAATATGGACCGTCAGATTAAAGTAAATCAATCTAGACCGTTCATGAGTTAGTTACTATGCAGTCCATTTTTCTATAAATAGAAGCTCATTCCTTCATTATTTCTTACGAATTCACTGAAACTCTAGGAGAGAAATTATAGAGAGAGAGAAGAAAAGTATTCTGCTACATCACTACTCCAATATCAAGTTTCTTTTACGGTAAGGGATATTATTTGTTGTACTCGTAAGGGGTATTATTTCTTTTGTATTCATGAAGAGAACTTCTGTTATTCCATTCTTTATTATTCTGTTAGAATAACTTGTATACGCGGGTTACCCTATACTTGGTGAAATTCTTCTGTTATTATATTTTTATTATTCTGTTGGAACATCCTGTCTGTGCTTTACGCCGGACCTGGTGTAAGACCCCAAATTATTAATAAATAAAATTTAATGTCCTCTATTTATTATTCTGAAATAGTAAGAGTTGATTTGATTAATGTGGTTAGTTATGGGTAAAATGCGCAAATATTTTAAATAAGCAAGTGGTTATAAAATATTCATTGTTGTCGGGGAATATTTGTTTGGTCGTGGAATATTCTTGTTGTCGGGGAATATTCGTACGACGGCGCAGCCTTGTGTGGACCCCATAATAGAAAACGATTGGATGAAGAAAACGACAAAAATAAGTTATTTATAAATAACGGCGTAGTTGTTACCATTAATACTGTTGGAATACCCGGTGGTTAAAACACGGTAATACGCGTAGCACACGGTATTGCACCAATTATTGGAACTTTTCATGTCGGGGTTACTATTCATGAGTTACTATTCACGAGTTACTATTCACGAGTTACTATTCACCGAAAAATGAAATTTCCTTCTTTTCGTCCAAATATCTATTCTGGATACTAGCTTTGATTGTATCCATGTTTTGATCATTCTTGAATTTTACTTCACTATGATAAGGTATTTTTGGACATGGATAAATCGAAATACGAATCCTTAATATTTGTTATTTTGCTTCACTGGATTCGTTTTCTTTAAAATATTTTTCATCATCCTCAGTCTTAAATGATGATATAACTGAATATCTTTGGCCTGTAGTGCAAAGATTAATGATTTCTGATGAATATCTTTGGCCCGTAGTGCAAAGATGAACAGGCGTTGAGGTGAACATGACCAACTGATGGATATCTTTGGCCTGTAGTGCAAAGATGACTATTTGATTCAAGATATTTATTGATTGTTGTTACAGGGATAAAATGTGGATGATGGGCTTTTAAATTCATAGATAATCGTAGATTTCATTCTCTACGTAACTTCTCTATGAATTATTATTTTCCGCTGCGAATATTGAATTAAAACTTGTTGTCTATTGTATTCTATTAAATTTTTCCCTGTTGAAGACTAACGATAATTTGTTGTATATTATCTTAGTCATAATATTCTTTATTGGGCTAGTTGAGCTCACCCTTTTCCTTGTTGTTCCATTTTCTTCTCAGGAGGCGAGAATGTAGCAAGTACTAGTCGGGGTATGGAATGAAGGTTCTAGGAAGTTGTTTTTGTAGTCCTCACCATTTTTTTTTGTAAAGTATTGTACCAATAATTGTAATGAGGACTTATTTGAGTGTGGATATTGTCTAGATGACAATATTTGTATTTACAATCACAATTTTTATGTTGTATTAATAAAGTTGTAGTTGTTTCTGTACCATGTTATTGACGACTCAGAATGGGTGTTGTATACCTGTTTTGGGGGCGTCACAGTTGGTATCAGAGCTTAGGGATATGATCTCTGGCGGAGATCGGGGAATAGAACTAGGAGGGGAGAGACGAGTAAATCCTTCGCTAGTGTGTCCTACCTAAGCTTATTTTTGGTCGGTCATAATATAGGGATATTATGTGATTTGTTAATTTGTTAAATTAACCCTTGTTTTATGGCAGTATTTGAGAATGTCGACTGAGAATGTTAACAGTGGAGTAAATGAAACCGTGGAGACACCTGTACTCACCAACGAGGAGAACGTGCAACAGGCTGGCAATGTTCCTCCTGTGAACAACACCACTGAGCAGACGGTGAACGATGAGATGTTTAGAAGCTTTTTGCGATTCATGCAAAACCAGACGAAAGAGATTCCTGTTCAAAATATAGGAAGAAACAATGGCAACGCACAGCTGGTCACAGCCAAGCAGTTCAAAGAGTTGGGACCACCAGAATTCTGGGGAAAGCCAGATCCGATTAAGGCGGAGACATGGGTCAAGCAAATTACCAAGATATTTGATGTCTTGGGATGCACGGAGGAACAGAAGGTTCCATTCGCCACCTTTATGTTCCGTGGCAAGGCAGACTACTGGTGGGAATCTGTGAAGCGTACCCATCCAGCCGCACTCAGCATGTCTTGGGAGACATTTCAGAAACTATTCAATGACAAGTACTTTCCTGAAAGTATTCGTCATATGAAGGAGGTAGAGTTTATTAGACTGGAGCAGAATAATATGACGGTGTCCCAGTACGAGGCGAAGTTTGCAGAGTTGTCCAGGTTTGCACCTCATTTAGTAGAGAATGAGGAACGTATGACACGGATGTTTCTGAGAGGTTTGAAACCCGGCATACGTCAATATCTCATTTCTCATAAATTTTCTCTCTATTCAGATGTTGTCAACAGGGCTCAATTGTTAGAGCGAGATAACGAGTACGGTCAACCGAGGGACCACAACCAGGATCATATCGGTGACAACAATCATCAGAACAATGATAACCAGCGGAGAAAGAAAAATACAGACAAGAACGGCAACCACTCTGGTGGTAATCGTGGCTATGAAAATAGAAGAAGCGAGTCGGGAGGAGATTTTAAAAAGAGAAGATTCAACAATGACAATACGAAGACGTCAGCACCAGCAGCAACTGGTTCCAAGGGAGGAGAACGACCACCGGTCATATGCTATAAATGTGGAAAAGAGGGACATATCAGCCCAAATTGTCCACAACAGTTCAAGGTATGCTATAATTGTGGAAAGGAATGACATATCGCTAGAGATTGTACGATAGCGAAACCAAGTTCAGCGGGGACGGTGACTCAAAAGGCTGCCCTAGAAAAGTCAAAGTCAACGGTTCCTAGAAGGGCGTTTGTCGTGACTGGTCAACATGCGAGGAACCCAAACGAGGTGATCACGGGTAAGCTAATCATAAATTCATGTGAAGTTTATACCTTACTAGATACCGGTGCTACCCATTCATTTATTTCTCCTGGTTGTGCTCAACGTTTAAACTTGACTCCGGAGAAATTAGACTTTGATTTATCTGTGGAGACTCCGTTAGGGGAAACTTTCATCACATCCACTGTTTATAAATCTTGTTTGATCCAAGTTGGCACCATCATCTTACCTGTTGACCTTATCTCTTTAAAGATACTTGCATTTGACGTGATTTTAGGAATTAATTAGTTAACTACTCATCATGCCAAAATTGGTTGTTTTCATAAGATGGTTAGTTTTCATATTCCTAATCAACCTGTTGTTCGAATTCAAGCAACAAAGCCATTAAAATCAATCACTGTCATATCAAGTCATAAAGCCATTCGTTTATTAAAAAACGGATGTCAAGCTTTCCTAGCCCATGTTATGGATTTGAATAAAGACACGTCAAATTTGAATAATATTCCTGTTGTTAGTAACTTTCCTGACGTATTTCCTGAAGAACTTCCCGGTCTACCCCCAGAACGTGAAGTTGAATTCTTCATTGATCTTGAACCTGGTACAAAGCCCATTTCTAAAACCACATATCGAATGGCTCCTATTGAACTTCAGGAGTTAAAAGTCCAACTACAAGAGTTGTTGGACATCGGTTTCATTCGTCCTAGTACATATCCTTGGGGTGCTCCTGTTTTATTTGTAAAGAAGAAAGACGGGAGTATGCGACTTTGTATCGATTACCGGGAATTAAACCATGTCACCATCAAGAATAGGTATCCGCTACCTCGTATTGATGACCTGTTTGACCAGTTACAAGGAGCACAATTCTTTTCAAAAATCGATCTTCGTTCTGGATATCATCAGCTGAAGATTAGAACTGAGGATATTCCAAAGACTGCCTTTAGAACTCGGTACGGGCATTATGAATTCTTAGTCATGTCTTTTGGATTGACTAATGCTCCTGTGGCTTTCATGGATATGATGAACCGAGTATTCAAAGAATATTTAGATCAGTTCGTTGTTGTTTTTATTTATGACATCCTCATATATTCCAAAAGTCGTGAAGATCATGAGCACCATTTGAAGCTGGTACTCCAAAGGCTTCGTGAAAACAAGTTATATGCCAAGTTGAAGAAATGAAAGTTCTGGCTTGAGGAAGTAGCATTCCTTGGGCACGTGGTGTCAAAACATGGAGTATCTGTTGACCCGACGAAGATTGAAGCAATATAAAGTTGGGAACAACCAAAGTCGATGACTGAAGTACGTAGCTTTCTGGGCTTAGATGGTTATTATCGGAGATTCGTGGAAGGATTTTCTCTAATCACTACTCCATTAACTCAGCTGACTCGGAAGGATATCAAATTCGTATGGAGCGAAGAATGCGAGAAGAGTTTCCAAGAGCTTAAGAGGAGACTCATTTCGGCACCTGTTCTGACAATACTATCTGGTTCGGATAGATTTGTTATCTACAGCGATGCTTCAGGCAAAGGGTTAGGATGTGTTCTCATGCAACGTGGGAAAGTCATAGCCTATGCCTCGCGACAACTTAAAGAATATGAGAGGAATTATCCTACTCATGATCTAGAGTTGGCAGCAGTCGTTTTCGCACTAAAGATCTGGAGGCACTATCTATATGGGGAGAAGGTGGAGATATATTCAGACCATAAAAGCCTCAAATATTTCTTCACTCAAAAAGAACTCAACATGCGGCAACGACGTTGGCTCGAGCTGTTGAAAGATTACGACCACACTATTCAACACCATCTTGGAAAAGCAAACGTGGTAGCTGACGCGTTGAGTAGAAGATCATATGCAGGAACGAGTGCGATGATGTCAAGTATACGCGTAGAACCAACTTTAATCGATAAAGTTAAAGTTTCTCAAGCTACAGACCCGAAGCTGATGCGTATGAAGAAGAAAGTGCAAGAAGGTGTTATTCCAGAAGCAAGAATCGATGAAGAAGGAATACTTTGAGTCCACTCCAGACTTTGTGTTCCTAACGATTCTGATTTAAAGTACAAGATCATGATGGAGGCACACAATACACCATTTGCAATCCATCCTGGAAGTACTAAAATGTATCGTGATCTTCGACATACATTTTGGTGGAACAATATGAAGAGAGAGATTACAAAGTTTATCTCGAGGAGTTTAACTTGTCAACGTGTAAAGGCGGAGCATCAAGTACCAAAGGGTCCATTGCAACCACTTGAGATTCCGAAATGGAAGTGGGAACACATTACCATGGATTTTGTTACGGGTCTTCCCATGGTTTCTCAAGGTATAAATGCTATTTGGGTTATAGTTGATAGATTAACCAAGTCTGCTCATTTCTTGCCGATACGGGAGACTTATTCCCTTGAACGTCTTGCTAGTATGTACGTGAATGAGATTGTAAGGTTGCATGGCATGCCAGTATCCATAGTTTCGGATCGTGACCCAAGATTCACTTCAAGATTTTGGGTTAGCTTGCAAAAAGCTATGGGCACGGATTTACGGTTCAGTTCGGCATACCATCCTCAAACGGACGGGCAATCAGAGAGGACTATTCAAACTCTTGAAGATTTATTAAAACTTTGTGTCCTAGATTTCAAAGGAAGTTGGGATAAGTACCTACCATTGGTGGAATTCTCCTACAATAACAGTTATCAGGCAAGTATAGGTGTGGCTCCCTTTGAAGCATTGTATGGACAAAAGTGTCGCTCTCCAGTATGTTGGGATGAGGTGGGAGAAGCAACGTTGTTGGGACCAGAGTTGGTACGAATGACTACAGAGAAGATCCAAACGATTCGACAACGTATACAAACGGCACAGGATCGACAAAAGAGTTATGTGGATCTTCATCGAAAGGACGTGGAATTTGACATTGGGGATCATGTATTATTACGTGCAGCTCCATGGAAAGGAGTTACAAGATTTGGGAAGAGAGAAAAGCTCAATCCACGATTTATTGGTCCATTTCAGATTCTTGACCGAGTAGGAAATGTGGCCTATAGACTTGCGTTACCTCCAAGTATGTCTCGTGTTCATAATGTTTTTCATATATCTGTGCTTCGTAAATATGTGAAAGACCCGAATCATGTTATTGAGTTAGAACCGGACGAGATAGCTGAAGACTTAACGTACGAGGAGGTACCTGTCAAGATCATGGATAAGAAGGAGCATGTCCTACGCACGAAGGTCATACCACAAGTTAAAGTTTTGTGGAGAAACCATGCTATTGAGGAAATGACCTGGGAGTTGGAAACGGAAATGAAAGCGAGGTATCCTCATCTTTTCGAAACCCCAGGTACGTATGTCAATTTCGAGGACGAAATTTCATAAGGAGGGGAGGTTGTAAGACCCCAAATTATTAATAAATGAAATTTAATTTCCTCTATTTATTATTCTGAAATAGTAAGAGTTGATTTGATTAATGTGGTTAGTTATGGATAAAATGCGCAAATATTTTAAATAAGCAAGTGGTTATAAAATATTCATTGTTGTCGGGGAATATTTGTTTGGTCGTGGAATATTCTTGTTGTCGGGGAATATTCGTACGACGGCGCAGCCTTGTGTGGGCCCCATAACAGAAAACGATTGGATGAAGAAAACGACAAAAATAAGTTGTTTATAAATAACGGCGTAGTTGTTACCATTAATACTGTTGGAATACCCGGTGGTTAAAACACGGTAATACGCGTAGCACACGGTATTGCACCAATTATTGATTCTTACGTAAGAAGGCAGTACTCAATAATTGTTACAGTAATTACTGTTCAATATTATATTTTATTGACTCAATAATTGCTGCGTTGATATTTTATATTACTGTTGTTTCAATAATTGTCACTGCGCAGTATTTTTCATTATCGGAGCAATAATTCATATTATCTGAATAATATTATTAGATAACATTATTGGCAATGTCTAGAAAGTTCTGTCTAAGGAGAGGTTTGGTCATCTAATTGCGCGCCAGTAAGGAGAGATCCTTATTGGAAAGCCCACTCTTTCCTGGGAACGACCTGGTTGCCAGTACTGTGATTCTGTAATATTATTTGTGTATAATTAATTTTTGATTTATATGATGGGAAAAATATTAATTTTATGTGGATATAGATGGAGAAAATTTTTAATGTGACAATTGTTGGAAATTAATATTTTATCTTTTTCTGATAAAATAATTCATTTAAATATATTATTTTAATAATATATTGATGGTGATATTTTTACAATAAATATGGGATATATGAGTATATGAGGAGGAAGAGTATTTTTGTGGCATTAAATGATTAACACATGTTTTGTGTGTTGGTGGACACAATTCTTGACCGAAAATTTATTATTGACTGTAAAATCGTCCGTTTGTGGATTTCGGTCAATTTCTGTTTGGAATTTGGAAAAACTTTCTTCTGCAACGTTGTAGAGAATTGAATTTCCTATAAAAACTCGCGAGATTCGAATTTTCTGATAAAAGGGCTATTTATTATGAATTATTGAAGTTCTGAAGTTCCGAAATAATTGATTTTTGGAAGTTTTATTTATTATTTTGAAGAAAAATGTTTTTTGGCATTTAAGTGGGCTAACATGTGATATAAATGGGCTGAGATCAGATGTCTAGAGGTGGGCTAAGGAAAATTTGATAAATATATTATTATTATATTAAATTTTCTGCTTTGGTGTTCTAAGCATTTTCCTATAAATAGGGTGCTTAGGTTAGAATTGAAATCACACCAGAAACACAAGTTTCTCTCTATTTCTCTCTCTATAACGAGCGTATTCTTGTGAGTATTTGATACTTTGAGTGTTGCTTTACGGTGCAAGTTTCCTTCAGCACTATATCTAGTATTCCAGTCAGAAGTACCGTCTTTCCGAGGTAAGGGATGTTATTTCTTCTTAAATGATATTATTTTCTTCAATATCATTATGCCGAAGTATTGATCTGAACTTTTTATCAAATTTGGAACTTTTCATGTCGGGGTTACTATTCATGAGTTACTATTCACGAGTTACTATTCACGAGTTACTATTCATCGAAAAATGAATTTTCCTTCTTTTCGTCCAAATATCTATTCTGGATACTAGCTTTGATTGTATCCATGTTTTGATCATTCTTGAATTTTACTTCACTATGATAAGGTATTTTTGGACATGGATAAATCGAAATACGAATCCTTAATATTTGTTATTTTGCTTCACTGGATTCGTTTTCTTTAAAATATTTTTCATCATCCTCAGTCTTAAATGATGATATAACTGAATATCTTTGGCCTGTAGTGCAAAGATTAATGATTTCTGATGAATATCTTTGGCCCGTAGTGCAAAGATGAACAGGCGTTGAGGTGAACATTACCAACTGATGGATATCTTTGGCCTGTAGTGCAAAGATGACTATTTGATTCAAGATATTTATTGATTGTTGTTACAGAAATAAAATGTTGATGATGGGCTTTTAAATTCATAGATAATCGTAGATTTCATTCTCTACGTAACTTCTCTATGAATTATTATTTTCCGCTGCGAATATTGAATTAAAACTTGTTTTCTATTGTATTCTATTAAATTTTTCCCTGTTGAAGACTAACGATAATTTGTTGTATATTATCTTAGTCATAATATTCTTTACTGGGCTAGTTGAGCTCACCCTTTTCCTTGTTGTTCCATTTTCTTCTCAGGAGGCGAGAATGTAGCAAGTACTAGTCGGGGTATGGAATGAAGGTTCTAGGAAGTTGTTTTTGTAGTCCTCACCATTTTGTTTTGTAAAGTATTGTACCAATAATTGTAATGAGGACTTATTTGAGTGTGGATATTGTCTAGATGACAATATTTGTATTTACAATCACAATTTTTATGTTGTATTAATAAAGTTGTAGTTGTTTCTGTACCATGTTATTGACGACTCAGAATGGGTGTTGTATACCTGTTTTGGGGGCGTCACACCTGGTTCCATTATTTATTATTCTGTCAGAATATCCCGTATGTGCTTTACGCCGGACCTGGTTCTATTATTTATTATTCTGTCGGAATATCCTGTCTGTGCGTTTACGCCGGACCTGGTTCCATTCTTTATTATTCTGTCAGAATATCCTGTCTGTGTGTTTTACGCCGGACCTGGTTCCATTCTTTATTATTCTGTTGGAATATCCTGTCTGTGCATTTTACGCCGGACCTGGTTCCGTTATTTATTATTCTATTAGAATAACCTGCCTGTGCGGTCTATCGCATGCATGATGATTTCTTTTGTTATTCCATTCTTTATTACACTCAGTTGGTTAAAACTTTGACTTCTATACTCCATGAAATTAGTGGAATATCCTTTATATTTGCGCTTCATCCAGTATCTTTTCATGGAAATATTCTACTGAGCATTCTTGAATTTTACTCTACAAAGCAATATCATGTTGACAATTTGGACGTTATCAGTTCCTAGATAAATTAATTCTTGAACTTGTTTTATTGAATTCTTATATCATTGTCATCATCCTCATGCTTATATTATGTTGAAAGTCATCTGTGGCCTGTAGTGCATAGATGGACTTGGTATGATTATGACCAGGAATTATTCGGTATAATCATAACCGTAATGTTACAAATGATGTGGAAAAAGTCCTCATTGGCCTGTAGTGCATTGATGGACAATTTTTGGTATGATTATGGCGATGGATTCTCTTTGGCCGTAGTGCAAAGATGAATTGTTTTATGGCATGATCAGGACCGTTGATGAAAACATGATTATCTTTAGCCGTAGTGCATGGATAATTCGTGGTCGTGATACTAAAGAATATCCTTGGCCGTAGTGCAGGGGTGATTCGATGATGTGGATTATTTATTAAGCTGAGTCTTAGCGATAAAAGTCATGAAAAACCTTTTAAATCATAAAAGATAGTATATTTTATTCTCTACTTGACTCTTTTAATGGATTGCTTGATCCGCTGCAGTTAAACTTGATGTCTATTGTATTCTATCAGTTTAACATTGTTGAAAACTAATGATAATTTATTTTGCATCATCTTAGTCATAATATTTCTTACTGGGCTAGTTGAGCTCACCCTTTCTTTCACTGTTCTCTTCAGGAAATGAGAATATAGTTGGGACGAGTCGGGAAACGGAGTGATGAACCAGATGATAGCATTAGTAGTCCTCACTATTCTATGTAATAGTGTGATAATAATTGTAATGAGGACTCCTTTTGAGTTTGTATACTCTCTAGTAGACAATATTTGTATTCAAACTCACAGTTTATGTTTTGTCGTATTGTACACGACAATTGTATTATTAAGTTGTATTTGAATTTTGTACCATGTATCTGGCGACTCAAAATGGGTGATGTATACCTAATTTTGGGGGCGTCACACTATGTCTCGATATAATCATGACTTGTAATGTTACAAATAATGTGATAAAAGTCCTCATTGGCCCGTAGTGCATTGATGGACAGTTGTTGGCATGATCATGACCACTGGTGATAATAACGAATATCCTTGGCCCGTAGTGCATAGATGATTCGTGGATGTGATAATAATGAATATCCTTAACCCGTAGTGCATGGATAATTCAGTGATGTGGATTATTTATTGAGCTGAGTCTCAGCGATAAAATTGATGATAAACTTTTAAATCATTGAAGATAGTAGATATCATGCTCTACTTGACTCTTCTAATGGATTGTTGTTCCGTTGCAGTTAAACTTGTTGTCTATTGTATTCTATCAGTTTAACACTGTTGAAGGCTAACGATAATTTATTTTATATTATCTTAGTCATAATATTCTTTACTGGGCTAGTTGAGCTCACCCTTTGCTTTCATTGTTATATTCAAGAAATGAGAATATAGTGTTAGGTTTGTAATATTCATAAACGCAATCAAATTACACAAAATAGTGAAAACGTGGAAAATCAGAGTTTTAAAAATTTTACAAACCATATACCCGGATCACCCTTTATGCACAATTATTAATTAAACGAAAAAGAAAGAACAAGAATCATACCCTTGAAGATTCGAGCTTCCTCAGGTACAAGTTCACCTCCAAACTTTTTCGCGTTCAACTTGAATCCACCGGGTTTGGTTCCTTCCTTTGATCAACGTTAGCCACCCAAGTGTTTGGCCTCTAGAGGTGATCCACCAAGGAAGAAGAAAGATCCAAGAAGATGAGTGTTTGGCAAAATCCTAGTTTTTTTTTCCTATCTCTATAGAAAGGAGCGTACTCTCCAACAATTGGAATTACGTATATTTGATATCTGATATAAGACTCCTCCTATAAAGATATCAAGTAACCCTATTAAAAATAAGGTATTATTTATTTAATTAAACTCTTTTAATTAAATGGGCTCCCTAATCTTATTAGGGATAATTAATTAAACTCCTTTAACTAATTTTTCCTCCTAATCCTATTAGGAATAAATGAGAGTACATGTATTAAATTAATTCCTAAACTCTTTTAGAAATTAAAATAATAATAATTGTAATAATATTAATAAGACTCCTCTTATTAATTTATATTTAATATTTCTAAAATATTATATAATAAATATTAAGCTATTTAATTTATTCTATCACCATAGATTAAATTAAATATACTTAACATATTATTACGATTATGCCATTAACTTCTTAAATAATTATTCTTTCTTTTATGGTGTGACCCTTTAGGTTCTCCATATTAAACCGGTTGTGAATAAATCAATTAGAACAATTCTAATCTTATTTAAATAAATAAATTAAACTATTAATTTATTTAAATAAATAATATTTATTCTACAATATGGATAAGCCTCCCTAGCGATCAACGACTTTCCAGATAATATAGATTTCAACATTAATCATAAAAGAACCTTTGAGTAAATAGTTACCGTACAATTCAATCCTTCCACCGTACAATGTCCCAATTAAATATAAGACATGGAATTACTGTCAAGTCTTATTTTATTTAATTATATGTATTTCGACTCTTAAATGCATAACACCAAATAATACAAATTAGAAACTCCTTTCTAATTTCATTCTGCCTTGGCCAAGGACTACTGGGTTGTCATTTATTGAATCACATAGGACATTTCTCTTCTTTTACTAGAAGTGGTAGATTCTTTATTGATCATACATTATCTCCATGCACAACTTATTATACCTAAGCATACCCTTTGATATACCCTAAGGGTCTTAAGGAATAAGTCAAAGTATAACTCATCATACACAAGATACTATGATGATCTCAAGTCCAAGGATCACTTGTACTACTATCACTACAGGAATTCCTATTGACAGGTAAGTAAAACTCCATTAGGTATTCCTTAGCGAGCCACGTTCAGTGAACTTATTCTCTAATAAGCACCTACATACTTGCTTTAGTGTCTCCACACAAATGATCATGAGATCAATCATCCTCATCCAATGAGCAAGCAACGTATGTACCAATCTATCCGGATTCACTAATCCCCAATTTAGTAATCCAACGATTGGGAACTATTTTAGTTTTAAGCCTTCTAAGAATTTAGATCTCATTAGAATGATCATCATCATTATTCTAAAAGCATTGCTTAAAACTATGGGTTTATCACATATTATAAAACAGTATCATGTAGATAATTAAAAGCCTTTAATTAATTAATACCTTTTATTAATAAATGAATAAGATTGTTACAAAGTATATGCTTTATCATCAAACATGATTGGCTTGTATGCATACTACTTTCATATAGCTGGGACTAGTCGGGGAATAGAGTAACGGTCCGAGATGGTGGCTGTAGTAGTCCTCACTATTTTATAAAAGAGTGTGACAATAATTATAATGAGGACTCCATTTGAATTTGGATATTGTCTACGAGACAATATTTGTGTTAAAACTCTCAGCTACGTTTTGTCGTATTTTACACGATAGTTGTATAATTGAGTTTGTATTTGAATTCTGTACCATGTATTTGGCGACTCAGAATGGGTTGTGTATTTGAGATGTGAGGTTAGAACTAGGAAGGGAGAGACGAGTTAATCCTTCGCTAGTATGACCTACCTAAGCTTAATTATTATTGGTCGGTCAGAATATATGAATAATATGTGGCATGTCAATTAACCCTTGTTTTATGGCAGTGTTTGAAAATGACATCTGAAAATGTTGAGATAAGCAATGGTGCACATGAGACCGTTGAGTCACCGACAATCAATAACCAGAATAATGTGCATCAGGAAGGTAATAATTCTCGTGTAAATAACAACACTGACCAAATGACTAACGATAGTACGTTTAGGAGCCTTTTAGAATTCATGCAACACCAAACGAGAGAGACTCCTGTTCATAATGCAGGTGGAGTCAATGGAAACTTACGGCTGGTCACTGTTAAGCAATTCAAGGAACTGGGACCGCTGAAGTTTTTGGGAAAGCCAGAGCCACTTAAGGCATAGGCATGGATTAAGCAGATCACCAAGATATTTGATGTCTTGGGATGCTCTAAGGAGCAAAAGGTTCCCTTTGCCACCTTTTTGTTGCGTGAAGAAGCAGATTACTGGTGGGAATATGTAAAACGTACTCATCTTTCCACACTAAAGATGTCTTGGGAAAAGTTCCAAGAATTGTTCAACGACAAGTACTTTCCTGAAAGTATTCATTATATGAAGGAGGTAGAATTCATAAAGTAGGAGCAAAATAATATGACCGTATCGCAGTACGAGGCTAAGTTTGCGGAATTATCCCGGTTTGCATCCCATTTGGTAGATAATGAGGAGCGTATGACGCGAATGTTTCTGCGAGGTTTAAAACCCGAAATACGTCAATACCTCATTTCTCACAAACTATGTTTATATTCAGATGTTGTGAATATGTTTCAGTTATTGGAGCGCGATAATGAGTCAGCCCAACCAAAAGATAATGACCAACAACACGATAATAATCATACCGGTGGCAACGGCCATTGAAACAATGATAACCATCGTGGAGGAAATTATCATGCCAGAAATGGTAACCACTTCGGTGGTAATCATGGCCAAGATAATTGGAAAGGTGAACTAAGTGGGAACAATTTTAAGAAGAGAAGATTCAATAATGATGTAAAGACATCGACAGCAGCACCAACACCCATTTCAAAAGAAGGAGAATGACCACTAGTCGTATGCTACAAATGTGGAGATGAGGGGCACATTCGTCCAAACTGTACGCAGCAACCCAAAGCGTATTTTAATTATGAAAGAGAAGGTCACCTAGCTCGATTTTGTCGTGCAGTGAAGTTAAGTCCAGCTGGGATGGAGACACCAAAGGTCGTCCCAGACAAGTTAAAGTCGGTAGTTTAAGGGAGAGCATTTTTCGTGATGAGGAACCCGAACGAAGTTATCACGGGTAAGCTAATCATAAACTTTTGCGAAATCTATACCTTATTAGATACCGGTTCTATCCATTCTTTTATTTCACCTACTTGCGCTCAACGTTTAAATTTGACTTCGAAAAAATTAGAATTTGACTTATCTATTAAAACTCCGTTGGGAGAAACCTTCATTACATCCATTGTTCATAAATCTTGTTTGATTCAAATCAGCACCCTCACGTTACCTGTCGATCTTATCTCTTTGAAAATACTTGCCTTTGATGTGATTTTAGGAATCGACTGGTTAACTACTCATCATGCTAAAATTGATTATTTTCGTAAGGTTGTTAGCCTTCATATTCTTAACTAACCTGTTATGCGAATTCAAGCAACCAAACAACTAAGTCAATCACTATCATATCAAACTAAAAGTAAAGAGCCTCGAGCCTTTCGTTGGTGACTTCATTGTGTGGGATGCACCGAAGCCAGATTTTATGTAGGGGACGCTGTGAATAACGATGGCAAATTGATAGGTATCAATGTGAGGTGCTATCTAAGTCTTGGATGAGAGTCACAGTTTTGAATGATATTTCTATTATTAATAAATTTCCTGACGTATTCCCCGAAGAACTTCCTAGCATACCCCCAGAGCGTGAAATTAAATTTTGTATTGACCTTGAACCCGGTACAAAACCCTTAAATATTTCTTCACCCAGAACGAACATAACATGCGCCAAAGACGTTGGCTCGAGCTGTTGAGAGATTACGACCATACCATTCAATACCATCTTAGAAAAGCGAACGTAGTAGCTGACGCGTTGAGTAGAAGATCATATGCGGTTACGAGTGCGACATCGTTAACACAAAGACCCATTTCGTATGACTTACAAATGATAGAGATAGAGTTAAAGACTCTAAGGACCCACGTGATGATGTCAAATATACGAGTAGAACTGACTTTAATCGATAAAGTTAAATTTATTCAAGCTACAGACCTGGAGTTGATGAATATATATGAAGAGGAAGGTGCAAGAAGGCGTTATTCCAGAAGTAAGAGTCGATGAAGAGAGGAAATCTCAACCCTCAATTTATTAGTCTATTTAAAATCCTCGATCGAGTAAAAACTGTGGCCTATAAACTTGCCTTACAATCAAGCATGTCTCGTGTTCATAACGTTTTTCACATATCTATATTACGTAAAAATGTAGGAGACCCAAACCACATTATTGAGTTAGAACCAGACGAGATAGCGTAAGATTTAACGTATGAAGAGATACTTGCTAAAATCTTAAATAAGAAGGAATATATTCTACGCTCAAAGGTTATACCTCAAGAGTTAGAATCTAAAATGAAAACAAGGTATCCTCACCTCTTCGGCATACCAGGTACGCACGTCAATTTCGAGGACGAAATTTCATAAGAAGGGGAGGTTGTAAGACCCCAACTTTTATGAATAAAGATTTAATTTTCTCCAAATATCATTTTGAATATTATGGTGTGGATTTGATATAATGTTATAGTTGTGGGTAATATTTATAAATTTTACAAAGTAAGTAAGTTGGCATAAAATATTCGTTTGGTCGGAGAATATTCGTTTTATCAGGAAATATTCGTACGACGACACAATCATTGGTGGATCCCACAACGGAATTATGATCGAAGTTAAAAAACGACAGAAATAGATTTTTATAAAAATAACGGTAAAAGTGTTACCGTTAAGCTGTTGAAATACTCGGTGGTAAAAGTACAGTGGTTGTATAGTAGCACATGATATTATACAGTATCTTTGATTATTGATGCATACGTGAGAAGTCACTCAGTTATACTCAATTATTATCACAGTAATTCCTGCATAGTATCTCACGGTATTGATTCAATTATTGTCAATATTTTATATTATTAAATCAATAATTGAGATGACAAAGTTATTCATATTATTATTTGTATTATTGACGATGTCTAGAAAGTTTTGTCGAAAAAAAGAGTTTGGTCATCTAATTGCGTGCCAATAAAGAGAAGTCCTTATCGGAAAGGCTCCTCTTTTCTGGGAATGATCTGGTTTTTAATGCTGCAAGTTATAATATTAATGATGAATGTTATTAAAAATGTGTTTTGACAAGCCAAGTGAATTGAGATAACTAGAGGGGTATTTTATGAAGTATGTGTTGTAAGTTCGGCTTATTATATGGACCCTCAAATACTCATTTTTTAAAATTATCGGAAGAAAGTTATCTTTGTTTATATATATATATATATATATATATATATATATATATATATATATATATATATATATATATATATGTTGCGCGTGATTATATATATATATTATATATATATTGGTTACGTAAGGGGGAGGGAGTATATATATATATAAGTTTTGTTTTTTATGTAAAATAAAATATATTATATTTTATTATCCATAGTACTGCATAGTGTTGCATAATACTGCATAGTGTATGCATAGTGCAGTATAGTAAAATCAAAAATTTTCGTTGAATCGTCCGTGAATTTGCCTATGAAAAAACTTACTATTGGTCCGTGATTTCTAAATTCAAACAGTATCCTGCCATTCTCCTATAAATAGGATGTTTAGTTTAGAATTGAAAATCACACCAGAATCAGAGAATTCTTATTCTATAATATTGAGCGTATTTCTTTAGAGTTTAAGGAAGCTTTGAGTGTAGAAAACAGTACAAGTTTTCTTCAAGAATATTTTCGCTATACCAGTCTGAATTACACTCTTTTTAAGGTAAGGGATATTATTTATTTCATATATATTCGCTTATAATATTATTTTTCGTATTTGTAAGGAATTTTATTTTCGTTCAATATTCGTAATGAATATTATTTTCGTTCAATATTCTTAAGGAATATTATTTTCGTTCAACAGTCGTAAGGGATATTATTTTTGTTCAATACTCATAAGAAATAATATTTTCTTTCATACTCCGTAGTATGTAAGTAATATTATTTCGTTTCGTATTCCTAATTCTACACTCATGTTGATAAGTATTGCTTCTATACTCCTTAAAATTAGTAGAATATCCTTGAAATTTGTACTTCATCTAGTATCGTTTCACAAGAATATTTTTCTGGACATTCTTGTTAAATTTTAAGCTTTTCATGCCGGAATACTATTCATGGGTACTATTCATACGTACGACACTATTCATACGTACGGTACAATTCATACGTACGGTACTATTCATGGGGTACTATTCATGAAGTACTATTCACGGGATACTATTCACTCGGGTACTATTCACCTGGGGTACTATTCATGATGAAAAAAATTAATTCTTTTCTGTCCAAATTTTTTTTGATACATGAATATTATTCTTGAATTTTACTCAACAAAGCAGTTATCATGTTGACAATTTGGATATTTTTAAACTCTGAATAAATTTAAAGTCTTTAATATTTATCCTTGATTTTGTTTGATTGATGCTTATATCATTGTCATTATCATCAAGCTTATATTGTGATAAAAGTCATCTTTAGCCCGTAGTTCATAGATGGACTGTTGATTGGTATGATTATGACTATGTATCGGTATAATCATGACCTGTAATGTTACAAATGATGTGGTAAAAGTCCTCATTGACCCATAGTGCATTGATAGATAGTTTTTGGCATGATCATGACCACTGGTGATAATAACAAATATCCTTGGTCTGTAGTGCATGGATGATTCGTGGATGTGATAATAATGAATATCATTGGCCCGTAGTGCATGGATAATTAAGTGATGTGGATTATTTATTAAGATGAGTCTCAGCGGCAAAATTGATGATAAACTTTTAAATCATAAAATTGTTCCACTGCAGTTAAACTTGTTGTCTATTGTATTCTATCAATTTAACACTTTTGAAGGCTAACGATAATTTATTCTGCATTACCTTAGTCATAATATTTTTTTCTGGGCTAGTTGAGCTCACCCTTTGCTTTCATTGTTCTCTTCAGAAAATGAGGATATAGCTAGGACTAGTCGATGAATGGAGTAACGGTCCGAGATGGTGGCTGTAGTAGTCCTCACTATTTTATAAAATAGTGTAATAATAATTGTAATGAGGACTCCATTTGAGTTAGGATATTGTCTATGAGACAATATTCGTGTTAAAACTGTCAGTTATGTTTTGTCGTATTTTGCACGACAGTAGTATAATTGAGTTTGTATTTGAATTCTGTACCATGTATTTGGCGACTCAGAATGGGTTGTGTATACCTATTTTGGGGGCGTCACAATATCTCTTCTTTTACTAGAAGCGGTAGATTCCTTATTAATCATTCATTATCTCCATATATAACTTATTACACCCAAGCATACCCTTTGATATATCTTAAGGGTCTTAAGGAACATGTCAAAGTATAACTTATTATATACAAAATACTATGATGATCTCAAGTTTAAGGATCACTTATACTACTATCACTATAGGAATTCCTATTGACAGAAAAGTAAAACTCCATTAGGTATTCCTTAGCAAGCCAAGTTCAGTGAAATTATTCTCCAATAAGCACCTACATACTTCCTTTAGTGTCTCCACACAAATGATTATGAGATCAATTATCCTCATCCAATGAGCAAGCAACGTATGTACCAATCTATCCGAATTCACTAATCCCCTTTTCAATAATCCATTGATTGGGAACATTTTAGTTTTAAGCTATCTAAGAATTTAGATCTCATTAGCATGATCTCATTATGATTCTAAAAGCATTGGTTAATACTATGAGTTTATCAAATATTATTAAAACAACACCATGTAGATAAATTAATGTATTTTTGTAAATGAATACTTTTATTAATAAATAAAAAAGATTGTTTACAAAGTATATGCTTTATCATCATACATGATTGACTTGTATGCAAACTAATTTCGGATAATTGAGAAATGTGGTAGAATTAATGAGAAGCTTAAGTTAAGATTATGTAACACGCCTAGTGTGGCCTAATGAAGGTTAAGAAACTCATTAATTAAAATTAGTGAAGGAATGATTTAATAAAAGGATGGACTAGTTGTTATTATTTCATTTAAGTAATTATTATAGATAATTTAATTGGTGGTATGAACTGGATTTCGACAGTAGCGAAGCCAGTTTGAAACTGCCAGGGAGTGGCATAGCTGCGCCACTTCTGCAGTACAAACCGGCGTAGCTGCGCCAATGGCCAGACTTGAAAAAAACTATTTGTATTTGCTTCATACTTTGGATACAAGATGGGACATTAATAATATTAACATAATGTGAATAATTAAATTATAAGACCATATGATAAAAGTGGGTTTGAAATATTTAACTTACTAAGTTATATGGGAGAGCATGTGTGGCATTATGATTCATGGTGAGTCAATTAAATGTGTAAGACCACAACTTTTTATAAATAAAATTGAATTTTCTCTAATTATTATTTTGAATAAAAATGTGTTAATTTGATATAATGCTTTGATTATGGGTGAAATTTGCAAATTTTACAAAATAAGTAAGTGGTTATAAAATATTCATTGTTGTCGGGGAATATTCGTTTGCTCGTGGAATATTCTTGGTATCGGAGAATATTCGTACGATGGCGCAACCATTTGTGGGCCCCATAACAGAAAACTGTCGGATGAAGAAAACGACAAGTATGAGTTTTTTTTTATAAATAATGGCATAGTTGTTACTGTTAACACTGTTGGAATACCCGGTGGTTAAAGTACAGTAATACGCGTGGTTGCACAGTAGCACACAATATTGCATAGTATTTTTTGGATTATTGATTCTTACGTAAGAAGACACTACTCAATAATTGCTACAATAATTACTGTTTAAAATTTTATTTTATTAATTCAGTAATTGCTATGTTGATATTTTATATTATTGTTGTTTCAATAATTGTTACTGCACAGTATTTCCCATTATCAGATTAATAATTCATATTATTTGAATAATATTATTAGATAGTATTATTGACAATGTCTAAGGAAGTTCTATCTAGAAAAGGGGTTTGGTCACCTAATTGTCCGCCAGTAAGGAGAAATCCTTATCGGAAAGCCCCCTCTTTCCTGGGAACGACCTGGTTGTCATTATTGTGATTCTGTAATATTATTTGTGAATAATTAATTATTGATTTATATGATAAGAAAATATTTATTTTATGTTGATATTAATTAAGGAATTAATATTGAGGTGCTTTATCAGTATTTTTTGGAATTGAGGTATTAAAAATCATCCGTATGTGGATTTCAGTCATTTTTTGTTTAGAATTTGGAAAAACTTTCTTCTACAAAGTTGTAGAGAATTAAATTTCCTATAGAATGGACATAAAATTCATATTTTTATGATAAAAGGGCTATTTATTATGAACTATTGAAGTTTTTGAATAATTTTTAAATTTAAAATATTTTTGAAAATTTTCTAGAATGGGTGGGCCCTACTCTTGTCCTTGTTGGTGTGCTGAGATTTTTTTTTCAATGGTGGTGTGGGTGAATAGCAGTAGATAAAGTCATCAGGTAGCAGGTTAAGTCTGCTTTGGCTTTCTAGTATTTTTCTATAAATATGGTGCTTAGGTTAGAATTGAAAATTACACCAGAATCAGAAATTTTCTCTCTCTATAATATCGAGCGTATTTTTGTGAATATTTAGATCATTTGAGAGTTGCTATTCAGTGCAAGTTTCCTTCAACATTATATCTGATATTTCAGTCAGAAGTACTGTTCTTTTGAGGTAAGGGATATTATTTTCTTCGTAAATGATGTTATTACGTTCAATATCATTGTGCCGAAATATTGGTATGAATTTTATTATGAAATTTTTAGCTTTTTATGTCGAGATTACTATTCACGTATACTACACTATTCACGTATACGACACTATTCACGAATACGGTACTATTCATGAGTACTATTCACGAAGTATGATTTTTCTTAGGAAATTGTTACCTTTTCGTGTCGGGGTTACTATTCACATATACGACACTATTCACGTATACGATACTATTCACGAATACGACACTATTCACAGAAAAATTAAATTTTCTTTTCTTTGTCCAAATTATCTATTATGGTTACTATCTTTGATTGTATCTGTGTTTTGATCTTCATTCTTAAATTTTGCTCCACAATTGATTATTATGGAGTATTTTTGAACTTGAATAAACTGAATCCCTAATATTTGTCCTTTTATCTCACTGGATTCGTTTTCTTTAAGATATTTTCATCATCCTCAGTCCTAAATGGTGATATAACTGAATATCTTTGGCCTGTAGTGCAAAGATGAATGATTACTTGATGAATATCTTTGGCCCGTAGTGCAAAGATGGACAGGTGTGTTGAGATGAACATGACTAACTAGTGATGCAAATGAATATCTTTGGCCCGTAGTGTAAAGATGAATATTTGATTCAGGATGTATATTGATTGATGTTACAGGGATAAAATATTGATGATGCACTTTTAATCATTCTCTACTTAACTCTTCTAATGAATTGTTATTTTTGCTGCGAATATTGATCTAAAACTTATTTTCCATTATATTTTATCTGATTTATTGAAAGTTAACGATAATTTGTTCTATATTATCTTAGTCATAATATTCTTTACTGGGCTAGTTGAGCTCACCCTTTTCCTTTTTGTTCCATTTTTCTTCTTAGGAGGCAAGAATATAGCGGTAACTAGTCGGGGGGTGGAGTGATGTATCAAGTCAGTTGTTTTAGCAGTCCTCACTATTTTATAAAATAGTGTATCAATAATTGTAATGGAGACTCCATTTGAGTTTGAATACTGTCTACTAGACAATATTCGTGTAAAAACTCTCAACTATGTTTTTATCATATTGTATAAGGAAGTTTGTATTTGATTTCTGTACCATGTATTTGGCGACTCAGAATGGGTGATGTATATCCTATTTTGGGGGCTTCACAGTTGGTATCAGAGCTTTGCGATATGGTCTCTGGTGGAGATAGAGGAATAAAACTAGGATGGGAGACACGAGTAAATTCTTCGCTAGTGTGTCCTACCTAAGCTTATTTGTTATTTAATTGGCCGGTCATAACATAAGGATAATATGTGGCATGTCAATTAACCATTGTTTTGTGGAAGTATTTGAGAATGACATCTGAAAATGTTGAGGTGAGCAATGGAGCACATGAGTCCATTGAATCACCGCTGATCAATACCCAGGATAACGTGCATTAGGAAGGCAATAATCCTCAGGTAAACGACAACACCGACCAAATGATGAATGATGGGATGTTCAAAGGCTTTCTGCAATTCATGCAACATTAGGCGAGAGAGACTCCTGTGCAAAATGCAGGGATGGTCACCGCTAAGCAGTTCAAGGAGCTGGGACCACCGGAGTTTTTGGGAAAGCCAGAACCACTTACGGTAGAGACATGGATAAAGCAGATTACTAAGATATTTGATGTCTTGGGATGCTCCGAGGAGCAAAAGGTTCCCTTTGCCACCTTCATGTTATGAGAAGAGGCAGATTACTGGTGGGAATCCGTAAAGCGTACTCAGGTTGCCGCACTCAAGATGTCTTGGGAGAAGTTCCAAGAATTGTTCAACGACAAGTACTTTCTCGAAAGTATTCGTCATATGAAGGAGGTAGGGTTCATTAAGTTGGAGTAAAATAATATGACTGTGTCCAAGTACGAGGCTAAGTTTGCAGAGTTATCCAGGTTTGCACCTCATTTAGTAGAGAATGAGGAACGTATGACGCGGATGTTTCTGCGAGGTTTGAAACCCGAAATACGTCAATACCTCATTTCTCACAAACTGTGTTTGTATTCAGATGTAATGAATATGGCCCAGTTATTGGAGCGGGATTATGAGTCAGCTCAACCAAAAGATAACGACCAACAACACGATAATAATCGTACCGGTGGCAACGACCATTGGAACAATGATAACCATCATGGACGAAATTATCATGCCAGAAATGGTAACCACTTCGGTGGTAATCATGGCCAAGATAATAGGAAAAAATGAGTCAAGTGGAAATTTTAAAAAGAGAAGATTCAACAATGATGGGAAAACGTCGGCAGCAGCACCAGAACCAGCAATAAATTTTAGGGGAGGAGAACGACCGCCAGTTAGATGCTACATATACAAAGAGGAGGGACACATAAGTCCAAACTGTTCACAGCCTTCCAATGTATTTTTTATTTGTGGAAAAGACGGTCACATAGCTCAATTTTGTCCTGTAGCGAAATCAAGTCCAGTTGAGACGGTGGCACCAAAGGCAGATACGAACAAAACAAAGTCGATGGTTGTAGGATGAGCGTTTTTTGTGACTTCTCAAAAAGCATGTAACCCGAACGAAGTTATCACGAATTAGTTAATCATAAATTCTTATAAAGTTTATACCTTATTAGATACCAGTTCTACCCATTCTTTTATTTCTCCTGCTTGTGCTCAACGTTTGAACTTGACACCTGAGAAATTAGACTTTGACTTATATGTTGAAACTCTGTTAGGAGAAACTTTTGTTACATCCACGGTTTATAAATCTTGCTTGATTCAAGTTGGGACCATCACATTACCTATTGATCTCATCTCTTTAAAGATACTTGCATTTGATGTGATTTTAGGGATTTATTGGTTAACCACTCATCATGCTAAAATTAATTTTTTTCATAAGGTTGTTAGTTTTCATATTCCTAACCAACCTGAACCACTAAAGTCAATCACTGTCATATCAAGCCATAAAGCCATTCGTTTATTGAAAAACGGATGTAAAGCTTTCTTAGCCCATATCATGGACTTGAACAAAAATACGTCAGATTTGAATAATATTTCTGTTGTTAGTAAATTTCCTGACGTATTTCCTGAAGAACTTTTCGGTCTACCCCCATAGTGTAATATCGAATTTTGTATTGACCTTGAACCCGGTACAAAACCTATTTCCAAAACCCCATATCGAATGGCTCCAATTGAACTTCAAGAGTTAAAAAAAAACCCAACTACAGGAGTTAGTACCCGAGCCTCTCACTGGTGACTTCCTTTGTGGAATACACCGAAGCTAGACTCTCCGAAGGGGACTCCATATTCGTGCGGTGGTAAACTAATAGGTGTCATTGTGACGTGCTATCCAAGATTGGGATATGAGTCACAGTTGAGAGCAACCTAAGTTAGTAATTGAAATACGCAACTTTCTAGGCTTAGCCAGCTATTATTGGAGATTCGTGAAAGAATTTTTTCGAATCACTACTCCATTAACTCAGTTGACTCAGAAAGATACAAAATTCATATGGAGCGAGGAATGCGAAAAGAGTTTCCAAGAGCTCCAGAAGAGACTCATTTCGGCACCTATTCTGACAATACCATCTGGTTCAGATGGTTTTGTTATCTACAGCGATGCTTCGGGCAAAGGGTTAGGATGTGTTCTTAAGCAACATGAGAAAGTCATAGCCTAAGCTGTATGACCCCAATTTTCATAAATAAAGATTTTTTTTTTTCAAAATATATTTTTGAATATTATTGTGTGGATTTGATATAATGTTATAATTATTGTGGGTAATATTTATAAATTTTGTAAAGTATGCAAGTTGTTTTAAAATATTCGATTGGTTGGGGAATATTCATTTTAATAGTAAATATTCGTACGACGGCACAATCATTGGTGGACCCCACAACGGAATTATTGTCGGAGTTAAAAAACGACAGAAATATCTTTTTATAAAAATAACGGCGAAAGTTTTACCGTTAACTGTTGAAATATCCAGTGATGAAAAGTACAGTAATACGCGTGGTTGCATAGTAGCACACGGTATTGATTATTGATGCTTACATGAGAAGTCACTCAGTTATACTCAATTATTGCTACAGTAATTGCTGCATAGTATCTCACGTTATTTGATTTAATTATTGTCAATATTTTATATATTATTAAATCAATAATTGAGATGACAAGTTATTCATATTATTATCTGCATAATTAACAATGTCTAGAAAGTTCTATCAAGGAAAGAGGTTTGGTCACCTAATTGTGCGCCAATAGGGAGAAATCCTTATCGGAAAGCCCCCTCTTTCTTGGGAACGATCTGGTTGTTAATATTGCGAGCTATAATAATGATGAATAAATATTGTTAAAAATATTGAGGGGTTTTTTTATAAAGTATTTGATGTAAATTTTGCTTATTTTATAGACCCCCCATTTATCCATTTTTCAAAATAATCAGTAGAAAGTTATTCAGTATATATATATATATATATATATATATATATATATATATATATAATAAGTGGTAGGGGCCACGAGTGGGTCAGGTGGGACCCACATGTTGGAAAAATGAATTCTCAGGGGAGAAATTTGTGATTCACGGGTGGAGTATCACGGGGAGTACTATTTCATATATATATATATATATATATATATATATATATATATATATATATATATATATATATATATATTATAATAAATTTTGTTTTTATAAAAAATAAAATATATTATATTTTATTTGCATAGTATTTTACTATGCAGTGCACAGTAAAGTCTTGTGATATCAGACGTTGGCGCCCGTGAAATAAACCCATGGTGCGTCCGTGATTTTTATTCAAATAGTATCCTTCCATTCTCCTGTAAATAGGATGCTTAGTTAGAATTGAAAATCACATCAGAATCAGAGAATTCTTCTTCTATAATATTGAGCGTATTTCTTTCGAGTTTTAGGAAACTTTGAGTGTAAAAAATAGTGAAATTTTTTTTCAAGAATATCTCCGCTATACCAATTAGAATACTCTCCTTTTTAAGGTAAGGGATATTATTATTGTTCAATATTCGTATGAAATAATATTTTCTTCCATACTCTGTAGTATGTAAGTAATATTATTTCATTTCAGATTCTGAATTCTATACTCATTTTGTTACGTTTTGGCTTCTTTACTCCATGAAATTAGTAGAATATCCTTGAAATTTGCGCTTCATCCAGTATCTTTTCATGAAAATATTATTCTGAGCATTCTTGATAAGTCTTAATTTTTTCATGTCAGAGTACTATTCACGGGGTACTATTCACTCAGTTACTATTCACCCGGGGTACTATTCATGACAAAAATTAATTTCTTTTCGGTCCAAATCATTTTTGATACAATATTATTCTTGAATTTTACTCCACAGAGCAGTATCATGTTGACAATTTGGACGTTTTTGAATCCTGGATAAATTAAATTATAAATATTTAAAAATTTATCATTTGCTCTCTTTTAACTGAATTCTTATATCATTGTCATCATCATCATGCTTATATAGTTATGGAAGTCATCTTTAGGTCGTAGTGCATAAATGGACTGTTGATCGGTATGATTATGATCAGGGATCATTCGGTATAATCATGACCTGTAATGTTAGAAATGATGTGGTAAAAGTCCTCATTGGCCCGTAGTGCATTGATGGACAGTTGTTGGCATGATCATGACCATTGATGATTACACGAATATCCTTGGCCCGTAGTGCATAGATAATTCGTGGACGTGATACTAATGAATATCCTTGGCCCATAGTGCAGGGATGATTCGATGATGTGGTTTATTTATTAAGTTGAGTCTCAGCGATAAAATTGATGATAAACTTTTTAAATCATAGAAGATAGTAGATATCATGCTCTGCTTGACTCTTCTAATGGATTGCTTGTTACGCTACAGTTACACTTGATGTTTATTGTATTTTATCACTTTAACACTGTTGAAGGCTAACGATAATTTATTTTGCATTATCTTAGTCATAATATTTCTTACTGGGCTAGTTGAGCTCACCCTTTTGCTTTCATTGTTCTCTTCAGGAAATGAGTACCTAGCCGGGACTAGTCGGGGAATGGAGTGACGGTCCGAGATGGTTGTTTTAGTAGTCCTCACTATTTACTGTAATAATAAATATAATGAGGATTGAATTTAAGTTTGGATATTGTCTATGAGATAATATTCGTGTAAAAACTCTCAGCTCATGTTGTATAATTAAGTTTATATTTGTATTCAGTACCATGTATTTGGTGACTCAAGATGGGTGATGTATACCTATTTTGGGGGCGTCACAGTTGGTATCAAAGCTTAGAGATATGATCCCTGGTTAAGATGTGAGACTAGAACTAGGGGGAGAGACGAGGAATTCCTTCGCTAGTATGACCTACCTAAGTTTATTTATTATTTAATTTGTCGGTTAGAATATATGGATAATATGTGATATGTCAATTAACCCATGTTTTGTAGTAATGTTTGAAAATGGCATCTGAAAATGTCGAGTTAAGCAATGGAGCACATGAGACCGTTGACTCACCACTGATCAATACCCAGGATAATGTGCATCAGGAAGGCAATAATCCTCAGGTGAACAACAACACCGATCAAATAATGAACGACGGAATGTTTAGGAGTTTTCTATAATTCGTGCAACATCAAGCGAGAGAGACTCCTATGCAAAATGCAGGTGGAAACACTGGTAAATATCGGACGGTCACTGTTAAATAGTTCAAGGAGCTGGGACCACCGGAGTTTTTGGAAAAGCTAGAACCACTAAAGGAGGAGACGTGGATAAAGCAGATCACCAAGATATTTGATGTCTTGGGATGCTCCGAAGAGCAAAAGGTTCCCTTTGCCACCTTCATGTTGCGAGCAGAGGCAGATTACTGGTGGAAATCTGTAAAGCGTACTCAAATTGTCGCACTAAAGATGTCTTGGGAGAAATTCCAAGAACTATTCAATGACAAGTACTTTCCCAAAAGTATTCGTCACATGAAGGAGGTAGAGTTCATCAAGCTGGAGAAAAAAAATATGACCGTGTCGGAATACGAAGCTAAGTTTGAGGAGTTGTCCCGATTTGTGTCCCACTTGGTTGATAATGTGGAAAGAATGACGCGAATGTTTCTGCGAGATTTGAAACCTGAAATATGCCAATACCTCATTTCTCACAAACTGTGTTTGTATTCAGATATTGTAAATAGGGCTCAGTTATTGGAGCGTGATAATAAGTCAACCCAACCAAGAGAGAGCAGCCGGCAAATCGATAATACCAGTGGTAGCAGTCATCGAAGCGGTGACAACAAACGTGGAAGGAATCAACTTGCCAGAAATGGTAACCACTTCGGTGGTAATCATGGCCAAGACAATAGGAATGGAAATTTCAAGAAGAGGAGATTCAATAAGGATGGAAAGACGTCAGCACCAGTAAGGCTATAAACGAGCCAACATAGTTCGAGCTCGATTCGGGCTCAACTCGAAAAAATACGAGCGAGACTCGAATTCGTTAATAATATGATCCAAATCTGAGCATTAAAAATAGTTCGAATAAAAATATGAGTAGAATCTGAGTAAGATTATACTCGACTCGTTTAAGATACAAACTACTCGAATTCTTGATTGTGATTCGATACATACTCGGTTAATACATATTCGATTAGATGTTAGATACATTCTCTTATAATATATACAAATTTAAATCAAATTTAGATAATTAGTTATTATTTTATTTTTATTTTATTTTTAATTGTGATTTTATATTTGTAAAGTGTAATAATAAATATATTTTTTCATTTTTAAGTAAAATAACAAATTTAATTTATAATTATATTTATTATAAAATTAGTTATTATGTGGAGACTCGAATTCGAGCTTGAATTTGAAGCTCGCGAGTAGTTTGAATAAATATTCGAGTCGAGTCAGATCGAATTCGAGTAATAAATATTCGAGTCGAGTCGAATCTGAGTAGGATTTTTCAAATATAATTCCAATTCGAGCCAAATTCGAGTACGAATTTATTATTTCGAGTCGAATTCGAGTAGCTCTCTGTTCGCTCCGGTTCGACTCGTTTACACCCTTAAGCACCAGCAACCGTTGTTAAGGAAGGAGAACGACCACTGATCGTATGCTACAAATGCGGAGGGGAGGGAAATATCAGTCCAAACTATATGCAGCAGTCCAAAACATGTTACAATTATGGAAGAGAAGGTCACCTAGCTCGATTTTATTGTGCAGTAAAGCCAAGTCCAGCTGGGGTGGAGGCACCAAAGGCCGTCCCAGAAAAGTCAAAACCGGTAGTTCAAGGGAGAGCGTTTATCGTGACCTCCCAAAAAGCGAGGAACCCAAACGAAGTTATCACGAGTAAGCTAATCATAAACTCTAGTGAAGTCTATACCTATTTGATACCGGTTCTACCCATTCTTTTATTTCTCCTACTTGCGCTCAACGTTTAAATTTAACTCCGGAGAAATTAGACCTTGACTTATCTGTTGAAACTCCATTGGGAGAAACTTTCATTACATCCATTGTTTATAAGTCTTGTTTGATTCAAATCGGTAACCACATGTTACCTGTCGATCTTATCTTTTCGAAAATACTTGCATTTGATGTGATTTTAAGGATTGATTGGTTAACTACTCATCATGCTAAAATTGATTGTTTTCGTAAGATTGTTAGCTTTTATATTCCTAATCAACCTATTATGTGAATTCAAGTAACCAAACCACTAAAGTCAATCACTATCATATCAAACCATAAAGCTATTCGTTTATTAAAAAATGGATGTCAAGCTTTCTTAGCCCATGTCACGGATTTAAACAAAAATACATTAGTTTTGAATGATAATTCTATTGTTAATAAATTTCCTGACGTATTCCCTGAAGAACTTTCTGGCCTACCCCTAGAGCGTGAAATCAAATTTTGTATCGACCTTGAACTGGGTACGAAACCTATTTCCAAAGTCGCCTATCGAATGGCTCCTATTGAACTTCAGGAGTTAAAGACTCAACTGCAGGAATTGTTAGACATCAGTTTCATTCGTCCTAGTACGTCTCCTTGGGGTGCTCTTGTTCTATTCGTAAAGAAGAAAGATGGAAGTATGCGACTTTGAATTGACTATCGAGAGTTGAATCATGTCACCATCAAAAATAGGTACCTGTTGCCACGCATTGATGACCTGTTTGACTAGTTACAAGGTGCCAAATTCTTTTTAAAGATCGATCTTCGTTCTGGATATCATCAGTTAAAGATTAAAACTGATGACATTCCAAAGACTGTTTTTAGAACTCGGTACGGGCATTACGAATTTCTAGTCATGTCTTTTGGATTGACTAATGCTCATGTTGCCTTCATGGCTATGATGAACCGAGTATTCAAGAAATATTTGGATCACTTTGTGGTCGTCTTTATTGATGACATCCTCATATACTCCAAAAGCCGTGAAGAACATGAGAAACACTTGAGGCTGATACTCCAAAAGCTTCGTGAAAACAAGCTATATGCCAAGTTGAAGAAATGCGAGTTCTGGCTTAAGGAAGTAGCATTCTATGGGCACGTGATATCAAATCACAGAATATCTGTTAACCCAACGAAGATTGAAGCAATACAAAGTTGGGTGCAACCTAAGTCAGTGACCGAAGTACGTAGCTTTCTCAGCTTAGCTGGTTATTATCGGAGATTCGTGGAAGGATTTTCTCAAATCGCTACTCCATTAACTCAGCTGACTCGAAAAGATACAAAATTCGGTTAGAGCGAGGAATGTGAGAAGAGTTTTCAAGAACTCAAGAGGAGACTCATCTCAGCACCTATTCTGACAATACCATCTAGTTCGGAGGGATTTGTCATCTACATCGATGCTTCGTGCAGAGGGTTAGGATGTGTTCTCATGCAACATGGAAAAGTTATAGCCTATGCCTCACGACAACTCAAAGAATATGAGAGGAATTATCCTACTCATGATCTAGAGTTGGCAGTAGTCATTTTTGTACTTAAGATTTGGAGGCATTACCTGTTTGGGGAGAAAGTGGAGATCAATACGGATCATAAAAGCCTCAAATATTTCTTCACCAAAAAGAAAATCAACATGCGACAATGATGTTGGCTCGAGCTATTGAAAGATTACGATCATACCATTCAATACTATCCTGGAAAAGCGACGCGTTGAGTAGAAGATCATATGCGGGTACGAGTGCGATATTGTCAACGCAAAGGCCCATTTTGTATGACTTGCAAAGGATGGAGATAGAGTTAAAGACTCTAGGGACCCACATGATGGTGACAAATATACGAGTAGAACCGACTTTATTCGATTAAGTTAAAGCTTCTCAAGCCTGGAGCTGATGCGTCTGAGGAAGAAAGTACAAGAAGGTGTTATTCCGGAAGCAAGAATCGATGAAGCAGGAATACTTCGAGTCAACTCCAGACTTTTTATTCTTAACGACCCTGATTTAAAGTATAAAATCATGATGGAGGTGCACAACACACCATTTGTAATCCATCCTAGAAGTACCAAAATGTATCATGATCTTCGACATACATTTTGGTGGAGCAATATGAAGAGAGAGATCGTGAAATTTATCTCAAGGTGTTTAACTTGTCAACGTGTCAAGGCAGAGCATTAAGTGCCAAAAGGTCCATTGCAACCACTTGAAATTCCAGAATGGAAGTGGGAGCACATTACCATGGATTTCGTTACTGGTCTTCCCAAGGTTTCTCAAGGAATTGATGCAATTTGGGTTATTGTTGATAGATTGATTAAGTCTGCTCATTTCTTACCTATACGAGAAACTTATACACTTGAACGTCTTGCTCGTATATACATAAATGAGATTGTAAGTGTGACAACCCCAAAATAGGTCCATTCCATCCAACCTATTTTGAGTCGCCAAATACATGGTACAGAAAACAACTGTAACTTTATTACAACAATTGTCGTGCAAAATACAACAACACATATGCTGTGAGTTTGGATACAAATATATACCAAATGTGACTCATGTTCCAACCGTGGACATCACCTCACAATGACACCTTACATAAAGGTATAGTTAAAAACTGTTTTAGAAATTAGAATATTTGGGAAGTGCTCAAGGAAATCTTCGTACATGGGAGGCCATGCGTCTAGGTTATGATAGATATCATATGGCCACAAAATTATCGTTGGTTGACCCGATAGACCCCAAAGAAAAACGAGAAGATTACTATTATATTCTTCCCAATGGTGATTCTTCTCTTGACTTATCATTATCTCTACTGTCTCTAATTGAGAATTATACTTCAAACAAACACCAAGATTATATAGGTAGTGCTCGTATATATACTCAGCAAGTGGATGAGCACATCCCTGTCTTATGATGACACGAGGTTGTATGTCGTTTGACATCTTGTATGATAGTGGCAAAACACCCTTCCAACGTTGGGTACACCTTACCCTATTGGATTCACCAAATAAAACTACTAAATGAACTTTTCTATAATGCTTCGGGAGAACATCCACAGCTAGAGACCACCGTTCTATTTCCCCGTTACCCTCGTTCGACCCAGCTACACTCTTATTACCTGAAAGGAATTGTGAAGCAAAAGGGTGAGCACAACTAGCTTAGTAAAGAATATCATGACTAAAGATAATTAAATTATCAATAGCCTTCATCAATAATAAATCAGAGATTTAGAACATATGGTAAATGATAAAAATTTCAACCATAGTTGCAGCGGAACGAGCAATCCATTAGAAGAGTCAAATAGACTATAAAGTCAATTATCTTCTCCATGTTAAAAATCCACCAACAATGTTTTATCCCTGTAACATCAATCAACAATTCTGGTCCACAATCATATGAATAACTCATAATCATAAATGTAGTTCTAAATTCCTCTTCTCATCCAGGATAAAGATAATTTTCATCACCTATCTTTACCTGAAACATCAAAGATCATGGTTACACCAAATCACATTTCCTGTTCATAATCATACTAATAACTTCATCTTTGCACTACGGCCAAAGATATTCATTTGTATCACCAGTTGGTCATGTTCATCTCAACATCTGTTCATCTTTGCACTACTGGCCAAAGATATTCAACAACATGTTATCTTTGCACTACGAGCCAAATATATTCATCAACAATTCATCTTTACACAACAGGCCAAAGATATTCCTCAACAGTTCATATCTCAAAGAAATATATAATCATTTTAGAACTTATATAAACAATAATTATAACCATGTTGATCAATTCGCCTTTGCACTTAAGCAAAGATATTCAATTATAAATTCAATGGTCATGATCATACCAGTCACAATTCAATTTTTTCACTACTGGCCAAAGAGAACTCTAGTCATAATCATACCAATAATCTACCCATCTTTACACTCAAGTGAAAGAGAATAGCATCATTAGGGTTATAAAAATGTTATATATGATAATAAAATCAATATAATCAACATATAAATTTAATCTCAAGAGTAATATTCATAACTCAACTATAATTTGGTTAGAAAAAGAAACTAATTTTGTCATGAATAGTAACTCGTGAATAGTAACTCATAAATAGTAACTCGTGAATAGTAAATCATGAATAGTAACTCGACATGAAAAAGGTAGAAATTCCATAATAAAATTCATACCAATATTTCGGTATAATGATATTGAAAGAATAATATTTCTTAAGCTTATAAACAATTTATTTTAATTGTTTACACTTTACTAAATAATGTATTTAATAATCCTAAAATGTCAAACTCATAAGATTTCATTACGAATAACCAAAACCCTCATCAAAAATCTGCATATACCTTATATAGGATTCTCAAGCCATAAAATCCTATTTTCTAATTTTCTTACTTCACATAACATATTTAATTCATTTATTCATAACTAGTCTATTTTTATGAAAAATACCAAATCAGTTCCAAAAATATTTCTTTTCTGGAATTTAGCAGAATATAGTCCCATATTGAACATATATTTTTCTCAGAATTTTTAAAACTCATTTACTATTTTTCATATGGCCAAAACTGCCGAATATTTAGACATTTATCATAAATTGTACTTTTATCCAAAAATTTTGAAATTCACAGAGTACACTAATATTATATAGATGTACTCCCAATAAAAATTTCATCAATTTTGGAGTTAACCACAAGGAAATATGAGTGGTTACTTTTAAAGTAGTCTTTTCCCGTAAAATTCATAACTCTTAATCTATACATCCAAAAATCACCATTTTTGGACACAATCAATAAAACTCATCAAAATATCATTTCAAATTTTTTCAGAATTTTTTGAAGGTCAGAAAAATTACGAAACTGAAAAACATAACAACCCTTAAAATCCCTTACTATCCCTTACTTCAAAAGTGCAGTATTTCTGACTGGAATGCAAAGCCGAAGGAAACTTGCACTGAATAGCAACTCTCAAAGTATCTAAATACTCACAAAATATGCTTCATAATATAGAGAGAGAAAGAGAGAAAGTTTATGTTTCTGGTGTGATTTTTAATTCTAACTTAGCCCTCTATTTATAGGAAAATGTTAGCACGTCGAAACAGACTTAACCTGCAACCTGATGGCTTTACCTGCTACTATTCCCACCCACCATATTTGAAATAAAATCTCAGCACATTTCTTCACCAACCAAGAGTGGGGCCCACCAATTCTAGAATTTTTCACCAAAATCATTAACTCCGAAAATTCAACAATTTCTGAACCAGTCATCTCGTAAAATTCATAACAAATCATACGTTCATTTTTAACGGTTCAAAATTTGTGGACATATACTCAACTTATATATGTATAACATATCCAAAAATCACAACGATCCAACGGTCAGATTAAAAATTATAACTCACACAATAAAGCTGTAAGAACACTGATTTGATCTTTTAATACCTCCAATCCGACAAAATATTGATAAAATACCTCAACATTAATTCTTTCATTTATAACCACAAAAATAAATCCATCATTTATATCCACATCAAATAAATATTTCCTTATCACATGAATCAATAATTAATTATTCACAAATAATATTACAGAATCATATTTATGACAACCAGACCGTTCTCAGGAAAGAGGGAGCTTTTCAATAAGGATTCTTCCTTATTGGCGCGCAATTAGATAACCAAACCTCTCCTTAGACAGAACTTTTTAGACATTACCAATAATGCTATCTAATAATATTATTCAAATAATATGAATTATTGATCTGATAATGGAGATGATGTGCAACAATAATTATTGAAACAACAATAATATAAAATATCAACGCGGCAATTATTGAATCAATAAAATAAAATATTAAACAGTAATTACTGTGACAATTATTCAGTAGTGCCTTCTTACGTAAGAATTAATAATTTTAAAAATACTGTGCAATACCGTGTGCTACTGTGCAATAACGCGTATTACTGTATTTTAACCACCGGGTATTCTAACAGTGTTAACGGTAACAACTACGCCGTTAATTATAAAAACTCAATTTTTGTCATTATCTTCATCTGACAATTATTCTGTTATGGGACCCACAAATGTCTACGCCGTCGTACGAATATTCCCCGACAGAAAGAATATTCCAAGACCAAACGAATATTCCCCGACAACAATGATTATTTTATAACCACTTGTTTATTTTGAAAAAATTTCACATTTCACCCATAATTTTAACTTTTTATCAATTTAACCATTTACTGAATTGTAATTATAAGAAAAATTGAATACTTTTATTTCATAAAATTCGGAGTCTTACAGTAAGACTGCATGGTATGCTAGTATACATAGTTTCTGATCGAGACTCAAGATTCACTTCACGATTTTGGATTAGCTTGAAAAAAGATATGGGCACAAATTTATAATTCAGTTCGGCATATCATCCTCAGACGGACGGGCAATCGGAGAGGAAATTCAAACTCTTGAGAATTTATTAAGACTCTATGTCCTTGACTTCAAGGGAAGTTGGGACAAGTTCTTGTCATTAGTGGAATTCTCCTATAACAACAGTTATCAAGCAAGTATTGGAATGACTCCATTCGAAGCGTTGTATGGACGCAAGTGTCGTTCTCCAGTATGCTAGGACGAGGTGGGTGAAGCAATGTTGTTGGTACCGAAATTGGTACGTATGACTACGAAAAAGATTCAAATGATCCGACAACGTATAAAAACCTCACAAGATCGACAAAAGAGTTATGTTGATCTTCATCAAAAGGATGTGGAATTCAATGTTGGTGATCATGTGTTGTTACATGTTGCTCCATGGAAAGGAGTTACAATATTTAAAAAGAGAGAAAAGTTTAATTCTCGATTCATTGGGCCATTCAAAATCCTCGATCGAGTAGGAACTGTAGCCTATAGACTCGCCTTACCGCCAAGTATGTCTCGTGTTCATACCATTTTCCACATATCCATGTTACGTAAATATGTGGAAGACTCGAACCACATTATTGATTTAGAATCGGATGAAATAGCATAAGATTTAACGTATGAAGAGATACATGTTAAAATCTTGGATAAGAAGAAACATATTCTACGCTCCAAGGTTATACCTCAAGTCAAAGTTTTGTGGAGAAACCACGATGTTGAGAAAATGACATGGGAGATAGAATCTGAAATGAAATCAAAGTATCCTCACCTTTTTTGTCATACCAGGTACGTACACTAATTTTGAGGACGAAATTTCATAAGAAGAGGAGGTTGTAAGACCCCAATTTTTATAAATAAAGATTAAATTTTTTTCAAAATATATTTTTGAATATTATGGTGTAGATTTGATATAATGTTATAGTTATTGTGGGTAATACTTATAAATTTTACAAAGTATGCACATTGTTATAAAATATTCGATTGGTCGGGGAATATTTGTTTTAACAGGAAATATTTGTACTATGGCACAATCATTTGTGGACCCCACAACGGAATTATTGTCGGAGTTAAAAAACGACAGAAATATCTTTTTATAAAAATAGCGACGAAAGTTTTACCGTTAACGGTTAAAATACCCGGTGATGAAAAGTACAGTAATACGCTTGGTTGCATAGTAGCACACGGTATTGATTATTGATGCATACGTGAGAAGTCACTCAGTTATACTCAATTATTGCTACAGTAATTGCTGCATAGTACCTCACGTTATTTGATTCAATTATTGTCACTATTTTATATATTATTAAGTCAATAATTGAGATGATAAGTTATTCATATTAATATCTGCATAATTAATAACGTCAAGAAAGTTCTGTTAATGAAAGAGGTTTGGTCACCTAATTGCGTGCCAATAGGGAGAAATCCTTATCGGAAAGCCCCCTCTTTCCTGGGAACGATCTGGTTTTTAATATTGCGAGCTATAATAATGATGAATAAATGTTGTTAAAAATATTGAAGAGATTTTTATGAAGTATTTGATGTAAATTTTGCTTATTTTATGGACTCCATTTACCCATTTTTCAAAATAATCGGTAGAAAGTTATTCAAAATATATATATATATATATATATATATATATATATATATATATATATATTGTGATGACTCGTCGGAGAAGACGATCAGCAGTTCCATCTAGCACCGGAGGAGACGGACCAGTCAACCGGAGAAGCCGCCGGAGAAGACGACGGAACAGTCGCCGGAGTCAACCGGAGGAGTCACCGGAGAAGATGACGCAGTCGCCTTCAGTCAACACTGATGGCCCAGCGAACAGATCAGCTTTTGCTTTCCGTAAAGCAAAAGCATTTTACTTTAGTAAATGTAAAAGTAAAAGTAAAAGAATATAACTTTTGCTTTTACTTTAAGTTAAATGTTTTTAACTTAGTTAAATATTTTTAACATTTACCAATGTAAAAGTAAATGTAAAATATTTCTTGCGTTTTACTTTTACTTAAGTAAATTACTTTTACTTCAAATTAATGTACTACTGATTCCTGCGTGAATCAATAGTAATTTACTTTCCAGTTTTTTATTTATAAACAGTTGAGGAAGGGATTACATTAATTCCTAGACTAACTGTTTGAGGAAGATCGAAGTATGAAAGACTTCGACTTCATCTTCTAACTAAGAAGATCGAAGCTGAAAGCTTCGTCTCCGACTAACTCTAGAGAGAAGGGAGTGCGGACCTCAGGTGAGGTTTTCTTACAAAAGAAAAGCCTGAAGAACTCTAACACTTTGAGTTCTTTAAATAGAAAACTGGAAAGTAAATTACTATTGATTCACGCAGAAATCACTAGTACATTAATTTGAAGTAAAAGTAATTTACTTAAGTAAAAGTAAAACGTAAGAAACATTTTACATTTACTTTTACATTGGTAAATGTTAAAAACATTTAACTAAGTTAAAAACATTTAACTTAAAGTAAAAGCAAAAGTTATATTCTTTTACTTTTACTTTTACATTTACTAAAAGTTTTTTCTTGGTTTTTAAACGTTTTCACAAACTTTTAATTTTTCTTGCTCCGCTTTTAATCGCCTGACCTTCGCCGGAAAACACCCAAGATCGCCTTAAGTCCTGAGTAGTGCCTGTTTGTAAGTCTTAAGTAAGTGAGCAGTGTAAGGCCAAAGGAAATCATTAGATCTACGGGTATGATTCAACGGCAAGTGTAAGACCCCAACTTATTAATGAATAAAATCAAATTTTCTCTAAATATTATTGTGAATAATAAGGGGTTAATTTGATATAATACTTTGGTTATGGGTGAAATGTGCAAATTTTGCAAAATAAGCAAGTAGTTATAAAATATTTATTTTTGGTCGGTGAATATTCGGTTGGTCGTGGAATATTCTTGCTGTCGGGGAATATTCGTACGACGACGCAGCCTTGTGTGGGCCCCATAACGGAAAGCGATTGGATGAAGAAAACGACAAGTATAAGTTGTTTATTAATAATGGCGTAGTTGTTACCGTTAACACTGTTTAGATACCCGGTGGTTAAAAATACAGTAATAACGCGTGGTTGCATAGTAGCACACGGATTGCACAGTATAGTTGAATTATTGATTCGTACGTAAGAAGGCACTACTCAATAATTGTTACAGTGATTACTGTTCAATATTTTATTTTATTGGTTCAATAATTGCTGCATTGATATTTTATATTATTGTTGTTTCAATAATTATTGCTGCACAGTATTTTCATTTATCAGATCAATAATTCATATTATTTGAATAATATTATTAGATAACATTATTGGCAATGTCTAGAAAGTTCTGTCTAAGGAGAGGTTTGGTCATCTAATTGCGCGCCAGTAAGGAGAAATCCTTATTGGAAAGCCCCCTCTTTCCTGGGAACGGCCTGGTTGTCATAAATGTGATTCTGTAATATTATTTATGAATAATTAATTATTGATTCATATGATAAGGAAATATTTATTTTATGTGGATATAAATGAGGGATATATTTTTGTGGTTAAAAATGAAGGAGTTAATGTTGAGGTTTTTATCCATATTTTTGTCGGAATGGAGGTATTAAAAATTAGGGTTTTTGAGATATTTTGCGGGGGTTATAATTTTTAATCCGACCGTTGGATCGTGGTAATTTTTGGATATGTTATACATATATAAGTTGAGTATATGCCCACAAATTTTGAACCGTTAAAAATGAACGTATGATTTATTATGAATTTTACAAGATGACTGGTTCAGAAATTGTTGAATTTTCGGAGTTTATCATTTTGATGGAAAATTCTAGAATTGGTGGGCCCCACTTGTGGTTGGTGAAGAAATGTGCTGAATTATATTTCAAATGTGGTAGGTGGGAATAGTAGCAGGTAAAGCCATCAGGTTGCAGGTCAAACCTACCAAAATTTTCCTATAAATAGAGGGCTAAGTTAGAATTGAAAATTACACCAGAAACAAGTTTTCTCTCTTTCTCTCTCTAGATTATTGAGTGTATTTTGTGAGTATTTAGATACTTTGAGAGTTTCTATTCATCAGAGCAAGTTTCTTTCAGCCTTATACCGGTATTCCGACCAGAAGTACTGATATTTTGAGGTAAGGGATATTATTTTCTTCTTAATGATATTATTTTCTTCAATATCATTATGCTGAAATATTGATATGAGTTTTTATCAAATTTGGAACTTTTTGTGTCGGGGGTTACTATTCACGTATACGGCACTATTCACGAATACGGCACTATTCACGAATACGGCACTATTCACCGAAAAATAAATTTTTTCCTTTTTGTCCAAGATGTCTATTATGGTTACTATCTTTGATTGTATCCATGTTTTGATCTTTATTTTTGAATTCTGCTTCACAATTGATTATTATGAAGTATTATTGATCTTGGATAAACTGTTATACGAATCCCTACTATTTGTCCTTCTGTCTCATTGGATTCGTTCTCTTTAAGATATTTTTTCATCATCCTCAGTCCTAAATGATGATATTACTGAATATCTTTGGCCTGTAGTGCAAAGATGTATAATTACTTGATGAATATCTTTGGCCTGTAGTGCAAAGATGAACAGGTGTTGAGATGAACATGACCGACTGATGACACAAATGAATATCTTTGGCCTGTAGTGCAAAGATGAATATTTGGTTAAAGATGATTATTAATTGATGTTACAGGGATAAAATATTGATGATGGACTTTTAAATCTTAGAAGATAGTAGAATTCTTTCTCTACTTGACTCTTCTAATGGTTTGCTGTTTCCGCTGCAGTTGTTGATCTAAAACTTGTTGTCGATTATATTTTATCAGATTTTTCCCTGTTGAAGACTAACGATAATTTGTTGTATATTATCTTAGTCATAATATTCTTTACTGGGCTAGTTGAGCTCACCCTTTTCCTTTTTGTTCCATTTTTCTTCTCAGGAGGTGAGAACATAGCAGGATCTAGTCGGGGTATGGAGTGATGGTTCTAGAAAGATGTATTAGCAGTCCTCACTATTTCTGTAAAATAGTGTTTGAATAATTGTAATGAGGATTTATTTGAGTGTGGATATTGTCTAGAAGACAATATTTGTATTTAAACTCACAGTATGTGTTGTCGTATTTTGCACGACAATTGTATTATTGAAGTTGTAGTTTGCTTTCTGTACCATGTATTTGGCGACTCAGAATGGGTGTTGTATACCTATTCTGGGGGCGTCACAGTTGGTATCAGAGCTTAGGGATATGATCCCTGGCTGAGATGTGAGACAAGAACTAGGAGGGGAGAGACGGGGAATTCCTTCGCTAGTATGACCTGACTAAGTTTATTTGGTGTTTATTTGGTCGGTCAGAGTATAGGGATAATATATGACATGACTATTAACCCTTGTTTTATGGCAGTATTTAAGAATGGCAGCTGAGAACGTTAATAATGGAGTAAATCAGACCATGGAGACACCTTTGATCACTACCCAGGGGAACGTGCAACAGGAAGGCAATATTCCTCCTGTAAACAACGTTACCGAGCAAACGATGAATGATGGAATGTTTAGGAGCTTTTTGCAGTTCATGCAAAATCAGACGAGGGAGACTCGTGTGCAGAATACGGGTGGAAATGATAACAACGCGCGGTTTGTCACAGCTAAGCAGTTCAAAGAATTGGGACCACCAGAATTTAAGGGAAAGCCGGATCCGATCATGGCGGAAACGTGGGTCAAGCAAATTACCAAGATATTTGATGTCTTGGGATGCACGGAGGAACAGAAGGTTCCATTCGCCACATTTATGTTCCGCGGTGAGGCAGACTACTGGTGGGAGTCTGTGAAGCGTACCCAGCCTGACGCACTCAACATGTCCTGGGAAACATTTCAAAAACTGTTCAATGACAAGTACTTTCCTGAAAGTATTCGTCATATGAAGGAGGTTGAGTTTATTAGACTGGAACAAAATAACATGACGGTGTCCCAGTACGAGGCGAAGTTTGCAGAGTTATCCAGGTTTGCACCTCATTTGGTCGAAAATGAGGAACGAATGACGCGGATGTTTCTGAGAGGTTTAAAACCTGAGATTCGTCAATACCTTATCTCTCATAAATTTTCTCTGTATTCAGACGTTGTCAACAGGGCCCAATTATTAGAGAGAGATAATGAGTATACTCAACCGAGGGACCACAACCAGGGTCATACCGGTGACAGCAATCATCAGAGCGATGATAACCAACGAGGAGGGAAAAATACGAACAAAGGCGGTAACCACTCGGGTGGTCATCGTGGCCATGATAATAGGAGAGGTGAGTCAAGTGGAAATTTCAGAAAGAGGAGATTCAACAATGACGGGAAGACATCAGCACCAGCACCAGCACCAACAACAAATTTTAGGGGAGGAGAACGACCGCCAGTTAGATGTTACAAATGCGGGAAAGAGGGACATATCAGCCCAAACTGTCCACAACAATTCAAGGTGTGTTACAACTGTGGGAAGGAAGGCCACATCGCTCGAGATTGTACTATAGCGAAACCAAGTTCAGCGGGAGTGGTGATTCCAAGGGCTGTCCCGGATAAGGCGAAATCAGCGGTTCCTGGAAGAGCGTTTGTCGTAACTGGCCAAAACGTGAGAAACCCGAACGAAGTGATCACGGGTAAGCTAATCTTGAATTCTTGCGAAGTTTATACTTTACTAGATACCGGTTCTACCCATTCTTTTATCTCTCCTGCTTGTGCTCAACGTTTAAACTTGACTCCGGAGAAATTGGACTTTAACTTATCTGTTGAAACTCCGTTGGGTGAAACCTTCGTTACATCTACAGTTTATAAATCTTGCATGATCCAAGTTGGCACTATCACATTACCTGTTGATCTTATCTCTTTAAAGATACTTGCTTTTGATGTGATTTTAGGAATTGATTGGTTAACCACTCATCATGCTAAAATTGATTGTTTTCGTAAGGTTGTTAGTTTTCATATTCCTAACCAACCTGTCATACGAATTCAAACTACTAAACCACTAAAATCAGTCACTGTCATATCGAGCCACAAAGCTATTCGTTTATTGAAAAACGGATGTCAAGCTTTCTTAGCCCATGTTATGGATTTGAACAAAGACAAGTCAGATTTGAATAATATTTCTATTGTTAGAGAATTTTCCGATGTATTTCCTGAAGAACTTCCCGGTCTACCCCCGGAACGAGAAATTGAATTCTTTATTGACCTTGAACCCGGTACAAAGCCCATTTCTAAAACCCCATATCGAATGGCTCCTATTGAACTTCAGGAGTTAAAAGTCCAACTATAGGAGTTGTTGGACATCGGTTTTATTCGTCCTAGTACGTCTCCTTGGGGTGCTCCTGTTTTATTCGTAAAGAAGAAAGACGGGAGTATGCGACTTTGTATTGACTATCGAGAATTGAACCATGTCACCATCAAGAATAGGTATCCGCTACCTCGCATTGATGACCTGTTTGACCAGTTGCAAGGAGCACAATTCTTTTCAAAGATCGATCTTCGTTCTGGATATCATCAGCTGAAGATTAAAACTGAGGATATTCCAAAGACTGCCTTCAGAACTCGGTACGGGCATTATGAATTCTTAGTAATGTCTTTTGGATTGACTAATGCTCCTGCTGCCTTCATGGATATGATGAACCGTGTATTCAAAGAATATTTGGATCAGTTCGTTGTTGTCTTTATTGATGACATCCTCATCTATTCCAAAAGCCGTGAAGATCATGAGCGCCATTTGAAGCTGGTATTGCAAAGGCTTCGTGAAAACAAGCTATATGCCAAACTGAAGAAATGCGAGTTCTGGCTTGAGGAAGTAGCATTCCTTGGGCACGTGGTGTCAAAACATGGAGTATCTGTCGACCCGGCGAAGATTGAAGCCATACAAAGTTGGGAGCAACCGAAGTCGGTAACCAAAGTACGTAGCTTTCTGGGCTTAGCTGGTTATTATCGGAGATTTGTGGAAGGATTTTCTCGAATCGCTACTCCGTTAACTCAGCTGACTCGGAAAGATACAAAATTCGTATGGAGTGAGGAATGCGAGAAGAGTTTCCAAGAACTCAAGAGGAGACTCATTTCGGCACCTGTTTTGACAATACCATCTGGTTCGGATGGATTTGTTATCTACAGCGATGCTTCAGGCAAAGGGTTAGGATGTGTTCTCATGCAACATGGGAAAGTCATAGCCTATGCCTCACGACAACTCAAAGAATATGAGAGGAATTATCCTACTCATGATTTGGAGTTGGCAGCAGTCGTTTTTGCGTTGAAGATCTGGAGACACTACCTGTATGGGGAGAAAGTGGAGATCTATACAGATCATAAAAGCCTCAAATATTTCTTCACCCAAAAGGAACTCAACATGCGGCAACGACGTTGGCTTGAGCTGTTGAAAGATTACGATCATACCATCCAATACCATCCTGGAAAAGCAAACGTAGTAGCTGACGCATTGAGTAGAAGATCATATGCGGGTACGAGTGCAATGTTTTTAACACAAAGGCCCATTTTGTATGACTTGCAAAGGATGGAGATAGAGATGAAGGCTCCAAGTACCCACATGATGATATCAAATATACGAGTAGAACCGACTTTAATCGATAAAGTTAAAGCTGCTCAAGCTACGGATATAGAGCTGATGCGTATGAAGAAGAAAGTGCAAGAAGGTGCTATTCCAGAAGCAAGAATCGATGAAGAAGGAATACTTCGAGTCAACTCCAGACTTTGTGTTCCTAACGATTTTGACTTGAAGCATAGAATAATGATGGAGGCACACAACACACCGTTTGCAATCCATCCTGGGAGTACCAAAATGTATCACGATCTTCGACATACATTTTGGTGGAGCAATATGAAAAGAGAGATCGCGGAGTTTATCTCGAGGTGTTTAACTTGTCAACGTGTAAAGGCGGAGCATCAAGTGCCAAAGGGTCCATTGCAACCACTTGAGATCCCGAAATGGAAGTGGGAACACATTACTATGGATTTTGTTACAGGTCTTCCCAAGGTTTCTCAAGGCATAGATGCGATTTGGGTTATTGTTGATAGATTAACCAAGTCCGCTCATTTCTTGCCGATACGTGAGACTTATTCCCTTGAACGTCTTGCTAGTATGTACGTGAACGAGATTGTGAGATTGCATGGCATGCCAGTATCCATAGTTTCGGATCGTGACCCAAGATTCACTTCACGATTTTGGGTTAGCTTGCAGAAAGCTATGGGCACGGATTTACGATTCAGTTCAGCATACCATCCTCAAACGGACGGACAATCAGAGAGGACTATTCAAACTCTTGAAGATCTATTAAGACTTTGTGTCTTAGATCTCAAAGGGAGTTGGGATAAGTACCTACCATTGGTGGAATTCTCCTACAACAACAGTTATCAGGCGAGCATAGGTATGGCTCCATTTGAGGCGTTGTATGGAAGAAAATGTCGTTCTCCAGTATGCTGGGACGAGGTGGGTGAAGCAACATTGTTGGGACCAGAATTGGTACGCATTACTACAGAGAAGATCCAAACGATTCGACAACGTATACAAACGGCACAGGATCGACAAAAGAGTTATGCGGATCTTCATCGGAAGGACGTGGAATTTAATATTGGGGATCATGTATTGTTACGTGTTGCACCATGGAAGGGAGTTACAAGATTTGGGAAGAGAGGAAAGCTCAATCCAAGATTTGTTGGTCCATTTGAAATTCTTGAGCGAATAGGAAATGTGGCATATAGACTCGCATTACCTCCAAGCATGTCTCGTGTTCATAATGTTTTTCACATATCTATGCTTCGTAAATATGTTAAAGACCCGAACCACATTATTGAGTTAGAACCAGACGAGATAGCTGAAGATTTAACGTACGAGGAGGTACCTGTTAAGATCTTGGATAGGAAAGAGCATGTCCTACGCACGAAGGTTATACCACAAGTTAAGGTTTTGTGGAGAAACCATGCTATTGAAGAAATGACCTGGGAGTTGGAATCAGAAATGAAAGCGAGGTATCCTCACCTTTTTGAAACATCAGGTACGTACGTCAATTTCGAGGACGAAATTTCATAAGGAGGGGAGGTTGTAAGACCCCAACTTATTAATGAATAAAATCAAATTTTCTCTAAATATTATTGTGAATAATAAGGGGTTAATTTGATATAATACTTTGGTTATGGGTGAAATGTGCAAATTTTGCAAAATAAGCAAGTAGTTATAAAATATTTATTTTTGGTCGGTGAATATTCGGTTGGTCGTGGAATATTCTTGCTGTCGGGGAATATTCGTACGACGACGCAGCCTTGTGTGGGCCCCATAACGGAAAGCGATTGGATGAAGAAAACGACAAGTATAAGTTGTTTATTAATAATGGCGTAGTTGTTACCGTTAACACTGTTTAGATACCGGTGGTTAAAAATACAGTAATAACGCGTGGTTGCATAGTAGCACACGGATTGCACAGTATAGTTGAATTATTGATTCGTACGTAAGAAGGCACTACTCAATAATTGTTACAGTGATTACTGTTCAATATTTTATTTTATTGGTTCAATAATTGCTGCATTGATATTTTATATTATTGTTGTTTCAATAATTATTGCTGCACAGTATTTTCATTTATCAGATCAATAATTCATATTATTTGAATAATATTATTAGATAACATTATTGGCAATGTCTAGAAAGTTCTGTCTAAGGAGAGGTTTGGTCATCTAATTGCGCGCCAGTAAGGAGAAATCCTTATTGGAAAGCCCCCTCTTTCCTGGGAACGGCCTGGTTGTCATAAATGTGATTCTGTAATATTATTTATGAATAATTAATTATTGATTCATATGATAAGGAAATATTTATTTTATGTGGATATAAATGAGGGATATATTTTTGTGGTTAAAAATGAAGGAGTTAATGTTGAGGTTTTTATCCATATTTTTGTCGGAATGGAGGTATTAAAAATTAGGGTTTTTGAGATATTTTGCGGGGGTTATAATTTTTAATCCGACCGTTGGATCGTGGTAATTTTTGGATATGTTATACATATATAAGTTGAGTATATGCCCACAAATTTTGAACCGTTAAAAATGAACGTATGATTTATTATGAATTTTACAAGATGACTGGTTCAGAAATTGTTGAATTTTCGGAGTTTATCATTTTGATGGAAAATTCTAGAATTGGTGGGCCCCACTTGTGGTTGGTGAAGAAATGTGCTGAATTATATTTCAAATGTGGTAGGTGGGAATAGTAGCAGGTAAAGCCATCAGGTTGCAGGTCAAACCTACCAAAATTTTCCTATAAATAGAGGGCTAAGTTAGAATTGAAAATTACACCAGAAACAAGTTTTCTCTCTTTCTCTCTCTAGATTATTGAGTGTATTTTGTGAGTATTTAGATACTTTGAGAGTTTCTATTCATCAGAGCAAGTTTCTTTCAGCCTTATACCGGTATTCCGACCAGAAGTACTGATATTTTGAGGTAAGGGATATTATTTTCTTCTTAATGATATTATTTTCTTCAATATCATTATGCTGAAATATTGATATGAGTTTTTATCAAATTTGGAACTTTTTGTGTCGGGGGTTACTATTCACGTATACGGCACTATTCACGAATACGGCACTATTCACGAATACGGCACTATTCACCGAAAAATAAATTTTTTCCTTTTTGTCCAAGATGTCTATTATGGTTACTATCTTTGATTGTATCCATGTTTTGATCTTTATTTTTGAATTCTGCTTCACAATTGATTATTATGAAGTATTATTGATCTTGGATAAACTGTTATACGAATCCCTACTATTTGTCCTTCTGTCTCATTGGATTCGTTCTCTTTAAGATATTTTTTCATCATCCTCAGTCCTAAATGATGATATTACTGAATATCTTTGGCCTGTAGTGCAAAGATGTATAATTACTTGATGAATATCTTTGGCCTGTAGTGCAAAGATGAACAGGTGTTGAGATGAACATGACCGACTGATGACAAATGAATATCTTTGGCCTGTAGTGCAAAGATGAATATTTGGTTAAAGATGATTATTAATTGATGTTACAGGGATAAAATATTGATGATGGACTTTTAAATCTTAGAAGATAGTAGAATTCTTTCTCTACTTGACTCTTCTAATGGTTTGCTGTTTCCGCTGCAGTTGTTGATCTAAAACTTGTTGTCGATTATATTTTATCAGATTTTTCCCTGTTGAAGACTAACGATAATTTGTTGTATATTATCTTAGTCATAATATTCTTTACTGGGCTAGTTGAGCTCACCCTTTTCCTTTTTGTTCCATTTTTCTTCTCAGGAGGTGAGAACATAGCAGGATCTAGTCGGGGTATGGAGTGATGGTTCTAGAAAGATGTATTAGCAGTCCTCACTATTTCTGTAAAATAGTGTTTGAATAATTGTAATGAGGATTTATTTGAGTGTGGATATTGTCTAGAAGACAATATTTGTATTTAAACTCACAGTATGTGTTGTCGTATTTTGCACGACAATTGTATTATTGAAGTTGTAGTTTGCTTTCTGTACCATGTATTTGGCGACTCAGAATGGGTGTTGTATACCTATTCTGGGGGCGTCACAGCAAGTAAGGATTTTTAAGTGTACCTTCAAGAAAAAGAATTTTTGTTTAATCGGTTAAGATTTAGTGAAACTGTTTAGATCGATTTCACTGATAGATCAGGACCAATCGAGTGATCTTTTGTTTCAGATTTCATCTGATTTGTTTTTAAACAAAAACTTTCTACAAAATTAAAGAAATTTTGAAGATTTTGACCAATTTTTTCGGTGAATTTTTTTTTCTCCTTCTTTTGTAAACAAATTTTTGGGGGTGAAAGGGTTATTTCCTGGATAAAAATTTTGAGGTGGAAACGTATGGAGGTGATGACTCGTCGGAGAAGACGATCAGCAGTTCCATCTGGCACCGGAGGAGACGGACCAGTCAACTAGAGAAACCGACAGAGAAGACGACGGAACAGTCGCCGGAGTCAACCGGAGGAGTCACCGGAGAAGACGACGCAGTCGCCTTCAGTCAACACTGATGGCCCAGCGAACAGATCAGCTTTTGCTTTCCGTAAAGCAAACTCTAACACTTCGAGTTCTTTAAATAGAAAACTGGAAAGTAAATTACTATTGATTCACGCAGGAATCACTAGTACATTAATTTGAAGTAAAAGTAATTTACTTAAGTAAAAGTAAAACGTAAGAAACATTTTACATTTACTTTTACATTGGTAAATGTTAAAAACATTTAACTAAGTTAAAAATATTTAACTTAAAGTAAAAGCAAAAGTTATATTCTTTTACTTTTACTTTTACATTTACTAAAGTAAAATGCTTTTGCTTTATGGAAAGCAAAAGCTAATCTGTTCGCTGGGCCATCAGATCAGCTTGTTTGTAAGTCCCGAGTAGTGCCTGTTTATAAGTCTTAAGTAAGTGAGCAGTGTAAGGCCAAAGGGAATCATTAGATCTACGGGTATGATTCAACGGCAAGTAAGGATTTTTAAGTGGACCTTCAAGAGAAAAAATTTTTGTTAATCGGTTAAGATTTAGTGAAACTGTTTAGATCGATTTCACTGATAGATCAGGACCAATCGAGTGATCCTTTGTTTCAGATTTCATCTAATTTATATATATATATATATATATATATATATATATATATATATATATACAACCAGGATCCTATCAGGGATCCCGGATTTTAGTAAAAGACGAACCTTTTTTTTTTTTTTTTGCTTTTTTTTTAAAACAATTAAAAAAAAATTTAATATTTTATGGAACTGAAATTTTTCCATAATAAAGTGTTTTGGGCGTGTTTTGAATACCTATACCAAAAAATGGTGGTACAGTCTACACAGACTGTACCACCATGTTTTGTTATACGTACCCAAATCACGCCCAAAACACTTTATTATAAAAAAATTTTAATTCCATAAAATATTAAATATTTTTTTTTAGTTGTTTAAAAAAAAAGCAAAAAAAAAAAAAAAAAAGGTCCGCATTTTGTTAAAATGCGGGAGTCCGGATAGGATTTGCTCCCTATATATATATATATATATATATATATATATATATATATATATATATATAACAAGTGGTGGGGGCCACGAGTGGGTCAGGTGGGGCCCACATGTTGGAAAATGAATTCTCAGGGGAGAAGATTTTTGATTCACGGGTGGAGTATAACGTGGAGTACTATTTCATTATTATATATATATTATAATAAGTTTTGTTTTTTTATGAAAAATAGAATATATTATATTTTATTTGCATAGTATTTTACTATGCAGTGCATAGTAAAGTCTTGTGATATCATAAGTTGGCGCCCTTGAAATAAACCCACTGTGCATCCATGATTTTTATTCAAATAGTATCCTTCCATTCTCCTATAAATAGGATACTTAGTTAGAATTGAAAATCATACCAGAATCAGAGAATTCTTCTTCTATAATATTGAGCGTATTTCTTTCGAGTTTTAGGAAGCTTTGAGTGTAGCAAACAGCGAAAGTTTTCTTCAAGAATATCCCCGCTATACCAGTTAGAATACTTCCCTTTTTAAGGTAAGGGATATTAATATTATTTTTGTTCAATATTCGTATAAAATAATATTTTCTTCCATACTCTGTAATATGTAAGTAATATTATTTCGTTTCAGATTCTGAATTCTTATACTCATTTTTTTAAGTTTTGGCTTCTACACTCCATGAAATTAATAGAATATCCTTAAAATTTGCACTTCATCCAGTATCTTTTCATGGAAATATTATTATGAGCATTCTTGATAAGTTTTAACTTTTTTATGCAGGAGTACTATTCACCGGGTTCTATTCACTCGGTTACTATTCACCCGGGGTACTATTCATGACAAAAATAGATTTTTTTCGGTCCAAATCATTTTTGATACAATATTATTCTTGAATTTTACTCCACAAAGTAGTATCATGTTTACAATTTGAACCTTTTTGAATCCTGAATAAATTAAATTATAAATATTTAAAAATTTATCCTTTGCTCTCTTTTAATTGAATTCTTATATCATTGTCATCAGCCTCATGCTTATATTGTTATGAAAGTCATCTTTGGTCTGTAGTACATAGATGGACTATTGATCGGTAAGATTATGACCAAGGATCATTCGGTATAATCATGACCTGTAATGTTACAAATGATGTGGTAAAAGTCCTCATTGGCCCGTAGTGCATTGATGGAAAATTATTGGCATGATCATGACCATTGATGATTACACGAATATCCTTCGCCCGTAGTGCATGGATAATTCGTGGACGTGATACTAATGAATATCCTTAGCCCGTAGTGCAGGGATGATTCGATGATGTTGTTTATTTATTAAGCTGAGTCTCAGCGATAAAATTGATAATAAACTTTTTAAATCATAGAAGATAGTAGATATCATGCTCTACTTGACTCTTCTAATGGATTGCTTGTTCCGATGCAGTTACACTTGATATTTATTGTATTTTATCAGTTTAACACTGTTGAAGGCTAACGATAATTTATTATGCATTATCTTAGTCATTATATTTCTTACTGGGCTAGTTGAGCTCACCATTTTACTTTCATTGTTCTCTTTAGGAAATGAGAAACTAGCCGAGACTTGTCGGGGAATGGAGTAACGGTCCGAGATGGTTGTTTTAGTAGTCCTCACTATTTATTGTGATAATAAATATAATGAGTATTGAATTTGAGTTTGGATATTGTCTATGAGACAATATTCGTGTAAAAACTCTCAGCTCATGTTGTATAATTAAGTTTGTATTTGTATTCAGTATCATATATTTGGCGACTCAAGATGGGTGATGTATACCTATTTTGGGGGTGTCACATATGCCTCGCGATAACTCAAAGAATACGAGAAGAATTATCCTACTCATGATCTTGAGTTGCTAGTAGTCGTTTTCGCGTTGAAGATCCGGAGGCACTACCTGTTTGGGGAGAAAGTGGAGATTTATACGGATTATAAAAGCCTCAAATATTTCTTCACCCAAAAGGAACTCAACATGCGACAACAATGTTGGCTTGAGCTGTTGAAAGATTACGATCATATCATCCAATACCGTCCTAGAAAAGTGAACGTAGTAGCTGACGCGTTAAGTAGAAGATCATATGCGGGTACGAGTGCGATAATGTTAACACAAAGACCCATTTTGTACCACTTACAAAGATGGAGATAGAATTAAAGGCTCCAAGTACCCATGTTATGATATCAAATATATGAGTAGAACCGACTTTAATCGATAAAGTTAAAGCTGCTCAAGCTACGGACCTGGAGTTGATGCGTATGAAGAAGAAAGTGCAAGAAGGTGCTATTCCAGAAGTAAGAATAGATGAAGAAGGAATACTTCGAGTCAACTCCAGACTTAGTGTTCCTAACAATTCTGACTTGAAGCATAGAATCATGATGGAGGCATACAACACACCGTTTGCAATCCATCTTGGTAGTACCAAAATATATCATGATCGTCGACATATATTTTGGTGGAGCAATATGAAGAGAGAGATCGCGGAGTTTATCTCAAGGTGTTTAACTTGTCAACGTGTAAAGGCGGAGCATCAAATGCCAAAGGGCCCATTGCAACCACTTGAGATTCTGAAATGGAAGTGGGAATACATTACCATGGATTTCGTTACGAGCCTTCCCAAGGTTTCTCAAGGCATAGATCCGATTTGGGTTATTGTTGATAGATTAACCAAGTCTGCTCATTTCTTGCCGATACGAGAGACTTATTCCCATAAACGTTTTGCTCGTATGTACGTGTACTACTACAAAACAGTAAATAGACAACGCTTAAAAGATAATATTTTTTATAAAAACGTTGTGGTATTTTTTTTACAACATTTTTAATAAAACGTTGTAGATACATATAAAAAAACGTTATGTATTTTATAAGGGTATTTTTGATTTTAAATAGATAACATATTTAAAAACAAAAAGTTATCTATCTACAAAAACACGGAGCAAAAATAAAAACACGGACCTTAAATTTTGAAATTAGAAGAAGCACGATAGTTTAGATCTACTTTCTTCTCTCCCTCGCCAGCGGCCTCCTCCTCTTCCCCCTCTTTTATCTCTCTCTCTCTCTTGCTCTCTTATAGTAGATCGATAGTCACCTCAGATTTCGAGACTTCAGCCTCGTCCGCCAAATCGGTAGTGGCGACATCGGAAAAGTGTACCTCTGCCGTCTCCTGAGCGACGAGAGCAGTCGGTTCTTATATTCGTTACCGGATCTGGAATTAGGTCAGCTCTTTGTTAATCAGATCATTTCTTTGTACATGTCGATTCTTTTCAATTTCAAATGGCTGAGGTTTGTGTTAATTATAATATTAATTCTTCTGTTTACTGATATTCTAGTTAGTTCTTTTTGGATTTTGTGCTTTCGTTCTAAGAGCTGATGCTGCTAGATAAACTGGAATTTTGGAAATTTTAGGTCATTGATGATTGGGGGAAAAGCCAACATTTCATTTTGCTTTCAATTCATTGCAACTTTTGATGTGTGATTTTATTTTCTTACACTATTAATTCAGTATTCATTTTATTATTTGATATAAATTTCCTCTAATGCTTAGTTGTGTGCTTCGAATTCTGCTTCTCAGGTTATTTTGATGTCACTTGATTAAGTACATGAATTTCTCTGAAAAGATGAAATACACAATGGGTTCATGTCAGTATTGCAGCTATCAAGGTTGTGAGCCTCTGGTTTTGTCATGTCCTAGTTATTCTGGTACTTTTGACTGCCCAACTGTGTTCAGTTCCATATGTTCGTTAGTAAATGAAAAGCCAAGCTAAGCACAAACCGACCATGACACTAGCAATATTTGGTGTAATTTGGGTATTTCAGTATTTGTGTAACTGTAATATGTGAATATATTGATTATTAATTTGAATAGATGTTTTGATACTGATGCCACTTCTACATGAATCTCATAATAATATATATTCTTTGATAACATAGGGCCAGGATTTATACAAGTCTAAACAAGTGAGAGATAAGAAAATAGTGCGCATACTTGGGAAGGTACGGTTATCTTCTTTGTCATTCTTTGTATTTTTTATTCTTTTGTGTGCTGAAACAATATAAGCCACATATAACTGATCTTAGTTCATGAATTTCATTAATTGACATGCTCCAACCATTGAAGTAGCAGCAGCTTATTTGAGGATGGCAGGAAGACCTCATGTTCTGCCTTCTAGTAGTCTGTCTTATTCAGAGAACTTATTATCCATGCTAGATTCATTGTATGTTCTGTTAAATTTGGGTTGTTTATGGACAATTTTTTTAAGTAAAATTCTTGAAATAATTTTCTTCTTATAAGCCCAATCCTTGACTGGCTCGTGTATTAGACATTCTCTTTATATTGCATGCAGAACATGAGATGAATTGCTCCATTGCTGCTGCCAGGCATCTTGCATCAAGGTAGCCATCTTAAATGTCTAATATAAATAAATAATAGTACCAAATTTTTGCATCACATATCTAACTCCTGAGTTCATCGAGGGTGTGAAAAATAGGTAAACATGAAATCTGTTAATTCAATTCTGACAGTCCAGAGATCTTCTTGTGCATAAATCAGAACATGTAATCTTCTTGGAGGAGGAGGTATTTTATACCATTCTAATCATCAATTGTTGTTGCTACTTATTTTTTATCCTTGTCAATATTCTGAGCTCATTCAGTTTCAGTGCCACTTATTTTCTAGTCACTATGATTCATTATCATTTTGACCAACACTAGTCAGTTAACAATTTGGATTTAGGCTGCGTTAAAAGAATTTCTTTTTAAATACTTTTCTTCTTTATTTGCTTTAGAAATGCTAAATTTATGATCTTCTCTTCCTTAAGTTTCCAATAATCTGGATTCTTATTATACTACACATCCATATCTGTACCTCAGTCATTTGGGAAAACTACTTTTTGCCATTTTATGACCAACTGCTATGCAAAAAACAGATCCAATTTGTAGTTTCACCTCAAAATTTCAAGCGGGAAATGAACGGCAGGCATACTTAATTGAACATCCAGAACCTCTAGACACGGTTATTGATTGATATAATTAAGGATGTTTGATTATCTTTATTTGAACTATGGTTTCCCAACAACGTTGATTCATTTAGCATATGCTAATTCGTAATTTTATTTTTCTAGAAGCATGGAAGGCAGGCTATCCTGTAACTTGGAAGGGTGGGGAAGTCAAACTATGTGATGGATTACAGGTATAAAGAAAGTAATTCAACCATTTAATCAGAATTTTGTATCAAACACTATCGAACGCAAGTACTAATTTGGCACTTTTAAAACTAAGCATAAGCAAGAACTATAAGGCAGTTTGTGTCAACTTTTTTGCAGATATCCATTGATTGGTTACCAAGCATTCTGCATTTGTTTGGCTTCTATTTCGTAGCAGTTATTATTTGGATCCATAAGTTCATAACTTTTACTATTTGAACTGTTTGAAGTTCTTATTTTTTAATTAGGGTTATATACACTTTTTCCCACTGTACCAGGGGTCGGTTTACAAATGCATCATTGAACTGAATTTTTTTCATTCGACTCATTAAACTACAATTTTTTTACAAACCATTACAAATTCTGTTAAATTGTTTGACTTTGGACGGAAAAAGTACATAGGCTGCCACGTGAGAGAGAGAAAATTTACACGTCAGACCTTTTTCTTTCTAGCATGCTTAGATGAAAACTTTATAAATTTAATGCTAAATTAATCTAAAATAAAATAAATAAAATAAAATAATGCATTCAAAATAAAAGAAATAAAAATAATTTTTAAAATTTTATTTTAATCATTAATATTTGTACAATTTTAAATAAATTACATATAATTATATTATTTTCTTTTAATTTAAATAACTCATAAATAAATTCAAACTTCATAAATATAACTAAAATTTTGAAAATTAATTATTATTTTTATTTTTGAAAACTAATATAATTATTAAAATCAAATAAATAAATTAAAATAATGCATTCAAAATAAAAGGTACAATAAAAATAATTTTTTAAATTTTATTTTAATCATTAATATTTGTACAATTTTAAATAGATTATATAAATTACATATAATTATATAATTTTCTTTTAAATTAAATAACTCATAAATAAATTCAAACTTCATAAATATAACTAAAATTTTGAAAATAATTTTTATTTTTATTTTTGAAAACTAATAGAATTATTATTTATATTATGAAATTATTAAATAAATATTAAATATTAAATATATTAACAAATAATTAAAACAGAGGATCAAAACAGTCCTAGTTAAATGGCGAAATTGAGGAGAAAACAGAAGTTCATCAATGGAGAAATCGAGGAGAAAACAGAAGGTCATCTTGGCGAAATCAGTGGAGAAATCGGTGAAAATCAAAAGTTCAGATCTAGATCTGAATAGTCCTAATTAAAAAAAGCCTCTCCCTTTGATCCGTTCTTCAAATTATTCTTCTAAAATCCACTCCTCAAAGCATTGAGTTCATCAATGGCGTTCGAGAAGGAAAGAGAAAAAATATAATGAAAAAATCTGGCAACAAAATACATTAATAAAAATAATTTATGCCACCACCGAAAGCTTCTTTTTCTTCTTCAACCGAACAAAACATCAATGACATACGAAGGTAGTAGTGGATGTGTAATGTGTCCGACCTTTAATTTCCGATCTGGTTGTGTTCGGTAGTGTGTTCCGATCTGGGTGTTCTGATATGGAGCAGATATTTGTGCATTTAATTTCTGATTTGGGTTGTGTTCGGTAGTGTGTTCCTTTAATTTTGTGTTCTGATTATGGTGAATTGGCTTTATTAGTTCTGATCTGGGTGTTTTGAATGATTTTATTTCTCTTACCTTCATATGTTTTGATATGATCGGATAATATGTTCTTTAATTTTTTTTCTTTTTGTTTGATTTTAATTTCTTTGTAATTTTGGTAGTAATTTAGTTTTAAATATCATTCACAACTTGTTATAAAATTTAAATTAATTTGTTTTGTAAAATATAATGATTATTTTGGTAGAAATTTATTTTTAAATATTATAATAATAATCTTTTATTTCAAAATATTAGATAATTTTATATTTTTAAAATGAACTAAAATATTTAAAAATTAAAAAAAATAATATGAATTTAATAATTTTATATAATTACATTTGTTAAAATTATATATTAATATATTTATTATTATTTTATTTTATTATTATTTCAGTTAATTAATTTAATTATTTTTTATTTTAAAAAAAAGAGAGAGTGCAAGTTTGAAAACTGAAAAAATTAAATTAAAGTTATTTTGTTATTATTATTAAAAAAAATAATCCAAGTGGGTCTTATATTTCCACGTAAGCATGACCATATAGTGCCATGTAGATTTTCTGTTAAGTTTTTAACAGAATAGACGGATTTTAAAATTTTTGTAAAAAAATTATAGTTCAATGAGTTGACCGTAAAAAATTTCAGTTCAGTGATGTATTTGTAAACTGAGGTCGAGTAGAGTGGGTAAAAGTGTATTTAACCTTTTTTAATTATGTCCGGGTTGATATTGCTGCAGGAGGATGGCATTCTACAGCAATAACATCAAAACTACACTTTTATATAATGAGTGCACTAAACTATGATGCCAGCGCCTATTTTTTGGGGTGGGATGGGATGTCAAGAAGTAATCACTCTGCTATCTTGGATCACCTTTTATATATTTTTATTTGTTTTAGTTTTTGGTTATTTTAACTTGCTACTTATGTCAAAATTTTGAATAAGATAAGTTGTTTGCTTCTATGCGTACATGAACTAGTTATGTGTAACCTGTTGATTTTCTTAGTGCAATACACTCAATTTCTCCCCCTTTCTATATAGTTTCGTTCTTATTCAGACTGTAGTATCTTGTCATTGACTTTGGTTTCTGCTAGTTTATTCTATATGCTTCTAATAATTTGTTTGTTTTTACATTTTCCTTTTTTATTTTTGTGTGCTTCATTTTGATTGCTGATATGGATCCTGGTAAAAATAAATATGGATTTGTTTATTGACTCTCTTGGAACATCTTGAATGTCAGCAGTGTGACAACCCCAAAATAGGTCTATTCCATCCAACCTATTCTGAGTCGCCAAATACATGGTACAGAAAACAACTACAACTTTATTACAACAATTGTCGTGCAAAATATAACAACACATATGCTGTGAGTTTGGATACAAATATATACCAAATGTGACTCATGTTCCAACTGTGAACATCACCTCACAATGACACCTTACATAAATGTATAGTCAAAAACTATTTTAGAAATTAGAATCTTTGGGAAGTGCTCAAGGAAACCTTCGTACATGGGAGGCCAGACGTCTAGGTTATGATAGATATCATATGGCCACAGAATTATCCTTGGTTGACCCAATAGACCCCAAAGAAAAACGAGAAGATTACTATCATATTCTTCCCAATGGTGAGTCTTCTCTTGACATATTATTATCTCTACTGTCTCTAATTGAGAATTATACTTCAAACAAACACCAAGATTATATGGGTAGTGCTCGTATATATACTCAGCAAGTGGATGAACACATCCCTGTCTTATGATGACACGAAGTTGTATATCGTTAGACATCTTGTATGATAGTGGCAAACCACCCTTCCAACGTTGGGTACACCTTACCCTATTGGATTCACCAAATAAAACTACTAAATGAACTTTTCTATACTGCTTCGGAAGAACATCCACAGCTAGAGACCACCGTTCTATTTCCCCGTTACCCTCGCTCGACCCAGCTACACTCTTATTACCTGAAAGGAATTGTGAAGCAAAAGGGTGAGCACAACTAGCTCAGTAAAGAATATCATGACTAAAGATAATTAAATTATCAATAGCCTTCATCAATAATAAATCAGAGATTTAGAACATATGGTAAATGATAAAATTTTAACCATAGTTGCAGCGGAACGAGCAATCCATTAGAAGAGTCAAACAGACTATAAAGTCTATTATCTTCTCCATGTTAAAAATTCACCAACAATGTTTTGTCCCTGTAACATCAATCAACAGTTTCTTTCCACAATCATATGAATAACTCATAATCATAATTGTGATTTTAAATTTTTCTTCGCACCCAGGACGAAGAATATTTTCATCACCTGTCTTTACCTGAAACATCAAAGATCATGGTTATACCAAATCACAGTTCCTGTTCATAATCATACTAATAAATCCATCTTTGCACTACGACCAAAGATATTCAACAACAGTTCATCTTTGCACTACAGGCCAAAGATATTCATCAACGTACCATCCTTGCACTACAGACCAAAGATATTCAACAACAATTCATCTTTGCACTACAGGCCAAAGATATTCATCAATAATTCATCTTTGCACTATGGCCAAAGATATTCATCAACAATTCATCTTTGCACTACAGGCCAAAGATATTCCTCAACAGTTCATATTTGCACTACAGGCCAAATATATTCATCAACAGTTCATATTTGCACTACAGGCCAAATATATTAATATCTCAAAGAAATATATAATCATTTCAGAATTTATATAAACAATAATTATAACCATGTTGATCATTTCACCTTTGCACTTAAGCTAAAGATATTCAATTATAAATTCAATGGTCAAGATTATACCAGTCAACAATTCAACTTTGTACTACTGCCCAAAGAGAACCCATAGTCATGATCATACCAATAATTTATCCATCTTTACACTCAAGCGAAAGAGAATTTCAACATCAATGTTATAAAAATGTTATATATGATAATAAATATAATATGATCAAAACATGGATTTAATTTCAAGAGCAATATTCATAAATAAACTATAATTTGGTTAGAAAAAAAAAACCAATTTTGTCATAACTCGTGAATAGTAATTCATGAATAGTGACTCGTGAATAGTAACTCATGAATAGTAACTCGCGAATAGTACTCATGAATAGTAACTCATGAATGGTAACTCATGAATAGTAACTCATGAATAGTAACCCCGACATGAAAAAAGTAAAAATTTCACAATAATATATATACCAATATTTCGGTATAATGATATTGAAAGAATAATATTTCTTAAGCTTATAAACAATTTATTTAAATTGTTTACATTTTACTAATTAATATTTAATCATCATAAAATGCCAACTCTTACAATTTCATAATCAATAACCAAAACCCTCATCAAAAATTTACATATACCTCATATAGGATTCTAAAGCCATAAAATCCTATTTTCCAATTTTCTTTCTTCACAAAACATATTTAATTCATTTACTCATAACTAGACCATTTTCATGAAAAATATCAAATCAGTTCCAAAAATATTTCTTTTCTGAGATTTAGCATAATATAGTCCCATAGTAAACATATATTTTTCTCAGAATTTTTAAAAGATATTTACTATTTTTCATATGGCCAAAACAGCCGAATATTTAGACATTTATCAAAAATTGTACTTTTATCTAAAAATTCTGAAATTTACAGAGTATACTCCTATCATATACATGTACTCCCAATAAAAATTTCATCAATTTTGGAGTTAACCACAAGGAGTTATAAGCGATTACTTTTGAAATAGTCTTTTCTTATAAAATTCATAACTCTTAATCTATACATCCAAAAATCACCATTTTTGGACACAATCAATAAAACTCATCAAAATATCATTTCAAATTTTTCTAGAATTTTCTGAAGGTCAGAAGAAGTACGAACTGAAAAATATAATAACCCTTAAAATCCCTTTTACTATCCCTTACCTCAAAAGAGCAGTACTTCTGATCGGTATAAGGCTGAAGGAAACTTGCACTGATGAATAGAAACTCACAGAGTATTTAAATACTCACAAAATACACTCAATAATCTAGAGAGAGAAAGAGAGAAAACTTATGAATTCTGGTGTGATTTTCAATTCTAACTTAGCTCTCTATTTATAGAAAAATGTTAGCATGCCGAAGCAGACTTAACCTGCAACCTGATGGCTTTACCTGCTACTATTCTCACCCACCATATTTAAATAAAAATCTCAGCACATTTCTTTACCAACTAAGAGTGGGGCCCACCAATTCTAGAATTTTCCACCAAAATCATAAACTCTAAAAATTCAATAATTTCTGAACCAGTCATCTCGTAAAATTCATAATAAATCATACGTTCATTTTTAACGGTTCAAAATTTGTGGACATATACTCAACTTATATATGTATAACATATCCAAAAATTACCACGATCCAACGGTCGGATTAAAATTATAATCCTCGCAAAATATCTTAAAAACCCTAATTTGATTTTCAATACCTCCGTTCCGACAAAAATACAGATAAAACACCTCAACATTAACTCCTTCATTTTTAACCACAAAAATATATCCCTCATTTATATCTAAATAAAATAAATATTTCCTTATCATATGAATCAATAATTAATTATTCACAAATAATATTACAGAATCACATTTATGACAACCAGGCCGTTCCTAGGAAAGAGGGGGCTTTCCAATAAGAATTTCTCCTTACTGGCGCGTAATTTGGTGACCAAACCTTTTCTTAGACAGAACTTTCTAGAAATTACCAATAATGTTATCTAATAATATTATTCAAATAATATGAATTATTGATCTGATAATGGGAAATACTGTGCAGTGACAATTATTGAACAACAATAATATAAAATTTCAGCGTAGCAATTATTGAATCAATAAAATAAAATATTGAACAGTAATTACTGTAACAATTATTGAGTAGTGCCTTCTTACGTAAGAATCAATAATTTTAAAAATACTATGCAATACCGTGTGCTACTGTGCAATAACGCGTATTACTGTATTTTAACCATCGGGTATTCCAACAGTGTTAACGGTAACAACTACGCCGTTATTTGTAAAAACTCAAATTTATCATTTTCTTCACCCAACAGTTATTCTGTTATGGGGCCCACAAATGGCTGCGTCGTCGTACGAATATTCCCCGACAGAAAGAATATTCCATGACCAAACGAATATTCCCCGGCAACAATGAATATTTTATAACCACTTGTGTGTTTTGAAAAAAAATTCATATATCACCCTTAACTTTAACATTTATCAATTTAACCTTTTACTGAATAGTAATTATAAGAAAAATTGAATACTTTTATTTCATAAAATTCGGGGTCTTACAATCTCCCCTCCTTATGAAATTTCGTCCCCGAAATTTACGTACCTGGTATTTCGAAGAGTTAAGAATACCTTGCTTCCATTTCAGATTCTATCTCTCAGATCATCACGATTTCTCCATTGCTCATCTCCCATGATAACTTCATTTGGGTTCCTCATTTGTTGGGAAGTCATGACAACCGCCATCCCTCGAACTACTCGACTTTGACTTGTCTGGAGCAGCATTTGGCGTCATCATTACCGTTAGAATATACCTTTCTATAGGACATATTCCTCCTTCAATTGCCTCTTCGTACTCCTCATTCATGATCTGAATCATCAATCTTCGATCCATATCGGATTCAGGTTGACCGCTATGTACAGGGTAATTCAAAAATCGATGTTGGGTTCTCCCAATTGCTTTACAAAAAGAGAAATTCATATCATCTATTTTAGGCTTCTTAGATCGAACATCTCTTTCCACAATATCCACGTGTCGTGCGGCTTTTGCCCATGCATCACTTATTCTCAATCGTTCAGTTTTTTCTTCTTTCAGCTCAGATTCCATTTTTATCATCTTATACTCTGCCAAAGAATGCTTCTGTTCAAGCATCACATATCGGGTAACACAAGTTTGAATTGTTGCATCCTTTTGTTCCACGACCGCCTGTCGTTCTTCTGCCTGCTCTTCTAACTCATGAATACGATTTTGAAATTCTACATTTTGATCATATAATACCTCTAATAAACTCTCCTCAGGTACTTCTTCTTCCTCTTCTTCCTCAGTCTCAGCTGTTACCTCTGCGACTATCTCGGGTGTAACTATCAATTTTTCACTCATCACATGGATATCTCTAATTCCTTCTTCGTCTGACATCACATTATCACGGTTAGTGATTAGAGGTATCCCCACAGTCTCATTCACTCCATTGTTTGCATTCTCAACTGCCATTCTCAAATACTTCCATAAAACAATGGTTAATTAAACAAATTAACATATCACATAATATCCCAATATTATGACTGACCAACAAATAAGCTTAGGTAGGACACACTAGCGAAGGATTTACTCATCTCTCCCCTCCTAGTTGTATTTCCCGATCTCCGCCAGAGATCATATCCCTAAGCTCTGATACCAAATGTGACATTGGACACCATCATGTGTCAGCACCTCACAAAGGTACCTATCAGCTTGCCACCGCAGAACGGCGTCCCCTACGGAGTGTCTGGCTTCGGTGCATTCCCCATCAACAGGATGTCACCAGATAGAGGCTCGGGGCTCTTTACTTATGGCTCTGATACCAACTGTGACAACCCCAAAATAGGTCTATTCCATCCAACCTATTCTGAGTCGCCAAATACATGGTACAGAAAATAACTACAACTTTATTACAACAATTGTCGTGCAAAATATAACAACACATATGCTGTGAGTTTGGATACAAATATATACCAAATGTGACTCATGTTCCAACTGTGAACATCACCTCACAATGACACCTTACATAAAGGTATAGTCAAAAACTATTTTAGAAATTAGAATCTTTGGGAAGTGCTCAAGGAAACCTTCGTACATGGGAGGCCAGGCGTCTAGGTTATGATAGATATCATATGGCCACAGAATTATCCTTGGTTGATCCAATAGACCCCAAAGAAAAACGAGAAGATTACTATCATATTCTTCCCAATGGTGAGTCTTCTCTTGACATATCATTATCTCTACTATCTCTAATTAAGAATTATACTTCAAACAAATACCAAGATTATATAGGTAGTGCTCGTATATATACTCAGTAAGTGGATGAACACATCCCTGTCTTATGATGACACGAGGTTGTATGTCGTTAGACATCTTGTATGATAGTGGCAAACCACCCTTCCAACGTTGGGTACACCTTACCCTATTGGATTCACCAAATAAAACTACTAAATGAACTTTTCTATACTGCTTCGGGAGAACATCCACAGCTAGAGACCACCGTTCTATTTCTCCGTTACCCTCGCTCAACCCAGCTACACTCTTATTACCTGAAAGGAATTGTGAAGCAAAAGGGTGAGCACAACTAGCTCAGTAAAGAATATCATGACTAAAGATAATTAAATTATCAATAGCCTTCATAAATAATAAATCAGAGATTTAGAACATATAGTAAATGATAAAAATTTCAACCATAGTTGCAGCGGAACGAGCAATCCATTAGAAGAGTCAAATAGACTATAAAGTCTATTATCTTCTCCATGTTAAAAATTCACCAACAATGTTTTATCCCTGTAACATCAATCAACAGTTCCTTTCCACAATCATATGAATAACTCATAATCATAATTGTGATTCTAAATTTTTCTTCGCACCCAGGACGAAGAATATTTTCATCACCTGTCTTTACCTGAAATATCAAAGATCATGGTTATACCAAATCACAGTTCCTGTTCATAATCATACTAATAAATCCATCTTTGCACTACAACCAAAGATATTCATCAACAGACCATCTTTGCACTACAGACCAAAGATATTCAACAACAGTTCATCTTTGCACTACAGGCCAAAGATATTCATCAATAATTCATCTTTGCACTATGGCCAAAGATATTCATCAACAATTCATCTTTGCACTACAGGCCAAAGATATTCCTCAACAGTTCATATTTGTACTACAGGCCAAATATATTCATCAACAGTTCATATTTACATTACAGGCCAAATATATTAATATCTCAAAGAAATATATAATCATTTCAGAATTTATATAAACAATAATTATAACCATGTTGATCATTTCACCTTTGCACTTAAGCTAAAGATATTCAATTATAAATTCAATGGTCAAGATCATACCAGTCAACAATTCAACTTTGCACTACTGGCCAAAGAGAACCCATAGTCATGATCATACCAATAATTTACTCATCTTTACACTCAAGCGAAAGAGAATTTTAACATCAAGGTTATAAAAATGTTATATATGATAATAAATATAATATGATCAAAATATGGATTTAATTTCAAGAGCAATATTCATAAATAAACTATAATTTGGTTAGAAAAAAAAACTAATTTTGTCATGAATAGTAACTCGTGAATAGTAACTCGCGAATAGTACTCATGAATAGTAACTCATGAATGGTAACTCATGAATAGTAACTCATGAATAGTAACCCCGACATGAAAAAGGTAGAAATTCCACAATAATATATATACCAATATTTCGGTATAATGATATTGAAAGAATAATATTTCTTAAGCTTATAAACAATTTATTTAAATTGTTTACATTTTACTAATTAATATTTAATCATCATAAAATGCCAACTCTTACAATTTCATAATCAATAACCAAAACCCTCATCAAAAATTTGCATATACCTCATATAGGATTCTAAAGCCATAAAATCCTATTTTCCAATTTTCTTTCTTCACAAAACATATTTAATTCATTTACTCATAACTAGACCATTTTCATGAAAAATATCAAATCAGTTCCAAAAATATTTCTTTTCTGAGATTTAGCATAATATAGTCCCATAGTAAACATATATTTTTCTCAGAATTTTTAAAAGATATTTACTATTTTTCATATGGCCAAAACAGCCGAATATTTAGACATTTATCAAAAATTGTACTTTTATCTAAAAATTCTGAAATTTACAGAGTATACTCCTATTATATACATGTACTCCCAATAAAAATTTCATCAATTTTGGAGTTAACCACAAGGAGTTATAAGCGATTACTTTTGAAATAGTCTTTTCTTATAAAATTCATAACTCTTAATCTATACATCCAAAAATCACCATTTTTGGACACAATCAATAAAACTCATCAAAATATCATTTCAAATTTTTCTAGAATTTTCTGAAGGTCAGAAGAAGTACGAACTGAAAAATATAATAACCCTTAAAATCCCTTTTACTATCCCTTACCTCAAAAGAGCAGTACTTCTGATCGGTATAAGGCTGAAGGAAACTTGCACTGATGAATAGAAACTCACAGAGTATTTAAATACTCACAAAATACACTCAATAATCTAGAGAGAGAAAGAGAGAAAACTTATGAATTCTGGTGTGATTTTCAATTCTAACTTAGCTCTCTATTTATAGAAAAATGTTAGCATGCCGAAGCAGACTTAACCTGCAACCTGATGGCTTTACCTGCTACTATTCTCACCCACCATATTTAAATAAAAATCTCAGCACATTTCTTTACCAACTAAGAGTGGGGCCCACCAATTCTAGAATTTTCCACCAAAATCATAAACTCTAAAAATTCAACAATTTCTGAACCAGTCATCTCGTAAAATTCATAATAAATCATACGTTCATTTTTAACGGCTCAAAATTTGTGGACATGTACTCAACTTATATATGTATAACATATCCAAAAATTACCACGATTCAACGGTCGGATTAAAATTATAATCCTCGCAAAATATCTTAAAAACCCTAATTTGATTTTCAATACCTCCGTTCCGACAAAAATACAGATAAAACACCTCAACATTAACTCCTTCATTTTTAACCACAAAAATATATCCCTCATTTATATCCAAATAAAATAAATATTTCCTTATCATATGAATCAATAATTAATTATTTACAAATAATATTACAGAATCACATTTATGACAACCAGACCGTTCCTAAGAAAGAGGGGGCTTTCCAATAAGAATTTCTCCTTACTGACGCGCAATTAGGTGACCAAACCTCTCCTTAGACAGAACTTTCTAGACATTGCCAATAATGTTATCTAATAATATTATTCAAATAATATAAATTATTGATCTGATAATGGAAAATACTGTGCAGTGACAATTATTGAACAACAATAATATAAAATTTCAACGTAGCAATTATTGAATCAATAAAATAAAATACTGAACAGTAATTACTGTAACAATTATTGAGTAGTGCCTTCTTACGTAAGAATCAATAATTTTAAAAATACTATGCAATACTGTGTGCTACTGTGCAATAACGCGTATTACTGTATTTTAACCACCGGGTATTCCAACAGTGTTAACGGTAACAACTACGTCGTTATTTGTAAAAACTCAAATTTGTCGTTTTCTTCACCCGACAGTTATTCTGTTATGGGGCCCACAAATGGCTGCGTCGTCGTACGAATATTCCCCGACAAAAAGAATATTCCACGACCAAACGAAAATTTCCCGACAACAATGAATATTTTATAACCACTTGTGTGTTTTGAAAAAAAATTCATATATCACCCTTAACTTTAACATTTATCAATTTAACCATTTACTGAATAGTAATTATAAAAAAAATTGAATACTTTTATTTCATAAAATTCGGGGTCTTACAAGCAGTATCTGCTGAAGAAGAACGATTGTGGAGTATAGTAAGAGCTAATTCTCTGGATTTCGTTGCATGGACTGCCCTGATAGAAGAGACAGAGAAAGCAGCAGAGGTATGTTAATTGATAGTGTTGGTTACTATTGGAGAACATTGTGCTTGGTGTCTTGACCCTATGTTTTGTTGTTATTCAGAAACAAAATTTTGTTGTGTAGTTCATTTTAGTTTTATATGTTGTTGTTCCAAGTTTGACCATCCCTTACCTTTGACTACCCTTGGTACGGAAAAAAAAGGAAAATGATGAATCAACTATATCATCAAAATAATTCAGTAGTAAATGTTTCACCATTTTAGATTTACAACTCCTTTAAATAAATCCAGTTGGTGACATGGATCCCATCTCATGGTTGAACCCACTGTCCTATTGTTTCTTGTTTGTCTTATTTTAATATTTCATATTGATATAAAATTTTAATCAAAGAAATCTGGTGTTTCTAGGTGTTGTACATCACATCTTTCACTAACGTGTTGCTTCATTTTCTTTGTTGTAGCATCTTGGGAGGAGCAGTGAATTTCATGTGGCATCAACTTATCGGCTGTGTACGAAAGGTCTTCGACATCAACTCATTAATTCATTTGTAGTTTCTACAGTACTATGTAACATGTTCATTTATATTTATATTGAAAAGTGAATTTGAGATGCATATCTGGATAGTTTGGTATATATTTTGTGGATGTAGTAATTTGAAACTGTAAACTAATGGTATTATTGGAATGTATTTTGAATGATTAATACATTTTGACTTTAAATTTAAATGAGAATTTAAACTTTTTAGCTATATATCATGGCATTAGCATATTGCAGGTGCATTGGTAATATAGGTGAACCACAACATTTTTTTTTCTTTTTTTTTTCTTTTTCTACAACATTTTAAAAATATTGTATATTTGTATAAATAAATGACACCTTCTAAACGTTGTATAAATTGGTTAAAAACGTTGTCTGATATATTAAACTACAACGTTTTTATCCAGAAAACGTTGTGGAATGATACATTCCACAACGTTTTTAAGCATCTACTAATTTATGGAAAACAAATCTACAACATTTTTTTCTTAAAAAACGTTGTGTAATGTGCTTAACTACAACGTTTTAAAAACGTTGTGTAAGGGTGTCAAATAGATGACACCCTTAACCACGACGTTTTTCTGACTGAAAGTACAACGTTTTTTCTGCGTTATCTATTTACTGTTTTGTAGTAGTGGTGAATGAGATTGTGAGATTGTATGGCATGTCAGTATCCATAGTTTCAGATTGTGACCCAAGATTCACTTCACGATTGGGGATCATGTATTGTTACGTATTGCTCCATAGAAGGGAGTTACAAGTTTAGGATAGAGAGGAAAGCTCAATTCACGATTTGTTGGTCCATTTGAGATTCTTGACCGAGTACGAAATGTTGTCTCTAGACTCACATTACCCCCAAGCATGTCTCATGTTCATAATGTTTTTCACATAATTGTGCTTCGTAAATATGTGAAATACCCAAACCACATTATTGAGTTAGAACCAGACGAGATAACCAAAGATTTAACATACGAAGAGGTACCTGTCAAGATCTTGGATAGGAAGGAGCATGTCCTACGTACAAAGGTTATACCACAAGTCAAAGTTTTGTGGAGGAACCATGCTATTGAAGAAATAACCTGAGAGTTGGAATCGAAAATAAAAATGAGATATCCTTTCTTTTTTGAAACACCAGGTACGTACGTCAATTTTGAGGACGAAATTTTATAAGGAGGGGAGGTTGTAAGACCCCAACTTTTTATAAATAAAATTAAATTTTCTCTAATTATTATTTTGAATAGAAAGGTGTTAATTTGATATAATGCTTTGGTTATGGGTGAAATGTGCAATTTTTACAAAATAAGCAAGTGGTTATAAAATATTCATTGTTGTCGGGGACTATTCGTTTGGTCATGGAATATTCTTACTGTCGGAGAATATTCGTACGATGGCGCAGCCATTTGTGGGCCCATAACGAAAAACTGTCGCATGAAGAAAACGACAAGTATGAGTTTTTTTATAAATAATGGCGTAGTTGTTATCGTTAACACTGTCGAAATACTCGGTGGTTAAAGTACAGTTATGCGCGTGGTTGCACAGTAGCACACGGTATTGCACAATATTTTTTGAATTATTGATTCTTACGTAAGAAGGCACTACTCAATAATTGCTACAGTAATCACTGTTCAATATTTTATTTTATTGATTCAATAATTGCTACGTTGATATTTTATATTATTATTGTTTCAATAATTGTTACTGCACAGTATTTCTCATTATCATATCAATAAATCATATTATTTAAATAATATTATTAGATAACATTATTGGCAATGTCTAAGAAATTTCTGTCTAGAAAAGGGGTTTGGTCACCTAATTGCGCGCCAGTAAGAAGAAATCCTTATCGGAAAGACCCCCCTTTCCTGGGAAAGACCTGGTTGTCATTATTGTGATTCTATAATATTATTTTTGAATAATTAATTATTGATTTATATGATAAGAAAATATTTATTTTATGTGGATATTAATGAAGGAATTAATGCTGAGGTGTTTTATCAGTATTTTTTCAGAATTGAGGTATTAAAAATCATCCGTATGTGGATTTCGGTCATTTTCTATTTGGAATTTAGAAAAATTTTCTTCTACAAAGTTGTAGAGAATTAAATTTCTTATAAAATGGACATAAAATTCGTATTTTTATGATAAAAGGGCTATTTATTATGAATTATTGAAGTTTCTGAATATTGTTTAAATTTAAAACATTTTTGAAAATTTTCTAGAATGGTGGGTGGGCCCCACTCTTGTCCTTGTTGGTGTGCTGAGAATTTTTTTTCAATGGTGGTGTGTGTGAATAGCAGCAGGTAAAGCCATTAGGTAGCATGTTAAGTCTACTTTGACGTTCTAGTATTTTTCTATAAATAGGGTGCTTAGGTTAGAATTAAAAATCACACCAGAATCAGAAATTTTCTCTCTATAATATCGAGCGTATTTTTGTGAGTATTTAGATAATTTGAGGGTTGCTATTCAGTGCAAATTTTCTTCAACATTATATCTGATATTCCAGTCAGAAGTACTGTTCTTTTGAGGTAAGGGATGTTATTTTCTTCGTAAATGATGTTATTACGTTCAATATCATTATACTGAAATATTGGTATGAATTTTATTATGAAATTTTTACCTTTTTATGTCGAGGTTACTATTCACGTATACGACACTATTCACGAATACGATACTATTCACGAGTATGATTTTTCTTAGGAAATTATTACCTTTTCGTGTCGGGGTTACTATTTGTAACGACCCCAAAATTCATACAATTCAATTATCGACTTTGGTCGTTAATAAAATGTTTAACTTCTGATTTTGCTTCATTATTCGATGTTAAACTTAATAATATGCAGAATAATTTAAACTTTTATACATTTCTTTCTGTATTGCCCTAAATCGCAACCTTTACATCACATCTCTTTTGTGACACCCTCAAATTCAGTACTTAAATTTCCACATGCTTTGGTGTTCACTATTCAAATATCTTATATCTATCTACCCATAATAAATGAAAACATTAATAGATAGAAATCAATCCTCTCCTTAAGGAGTTACATCATCTGAATTAAATACATCAATCCCAGGTCATACTAACCTTAAATCTTAACTGCGGAAACATAAACAATTTATAGTCTTACACAACATCAACATAAGTCTTAACACATAAGTTCAACATCACATAAAACAACAAGTCTTCATCACTTGTTAATCTTTCCCCTGCCCTTGCTAGTAGAAGGCTCATCGGATCTTTCGTTCTTAACTGCAATGTTATTATTACGCAAGAGTGAGCACGATTGTCCACAAGTATAACAATGAAATAACAATATAATAACATGCGACTGAATCAAAAACTTCTGAAATAAAACTCAACTTTTGAATCAATAATGAATAACAAGAATCAAAAGAATTCTGAGGGTCATAAGACCTTGAACTATGTCCTAGGTATCAAGGGTTATACTTGAAACCTTTAACAGTCATAAGACAATGAACTCTTCTTCTCGTACTTAGGGGGATAAGCCCTTAGTACCATACTGTGCACAATATCTTAACGCTAACACATAAGTAATCCCTATACAGGGTTGCTCATCTCAGTTTGACATTAGAGTCCGCACCAAAAAAAGTTTGGTTTGGATAAATCAATAAGGGTTCTGAAATTTAGAACGTTCATCAACTATGGACTAGTTGAATCAATAAGGATTCACTAGTCTAACAAGGTTCAACAATAAATGATATTTAAATTGAATAACAATCTCAAGAGGTATACAATAGAACAATTATTGTATAACAGAATCATACTTTGAAAAGATAAATAATCTTTAATATAACAAATTGAACTTGATTAATAATAATGAGAATTTACTCGACGAAATTAATAAACTTGAATAACGATAACAAGTAAGGTTAGGAAACTTGCCTCGTGCGTAGATTACACGTTAATTATACACGTTCCTTGATTTAATCCTATATACCATTCATATTCACAATACTAGTTAATTATAATGTAACTAATCATCACAAGTTCATTCTTTTTGTCTAACTCAGATTATGACTATACTTAGTCAATTTATCAAACTTATTGTCACACAATTTACACCTCACGAATAATAAGCTAACTATGCATTCAATAATTTAATTCACACTTAAATGCATTATTAACATGTTAAGAATCTATTCTAACATCTCATTGTACTTCTAACATATTTTTATGTTCATTAATTTAGGTTAATAACACATTCATGTACTTAAACACTTTAAAATTTTCGTTTCTGAACATTCTGGAGAATGGCGCTGCGGCGCCACTGTTGTGCTTGCTTTCAGTGCTGCGGCGCTGCCCGCGCTGCGGCCAGGTTACTGGCGCTGCGGCGTGGCTCGAGCTGTGGCGCGGTTCTTATGCCTGCAACCGGCGCTGCGGCGCGGCGAACCAGACTCAGAACCTGCAGTTCGCGAAAATTGCAGAACATGCCAATTTCTACCAATTTCTTAAATCAATACATGAAATTAAGCATAACCAGACATTGTAATACACATATACTTACTACTCAACCCTTCTAGTATGATTTTAACATGTTAAAACACATATTTTGCAGAATCAACACATGTAATTTACTGTTCTTGGTGTTTTTGAAAGTTTTGAATACAAAACATGAAAATCAACACTATTGGTTCGTTATAACACCGAATCCTTTCATTTAAAGTTTGGTCTCTTCGTTTTAATATACATAATCCTTTACAAGCATAAACTTATGATATAACCTATGATAGACGTATCAAATTTGGTATGTAAGGCCATATGGCCATATTTTATACTCTGTAATTTTGTAGCAACAATATACGACGTATTTTATGAAATTGATGCTATGGTTTATACAATATATATATATATATATATATATATATATATATATATATATATATATATATATATATATATATATATATATATATATATATATATAATACAACATGTTATACTTAACATATTAACACATAAATTTTTTTTAATTTTTTTTTACTCCTTTCCCCATTACAGAGATTTTACAGAACATAAAGCCATATTCTTAAAAACTTAAACAACGTAAAAATAGAAATTAGGTTAAAGGAATTACCCAGAGTATTAGTGTAGATTAGGAGAGCCTTGATAACCCTTTCTCAGTTACTAAATCAATCACACACTCACAAATTCTCTCAACTTCACAATTTCTCTCTGTGATAGCTTAGTTCCAGACTTAGAAAAATAAAGAAGACGTATACGATTTTTATAAAAAGAAACTGAGCGGAGAGTGGTGGTCAGTTACCTAGTAATGGTTAACTACTCACAACCTCCACTAAGGCCTCGTTTGGCAAGCCTTAAATGGCTCAAAACTATTTAATTTAATAAATCCTTTATACCATAGTTTAATAATGTCACACCCATTTATACAATAACTCAAATATATTATTTAATTTAATTTGAATAAAATATAATAATTTCTCATTAATTCACATAGTCATATAATTAATTTTCTCATTAATTATAAAATAATATTAGGCTAATTAAATATTTCTTTTAATTCAATAAACTCACATAATTACATACTTTGAATAATAAAATTCTTCACATTAATTTAATAAATATAATACATATAATTAAATTAATCTATCACAATTGCATCAATTAATTATTTAATCTAATAATTAAATCATCGAAAATATTTATTTAATTCAATAAATATTAAAATTAAATTACAAAATCTCGTTTGTCACATCTTCAATTCAAATTTATATCATGAATCGGTTCAACAAAATGAATATTCTTAGTCTTACATCATAAATAGATATCCAAATACACTGGATAGCTTAACTTACAATTCAACAACATATTACATTCAAAATATTAAATACGTTTCTCATAAAACATAAGTAATCTTCGCGAATATGGATCTCTATAATTCACTTAGCACATATCCTTACCTTGAAATCTTTAACATGCAAAAGTGATTATTTACAAGGGTGAGCTCGACAGCCCAGCAAAATCTAACAGTTTTCATGCATCACATAGCACATAATAACATGCTCAACATATATCTCATAAACATTGGACTAACATATCATACATTCTGCATTTCATATAACAAGTATAAAGATTGAGTTCCTTACTCAATCAATATTTATTATTCAATCAACGTAGTCATAAATTGACTTTAGCGTTTCACACTTTCAATATATATAAAACACTTCATGCTCTTTGCAACAAATATTTAAAACAGTTCATCATCAAGTTCACATAACAAAGGAATTGAAAGACTTGCCTTGATCGTTGTTTACCAGTAACAGATTAACAGTTTACATAACTTATCTAATACATCAATAAAATAATAATAAAATCCATTAAGAGTTAATTATATGCTCATTCTTAGCACTATGATACCAGAATAACAAATTTATATTTTTAACAATCATAGTATTGCATTACATCATTAATTACAGACTTTGTGCAAAACAAAAGTCATTTCTGGATATTCTGTTAACCGTCGCTGCGGCGCCACAGTTTGTACTGTGGTCGGCGCTGCGGGGCAATTATGGCGATGTGGCACGACTCACATGCAGTGGAGTGGCGCTGTGGCGTGACAGTGGGGCTGCGGCACGATGCCTAGGTCAAGCAGTGGCGCTGCAGCGCGAGGGTCGTGCTGCAGCTCTAACTTTGGCGCTAAGGCGCGAAGTTTAGAGCCGGGGCGCTGTTTTTGGCGCTGAGGCTCCGAGTTACAGAACCAAGCACGAAGAACAGAACAAAGCTAACTTTGTTGTTGTATCTTAATTTCTAACAACAATTTATAATGTATAACTCATGTAAACTACACATAAATATTATCAAGCATACCAATACCCATTTAAAACAATTAAACAACAATTTTAGAAAACTTAAATATTTGAAAGTACTGTTTTAATACCAAAACTCCATGGTTGATATTATCTGACAAACTTAACTATAATTCCACGATTATAAACCAAATTGATTCCTTTACACTATGTTCTCTTTATTTTTTACCTAATTAACATAATCACCGTTCAATTTTACAATTAGCATACAATCAATTACTAATTTTGTTATCATACTAAACATGTTCATGCATATATTTTTACTGTAAAAACCATTCCCTTCCTTTAACACGTAATTAGCATACACTCACTTATATATATATATATATATATATATATATATATATATATATATATATATATATATATGCTAGTTATACTATTACAATTACCTAAACTTGCAATTATTCAGTTAATATAACAATTTAAGAGAACTTGAACTTCACAGAGAATTTGTAAAGAACTTTATATTACAATTAAGAACACAGAGAACGTAAAACATATATACATATATAGTATTAAGATTATGGGAAAATACATTTTTGTTGCTTGCTTGCTTAATCCTTGTTAACCACCGCAATCTCTCACCAGTCTCTCTCAAACTCTAACAAGTCTCTCTCAAAACTCTCTGTAACTATTCTTCTTTTCTTTTCTTAGGCTTCAGCCAATTACACTATACGTAAAATAAAAATAAAACCAACATGCGTCTTTTCAAACGTTTTTAAAAAAAAACTGACGCTACTAATGACCTTATTAAATCAGCGGTTAACAAAAATTATTATATTTTATTTATTTAATTTATATTATTAATAATTCAAAATTTAAAAATTCAAAAGCCATAAGGCTCCGTTTGGCAAAACTCTTTAAAACTTAAAGACTTAATATAGCCTTGTTTGGCAAAACTAAATTAAACTCTTTTAATTTATTTTAATAACTACTTTATAGTATAGTTATTTGTCACACTTTATTTAATTAAGTTTTCATACTTAATTTAATTAATTCTAATAACAATTTATTGAATAAATCATTTAATCATTATAAACTCTCTAACTTAATTATTAAATTAAATTAGAATACTATCTCATAACAATTAATTTTCTTAACTCGTTAATTATTTATCAAACAAATAATTAACCAAATCAAATCAAATCAATTAAACAAATATTTATTCAAAAATAAACACATCCATTAAATATTTATATAATTTAATAAATATTTTAAAAAAATTATAATTAAAATTCTGAATTGTTACATCCTTCCCTCCTTACAAGGATTCCGTCCTCGAAATCAAAAAAACCTCCCTTACTCAGTTTTCACTAAATCTCTTTTCAAAATTTATCGTTGAATATCTTCAACATATTATCTTAATATAGGTTTTATATTTCCTACTACATTCATTACTTCAACAAATTCTAGGTTTTATTTCATAACTTTCACTTGAACTCAATTATATTTTGAGTATTATATATTCTTTAACCCATTCATTTCTTTTTTCTAAGGATCGTTATCATGAACACTCGGGATATTACATTCACCATTTCTTCTAAGAATTTCATCCTTGAAATTTTTATCTATTAATCCTTATTCATTTAATCTATCAAAATAGATTTTACGTTAATACTTTATTCATTCATTGGGTTCTATAACCACTTTCTTTTCACAAAGATCTTTCTACAATTATTAACTTTTCTATTAAAAGTTTTTATATTATTCTTTGATAACTCATCTCCTTCTCATTTCAAAATTTCTTTTTTCACTTATTCAATATATTCATCATTCAGTGTCGCATTCTACGACTTACTTCTTTTTAAGGAATATCATCCTTACCATATTTACCTTTTAGAATAACAAGAATCTTCCACAATTGCTTAATAATTGGGAAGCAGTATGAATAGCTTAGGAATTTAAAAGATTCTCGAATCATGCTGAGGGACATAAGACCTTGAACTACGTCCACGGTTATAAGTACTCTTTCAACTTAAACCTTAGCAGTCATTAGACTATAGGGACTCCCGTACTTAGGGTGTTAAGCCCTTCGTACGATGTATTGTACACAAATATTTAAACGCTATGCATATGTCCATAGTTATAAGCAATCTTTTAACTTAAACTTTAACAGTCATAAGACTATAGGGACTCCTCGTACTTAGGGGGATCAGCCCTTCGTACAATGTATTATGAACAAACATCTAAACGCCTCCACGTAATCTCCTATAAAAGGGTTGTTCATCTTAGCTTTTTAACATCTGAATCCGCACCAAAACAATTTAGTTCGGCATAACTTCTTAAGAAATGCTTGAATTTCATAAACATTTATCTAGCTGAATCAAATAGCTTAGACTCATACCAATAATTTGAATATTAATCGAAACATGTCTGGCCAAATTCAATTGGCAATAATTTATCTTTAAAATTCTAAAAATCATTTTATGTCGTTATGATACCGCACTGTATTTACAGTCCGTTTGAGGATTCCGTCATTTTGTGACTTTGTCATACTACATCATACCATAGTGGGCTGACGATCCTTAGATCACATTTAACACTAAGTAATATAGCATTGATGACTCCATCGTTTTTATCATATCTGCACCAGGTTCCTTGATGCATTGATGATATAAAAAAAATACATTTTGATATATTTCAAATTATTTTTGTCTAGCCGAAGCAATTAGCATAGACATATGAATAACGGTATTGTTTTTAAAACTCATTGATTTGATCATTTGATCCAATATTTTTTAAGAAAATAGAAGTGCAAACATCAGCACGAAGTCAATAAATTTTGAAAATCTAGCATAGCTAGTAGATTTAGAATATCCAGTATCCATCAACTTCAATCTTTCTATAATGATCCATTGCTTAATTAGTCTATCTATTCATATCATCCTCAATACTCCATTCACACTTATCTATACCCCAGTTCATCAAACTTACCACACTTTGGAAGTTCAAGAACTTAATTGCCACAATAATGTAAAATCCCAACTTTTTGAATAAAGATGATTTTTCTATAAATATTATTTTTGAATATTATGGAGTGAAATTGATATAATGTTATAGTTGTGGGTAATATTTATAAATTTTGTAAAGTACTCAAGTTGTTATATAATATTCGATTGGTCTGGAAATATTCGTTTTAACAGGGAATATTCGTACAACGGCACAATCATTGGTGGACTCCGCAACAGAATTATTGTCGGATTGAGAAAGCGACAAAAAATACTTTATGAAAATAATGGCGGAAGTTTTACCGTTAACTGTTGAAACACCCGGTGTTAAAAGTACAGCAATACGCGTGGTTGCATAGTAGCACACGGTATTGATTATTGATGTTTACGTGAGAAGTCACTCAGTTTTGCTTATTTTTGAACCCCCATTTACCCATTTTTTTTAAAATAATCGGTAGAAAGTTATTCAGTATTATATATATATATATATATATATATATATATATATATATATATATAGTGGTGTGGCCCATGAATAAAGGAAATGAAATGTTTAGTCACATGGGGGGAGACATTTACGGGTGGAAATTGTGGGAATTAGACAAGTGGTCTTTATTTGCCAACTAGTACCAAATTGCTTTATGACTTTAGTGGTTGATATTATGTCCCAATATGAAGGCTTTCAAAATTCTATTGACTTAAGTGTTTTTTTTTGGGGTGTATGAAGTGTAATAGGCGGCGGGGCAAATTTTATATATATATAAATTCTGTTTTATTATATAATAAATAGAATATATTATATTTTATTTAAAAGATTTTGCTTTAAATATGGACCGTCAGATTAAAGTAAATCAATCTGGACCGTTCATGAGTTAGTTACTATGCAATCTATTTTTCTATAAATAGAAGCTCATTCCTTCATTATTTCTTACGAATTCACTAAAACTCCAGAGATAGAAATTATAGAGAAACTATAGAAAAGTATTCTGCTACTTCCATACTCTTATATTCAGTTCTTTTTACGGTAAGGGGTGTTATTCTTTCTTAATCATGAATAAAACTGTTGTTATTCCATTGCTTATTATTCTGTTGGAATAACCTGTATACACGGTCTACCCTATACTTGGTGACATTCTTCTATTATTCTGTTGGAACATCCTGTCTGTGTGTTTTACACCGGACCTGATTCCGTCTTTATTATTATTCTGTTAAAACATCATGTCTGTGTGTTTTACACCGGACCTAGTTCCGTCTTTATTATTATTCTGTTGGAACATCCTGTCTGTGTGTTTTACACCGGACCTGGTTTCGTATTTATTATTATTCTGTTGGAATAACCTGTCTGTGCGGTCTATCGCATGCATGGTGATTTCTTTTGTTATTCCATTCTTTATTATACTCAGTTGGTTAAAGTTTTGACTTCTATACTCCATGAAATTAATGGGATATCCTTGATATTTTTGCTTCCTCCAGTATCTTTTCGTGGAAATATTCTTCTGAGCATTCTTGAATTTTACTCCACAAAGCAGCATCATGTTGACAATTTGGACGTTATTAGTTCCTGGATAAATTAATTTTTGAACTTGTTTTATTGAATTCTTATATCATTGTCATCATCCTCATGTTTATATTATGTTAAAAGTCATCTGTGTCCTGTAGTGCATAGATGAACTTGGTATGATTATGACCAGGGATTATTCGGTGTAATCATGACCGTAATGTTACAAGTGATGTGGTAAAAGTCCTTATTGGCCCATAGTGCATTGATGGACAGTTGTTGGCATGATCATGACCATTAATGAATACACAAATATTCTTGGCCCGTAGTGCATGGATAATTGTGATCGTGATACTAAAGAATATCCTTGGCCGTAGTGCAGGGGGGATTCGATGATGTGAAATATTTATTAAGCTGAGTCTCAGTGATAACAGTGATGAAAAACCTTTTAAATCATAAAAGATAGTAGAGTTTATTTTCTACTTGACTCTTTTAATGGATTGCTTGTTCCGCTGCAGTTAAACTTGATGTCTATTATCTTTTATCAGTTTAACATTGTTGGAGACTAATGATAATTTATTCTGCATTATCTTAGTCATAATATTTCTTACTGGGCTAGTTGAGCTCACCATTTCTTTCACTGTTCTCTTCAGGAAATAAGAATATAGTTGGGACGAGTCGGGGAACGGAGTGATGGTCCAGAGGATAGCATTAGTAGTCCTCATTATTCTGTGAAATAGTGTAATAATAATTGTAATGAGGACTCCTTTTGAGTTTGTATACTCTCTAGTAGACAATATTTGTATTCAAACTCACAGTTTATGTTTTGTCGTATTGTGCATGACAGTTGTATTAGTAAGTTGTATTTGAATTTTGTACCATGTATCTGGCAACCCAAGATGGGTGATGTATACCTAATTTTGGGGGCGTCACAGTTGGTATCAGAGCTTAGGGATATGATCCCTGGCAATGATGTGAGACTAGAACTAGTAGGGGAGAGACGGGAAATTCCTTCGCTAGTATGACCTACCTAAGTTTATTTGGTATTTAATTGATCAGTCAAAGTATATGGATAATATGTTATATGTTATTGAACCTTTGTTTTGTGGCAGTATCTAAAAATGACATCCGAGAATGTTAAAAATAGCAATGGAGCACAAGAGACCGTTGAGTCTCCACATATCAATAATCAAGAGAATGTGCATCAGGAAGGCGACAATCCTCATGCAAACAACAACACTGACCAAATGATGAATGATAGATTGTTCAGAGGCTTTATGCAATTCATGCAACATCAGGCGAGAGCGGCTCCTGTCCAAAATGTAGGTGGAAACACTGAAAACTCTCGGACGGTCACTGCTAAATAGTTCAAGGAGCTGGGACCACCGGAGTTTATAGGAGAGCCAAAACCACATAAGGCGGAAGCATGGATAAAGCAGATCACCAAGATATTTGATGTCTTGGGATGCTCCGAGGAGCAAAAGATTCCCTTCGTCATCTTCATGTTGCGTGAAGAGGCAGATTACTGGTGAGAATCTGTAAAACGTACCCAGCCTGACGCACTCAAGATATCTTGGGAGAAGTTCTAAGAACTATTCAACGACAAGTACTTTTCAGAAAGTATTCGTCACATGAAAGAGGTGGAGTTCATCAAGTTGGAGCAGAATAACATGACTGTGTCGCAGTATGAAGCCAAATTTGCCCAGTTGTCCCGGTTTGCGTCCCACTTGGTGGATAATAAAGAGAGAATGACGCGTATGTTTTTAAGAGGTTTGAAGCCAGAGATACGTCAACATCTTATTTCTTATAAACTGTGTTTGTATTCAGATGTTGTAAATAGGGCTCAGTTAGTGGAGCGCGATAATGAGTCAACGCAACCAAAAGAGAGTAGCCGGTAAAATGATAATACCAATGAGAGCAGTCATCGAAGCGGTGACAACAAGCGTGGAGGGAATCAACAGGCCAGAAATGGTAACCACTTAGGTGGTAATCATGGCCAAAATAATAAGAATGGATATTTCAAGAAGAGGAGATTCAACAATAATGGAAAGACGTCAGCACCAGCACCCATTGTTAAGGAAGGAGAACGACCACCTATCATATGCTTCAAATGCGGAGGAGAGGGACACATCAGTCCAAACTGCGCGATGCCATCCAAAGCATGTTATAATTGTGGAAGAGAAGGTCACCTAGCCCGATTTTATCGTTCACCGAAGACAAGTTCAGCTAGGATGGAGGTACCAAAGGCCGTCCCAGAAAAGTCAAAGCCAGTAGTGTAAGGGAGAGCATTTGTAGTGACCTCCTAGAGAGCAAGGAACCCAAATGAGGTCATCACGGGTAAGCTTATCATAAACTCTAGCGAAATCTATACCTTATTTGATACCGGTTCTACCCATTCTTTTATTTCTCCTACTTGCGCTCAACGATTAAATTTGACTCCAGAGAAATTAGACTTTGACTTATTTGTGGAAACTCCGTTGGGAGAAACCTTCATTATATCCACGGTTTATAAGTCTTGTTTGGTTCAAGTTGGTACCCACACATTACCTGTCGATCTTATTGCATTAAAAATACTTGCATTTGATGTAATTCTAGGGATTGATTGTTTAACTACTCATCATCCAAAAATTGATTGTTTTCGTAAGGTTGTTAGCTTTCATATTCCTAATCGACCTATTATGCGAATTCAAGTAACCAAACCATTAAAATCAATCACTGTCATCTCAAGCCATAAAGCTATTCATTTATTGAAAAATGGATGTCAAGCTTTCTTAGCTCATGTCATAGATCTAAATAAAAAGACGTCAGTTTTGAATAATATTTCTATTGTTAATGAATTTCCTGACGTATTCCCTGAAGAACTTCCTGGCCTACCCCCAGAGCGTGAAATTGAATTTTGTATCGACCTTGAACCTGGTACAAAACCTATTTCTAAAGCCCCATATCGAATGGCTCCTATTGAACTTCAGGAGTTAAAGACCCAACTGCAGGAATTGTTAGACATTGGCTTTATTCGTCTTAGTACTTCTCCTTGGGGTGCTCCTGTTCTATTCATAAAGAAGAAAGATGGGAGTATGCGACTTTGTATTGATTATCGGGAGTTGAATCATGTCACCATCAAAAATAGGTACCCATTGCCACGTATTGATGACCTGTTTGACTAGTTGCAAGGAGCCAAATTCTTTTCAAAGATTGATCTTCGTTCTGGATATCACCAATTGAAGATTAGAACAGATGACATTCCAAAGACGACTTTCAGAACTCAGTACGGGCATTATGAATTTCTAGTCATGTCCTTTGGATTGACTAATGCTCATGCTGCCTTCATGGATATGATGAACCGAGTATTCAAGAAATATTTGGATCACTTTGTGGTCGTCTTTATTGATGATATCCTTATTTATTCCAAAAGCCGTGAAGATCATGAGCAACACTTGAGGCTGATACTCCAAAAGCTTCGTGAATATAAGCTTTATGCCAAGTTAAAGAAATGCGAGTTCTGGCTTGAGGAAGTAGCATTCCTTGGGCACGTGGTATCGAGTTATGGAATATCTGTTGACCCAGCAAAGATTGAAGCTATTCAGAGCTAGGAGCAACCTAAATCAGTGACCGAAGTACGTAGCTTTCTCGGCTTAGCTGGTTATTATCGGAGATTCGTGGAAGGGTTTTCTCGAATCGCTACTCCACTAACTCAGCTGACTTAGAAAGATACAAATTTCAGTTGGAGCGAGGAATGTGAGAAGAGTTTTCAAGAACTCAAGAGGAGACTCATTTCAGCACATGTTCTGACAATACCATCTGGTTCGGAGGGATTTGTCATCTATAGTGATGCTTCGGGCAAAGGGTTGGGATGTGTTCTCATGCAACATGGGAAAGTCATAGCCTATGCCTCACGACAACTCAAAGAATATGAGAGGAATTATCCTACCCATGATCTAGAGTTGGCAGCTGTTGTCTTCGCACTAAAGATTTGGAGGCATTACTTGTATGGGGAAAAAGTGGAGATCTTTACAGATCATAAAAGCCTCAAATATTTCTTCACTCAAAAGGAACTCAACATGCGACAACGACGTTGACTTAAACTATTGAAAGATTGTGATTATACTATTCAATACCATCCTGGAAAAGCGAACGTGGTAGCTGACGCATTGTGTAGAAGATCATTTGCAAGTACGAGTACGATATTGTCAACACAAAGGCCCATTTGGTGTGACTTGCAAAGGATGGAGATAGAGTTAAAGACTCCAGGGACCCATGTGAAGATGGCGAATATACGAGTAGAACCGACTTTAATTAATAAAGTTAAAGCTGCTCAACCTACAGACCTGGAGGAAGAAAGTGCAAGAAGGTAATATGTCAGATGCAAGAATCGATGAAGAAGGAATATTTCGAGTCAACTCCAGACTTTGTGTTCCTAACGACCCTGATTTAAAGTATAAAATCATGATGGAGTCGCACAACACACCGTTTGCAATCCATCCTGGGAGTACCAAAATGTATCATGATCTTCGACATACATTTTGGTGGGGCAATATAAAGAGAGAGATAGCACTGTTTATCTCAAGGTGTCTAACGTGTCAACGAGTCAAGGCGGAGCATCAAGTACCAAAAGGTCCATTGCAACCACTTAAAATTCTAGAATGAAAGTGGGAGCACATTACCATAGATTTTGTTACCGGTCTTCCTAAAGTTTCTCAAGGTATAGATGCGATTTGGGTCATTGTTGATAGATTGACCAAGTCTGCTCATTTCTTACCGATACGAGAAACTTATACACTTGAACGTCTTGCTCGTATGTACATAAATAAGATTGTAAGACTGCATGGTATGCCAGTATCCATAGTTTCTGATCGAGACCCAAGATTCACTTCACGATTTTGGGTTAGTTTGCAGAAAGCTATGGGCGCAGATTTACGATTTAGCTCGGCATATCATCCTCAGACGGACGGGCAGTCGGAGAGGACGATTCAAACTCTTGAAGATCTATTAAGACTCTGTGTCCTTGACTTCAAGGAAAGTTGGGACAAGTTCTTACCATTGGTGGAGTTTTCCTACAACAACAGTTATCAAGCAAGCATTGGCATGACTCCATTCGAGGCGTTGTATAGAAGAAAGTGTCGTTCTCCAGTATGCTGGGATGAGGTGGGTGAAGCAACGTTGTTGGAACCGGAGTTGGTACGTATGACTACGAAAAAGATTCAAATGATCCGACAACGTATAAAAACCTCACAAGATCGACAAAAGAGTTATGTTGATCTTCATCAAAAAGACGTGGAATTCGATATAGGAGATCATGTGTTGTTACGTGTTGCTCCATGGAAAGGAGTTACGAGATTTGGAAAGAGAGGAAAGCTCAATCTTCGATTTATCAGCCCATTTTTAATCTTTGATCGAGTAGGAACTGTGGCCTATAGACTCGCTTTACCGCCAAGTATGTCTCGTGTTCATAACGTTTTTCACATATCCATGCTACGTAAATATGTGAAAGACCCGAACCACATTATTGAGTTAGAATCAGACGAAATAGCGGAAGATTTGACGTATGAAGAGGTTCCTGTTCAAATCTTAGATAAGAAGGAACATATTCTACGCACCAAGGTTATACCTCAAGTCAAAGTTTTGTGGAGAAACCACGATGTTGAGGAAATGACTTTGGAGTTAGAATCTGAAATGAAATCAAGGTATCCTTACCTCTTCGACATACTAGGTATGTACCCTAATTTCGAGGGCAAAATTTCATAAGAAGGGGAGATTGTAAAACCCCAACTTTTTGAATAAAGATGAATTTTCTATAAATATTATTTTTGAATATTATGGAGTGAAATTGATATAATGTTATAGTTGTGGGTAATATTTATAAATTTTGCAAAGTACGCAAGTTGTTATATAATATTCGATTGGTCGGGGAATATTCGTTTTAACAGGGAATATTCGTACAACGGCACAATCATTGGTGGACCCCACAACGGAATTATTGTCGAATTGAGAAAACGACAAAAAAATACTTTATGAAAATAACGGCGGAAGTTTTACCGTTAACTGTTAAAATACCTGGTGTTAAAAGTACAGTAATACGCGTGGTTGCATAGTAGCACACGGTATTGATTATTGATGTTTACGTGAGAAGTCACTCAGTTTTGCTTATTTTTGGACCCCCATTTACCCATTTTTTTCAAAATAATCGGTAGAAAGTTATTCAGTATTATATATATATATAGTGGTGTGGCCCATGAATAAAGGAAATGAAATGTTTAGTCACATGGGGGGAGACATTTACGGGTGGAAATTGTGGGAATTAGACAAGTGGTCTTTGTTTGCCAACTAGTACCAAATTGCTTTATGACTTTAGTGGTTGATATTATATCCCAATATGAAGGCTTTCAAAATTCTATTGACTTAAGTATTTTTTTTTTTGGGTGTATGAAGTGTCATAGGCGGCGAGGCAAATTTTATATATATATATATATATATATATATATATATATATTCTGTTTTATTATATAATAAATAGAATATATTATATTTTATTTAAAAAATTTTGCTTTAAATATGGACCGTCAGATTAAAGTAAATCAATCTGGACCGTTCATGAGTTAGTTACTATGCAATCTATTTTTCTATAAATAGAAACTCATTCCTTCATTATTTCTTACGAATTCACTGAAACTCCAGAGAGAGAAATTATAGAGAAACTATAGAAAAGTATTCTGCTACTTCCCTACTCTTATATTCAGTTCTTTTTACGGTAAGGGGTGTTATTCTTTCTTAATCATGAAGAGAACTGTTGTTATTTCATTGCTTATTATTCTGTTGGAATAACCTGTATACACGGTCTACCCTATACTTGGTGACATTCTTCTATTATTCTGTTGGAACATCTTGTCCGTGTGTTTTACACCGGACCTGATTCCGTCTTTATTATTATTCTGTTGGAATATCCTGTCTGTGTGTTTTACACCGGACCTAGTTCCGTCTTTATTATTATTCTGTTGGAACATCCTGTCTGTGTGTTTTACACCGGACCTGGTTTCGTATTTATTATTATTCTGTTGGAACATCCTGTCTATGAGTTTTACACCGGGCCTGGTTCCGTCTTTATTATTATTATCGGTACAAATTTTGCCTGACCTGGTTCCGTTATTATTATTCTGTTAGAATAACCTGTCTATACAAAGTACCGCATGCATGATGATTTCTTTTGTTATTCCATTCTTTATTATACTCAGTTGGTTAAAGTTTTGACTTCTATACTCCATGAAATTAATGGGATATCCTTGATATTTTTGCTTCCTCCAGTATCTTTTCGTGGAAATATTCTTCTGAGCATTCTTGAATTTTACTCCACAAAGCAGCATCATGTTGACAATTTGGACGTTATTAGTTCCTGGATAAATTAATTTTTGAACTTGTTTTATTGAATTCTTATATCATTATCATCATCCTCATGTTTATATTATGTTAAAAGTCATCTGTGTCCTGTAGTGCATAGATGAACTTGGTATGATTATGACCAGGGATTATTCGGTGTAATCATGACCGTAATGTTACAAATGATGTGGTAAAAGTCCTCATTGGCCCATAGTGCATTGATAGACAGTTGTTGGCATGATCATGACCATTAATGAATACACAAATATTCTTGGCCCGTAGTGCATGGATAATTATGGTTGTGATACTAAAGAATATCCTTGGTCGTAGTGCAGGGGTGATTCGATGATGTGAAATATTTATTAAGCTGAGTCTCAGCGATAACAGTGATGAAAAACCTTTTAAATCATAAAAGATAGTAGAGTTTATTTTCTACTTAACTCTTTTAATGGATTGCTTATTCCGCTGCAGTTAAACTTGATGTCTATTATCTTTTATCAGTTTAACATTGTTGGAGACTAATGATAATTTATTCTGCATTACCTTAGTCATAATATTTCTTACTGGGCTAGTTGAGCTCACCCTTTCTTTCACTGTTCTCTTCAGGAAATGAGAATATAGCTGGGACGAGTCGGGGAACGGAGTGATGGTCTAGAGGATAGCATTAGTAGTCCTCACTATTCTGTGAAATAGTGTAATAATAATTGTAATGAGGACTCCTTTTGAGTTTGTATACTCTCTAGTAGACAATATTTGTATTCAAACTCACAGTTTATGTTTTGTCGTATTGTACACGACAGTTATATTAGTAAGTTGTATTTGAATTCTGTACCATATATCTGGCGACCCAAGATGGGTGATGTATACCTAATTTTGGGGGCGTCACAAATAATATGAGTTTAAGAACTTATCTTAGTCAGAACATAGGCGTCCATTCGCTGAGGGGTTCAAAACATACCATATTATTATTAGTCACGAACTTACCATATGCATTAGTTTTAAGAACCGCACCTAATTCTAATAATATCCGACTAATCTTAATAGTTTCTAACTATCAAATATACACATGAGAAAAGAATCACCTTTTCACCATATATACATTGATAGCGCGACACCAATATTCCAATGATTATCAATGTGATAAACTGAGCGCAAACACAAAATCTTCGCCCATACAAAGGTTTGTACAACTCAGCCATCACATGAGTCCTCAATTGAAATCCCTCTTAACTCTATCTTGCTTATAACTTGCTCTTTGCTCGATACGAATTTCTCGTATCACATTATCTATAACTCCTCTTGAGTTTATCTTGTACTATATCATAGTACATTATCTTCCTAGCATCAAGCTATAATTATTCAAACATTACAGACCATCTTCCTTTTATAACTTAAACAGATCACGTCGTGATCTTATTCAATAATCATCTCCCTTAAAAAAATTTCTTAACTCGTGATCGTTTTGTTTTACGATCCCCTTTCTTTCCTTTTTCATCATTTACAACATTATTCGTTATCTTGGCTATTGGAGTTAGGTAACTCCCATTTATTATCTTTATATCTCTTCAAAATTCTTCTTTAAATTTTCTTGTTTATATAACAATTCTTCCATCAAGAATTTCTAACTTCATTTACATTGCTCAACATTTCATTCGAGTTCCATATTTTCATCATATGTATCCATTTTCTATACTTGGTACACATCAAGTCTCTAACAGTTTCAATATGGTACACTGAGTGGTTTCCCACAAACAACCAACAAACTAGATTCCGAGTTGCTAGTTCGTATATACCTTCGCTCTATGAAGGAATCATTTAGCCCAGATACCATACATCAACTATTAAAGAGTACAATTGTACCATACTTAAATATAACTTTCTATTCTTAACTTCTTTATCATTCTCTTTTTTATAGAAATTGTCTATTCATTACCACCTTACATCCTTATTATTGGATTTGGGTAACTCCACATTCATATTCCTTATAACTCTGCGAGATTCTTCTTTGAATCCTCTCACGCATGCTTTAATCTCTTCTTTATAAATTTCTTAAATAACTTCTTATTGTTCAAACTCTATTTGAGCTTATTCGTTCATTATCTTCACCTCTCTTCTCTAAGGTTATAGCCTAAGGTACTATTACCTAAGGTTTCTAACCTATCAGCTTTGATTCCAACTGTAACAACCCCAAAATTCATACAATTCAATTATCGACTTTGGTCGTTAATAAAACGTCCAACTTCTGATTTTGCATCATTATTCGATGTTAAACTTAATAATATATGGAATAATTTAAACTTTTATACATTTCCTTCTGTATTGCCCTAAATCGCAACCTTTACATCACATCTCTTCTATTCAAATTTATATCATGAATCGTTACAACAAAATGACTATACCAAGTCTTACATCATAAATAGATATCCAAATACACCGGATAGCTCAACTTACAATTCAACAACATGTTACATTCAAAATATTAAATACATTTCTCATAAAATATATGTAATCTTCGCGAATATGGATCTCTATAATTCACTTAGCACATATCCTTACCTTGAAATCTTTAACCTGTAAAAGTGGTTATTTGCAAGGGTGAGCTCGACAGCCCAGCAAAATCTAACGGTTTTCATGCATCGCATAGCACATAATAATATGCTTAACATATATCTCATAAACATTGAACTAACATATCATACATTTTGCATTTTATATAACAAGTATAAAGATTGAGTTCCTTACTCAATCAACATTTGTTATTCAATCAACGTAGTCATTAATTGACTTTAGCATTTCATACTTTCAATATATATAAAACACTTCATGCTCTTTGCAACAAATATTTAAAACAGTTCATCATCAAGTTCACATAACAAATAGGAATTGAAAGACTTGCCTTGATCGTTGTTTACCAATAACAGATTAACAGTTTACATAACTTATCTAATACATCAATAAAATAATAATAAAATCCATTAAGTATTACTTATATGCTCATTCTTAGCACTATGATACCACAATAACAAATTTATATTTTTAACAATCATAGTATTGCATTACATCAGTAATTACAGACTTTGTGCAAAACAAAAGTCATTTCTGGACATTCTGTTAACCGGTGTTGTGGCGCCACAGTTTGTACTGTGGTCGGCGCTACGGCTCGGTTCTGGCGCTGTGGCGCGACTCACATGCAGTGGAGTGGCGTTGTGGCGCAACAGTGGCGCTGCGGCGCGATGCCTAGGCCAGGCAGTGGCGCTGCGACGCGAGGGTCGTGTTGCAACTCTGACTTTGGAGCTAAGGCGCGAAGTTTAGAGCTGAGGCACTGTTTTTGGTGCTGGGACTCCGAGTTACAGAACCAAGCACGAAGAACAGAACAAAGCTAACTTTGTTGTTGTACCTTAATTTCTAACAACAATTTATAATGTATAATTCATGTAAACTACACATAAATATTATCAAGCATACCTATACCCATTTAAAACAATTAAACAACAATTTTAGAAAACTTAAATCTTTGAAAGTATTGTTTTAAAATCAAAACTCTATGGTTGATATTATCTGACAAACTTAACTGTAATTCCACGATTATAAACCAAATTGATTCCTTTGCACTATGTTCTCTTTATTTCTTACCTAATTAACATAATCACCGTTCAATTTTACAATTAGCATACAATCAATTACTAATTTTGTTATCCTACTAAACATGTTCATGCATATATTTTTACTGTAAAAACCACTCCCTTTCTTTAACACGTAATTAGCATACAATCACTTATATATACACATATATATATATATATATATATATGTGTGTGTGTGTGTGTGTGTGTGTGTGTGTGTGTGTGTGTGTGTGTGTGTGTGCTAGTTATACTATTACAATTACCTACACTTGCAATTATTCAGTTAATACAACAATTCAAGAGAACTTGAACTTCACAAAGAATTTGTAAAGAACTTTATATTACAATCAAGGACACAGAGAACATAAAACATATATACGTATATAGTATTAAGATTATGGGAAAATACCTTTTTGTTGCTTGCTTGCTTAATCCTTGTTAACCACAACAATCTCTCACCAGTCTTTCTCAAACTCCGACAAGTCTCTCTCAAAACTCTATGTAACTATTCTTTTTTTCTTTTCTTAGGCTTCAGCCAATTACACTATACGTAAAATAAAAATAAAACCAACGTACGTCTTTTCAAACGTTTTTAAAAAAAACGACGCTACTAATGACCTTATTAAATCAGCGGTTACCAAAAATTATTATATATTATTTATATTTAATTTATATTATTAATAATTTAAAATTCAAAAATTCAAAAGTCATAAGACTCTGTTTGGCAAAACTCTTTAAAACTTAAAGACTTAATATAGCCTTGTTTGGCAAAATTAAATTAAACTCCTTTAATTTATTTTAATAACTCCTTTAAAGTATAGTTATTTGTCACACTTTATTTAATTAAGTTTTCATACTTAATTTAATTAATTCTAATAACAATTTATTGAATAAATCATTTAATCATTATAAACTCTCTAACTTAATTATTAAATTAAATTAGAATATTATCTCATAACAATTAATTTTCTTAACTCATTAATTATTTATCAAACAAATAATTAACCAAATCAAATCAAATCATTTAAAAAAATATTTATTCAACGATAAACACATCCATTAAATATTTATATAATTTAATAAATATTTTAAAAAAAATTATTATTAAAATTCTGAATTGTTACATCCTTCCCTCCTTACAAGGATTCCGTCCTCGGAATCAAAAAAACCTCCCTTACTCGGTTTTCACCAAATCTCTTTTCAAAATTTATCGTTGAATATCTTCAACACATTATCTTAATATAGGTTTTATATTTTATACTACATTCATTACTTCAACAAATTCTAGGTTTTATTTCATAACTTTCACTTGAACTCAATTATATTTTGAGTATTATATATTCTTAAACCCATTCATTTCCTTTTTCTAAGGATCATTATCATGAACACTCGGGATATTACACTATTTATGTACACGGTACTATTTACGTATACGGCACTATTCACGAATACGGCACTATTTACAGAAAAAATAATTTTTCTTTCCTTTGTCCAAGTTGTCTATTATGGTTACTATCTTTGATTGTATCCATGTTTTGATCTTCATTCTTGAATTTTGCTCCACAATTGATTATTATGGAGTATTTTTGAACTTGGATAAACTGAAGTACGAATCCCTAATCTTTATCCTTTTATCTCACTGGATTCATTTTCTTTAAGATATTTTCATCATCCTCAGTCCTAAATGGTGATATAACTGAATATCTTTAGCTTGTAGTGCAAAGATGAATGATTACTTGATGAATATCTTTGGCCCGTAGTGCAAAGATGGACAGGTGTTGAGATAAACATGACCAACTGGTGATACAAATGAATATATTTGGTCCGTAGTGCAAAGATGAATATTTGATTCAGGATGTATATTAATTGATGTTACAGGGATAAAATATTAATGATGGACTTTTAATCATTCTCTACTTAACTCTTCTAATGAATTGTTATTTCCGCTATGAATATTGATCTAAAAATTGTTTTTCATTATATTTTATCTGATTTATTGGAGGCTAACGATAATTTGTTCTATATTATCTTAGTCATAATATTCTTTACTGGGCTAGTTGAGCTCACCTTTTCCTTTTTGTTCCATTTTTCTTCTTAGGAGGCAAGAATATAGCGGGAACTACTCGGGGGGTGGAGTGATGTATCAAGTCAGTTGTTTAGTAGTCTTCACTATTTTGTAAAATAGTGTATCAATAATTGTAATGGGAACTCCATTTGAGTTTGAATATTGTCTACTAGACAATATTCATGTAAAAACTCTCAACTGTGTTTTTTTCATATTGTATAAGGAAGTTTGTATTTGATTTCTGTACCATGTATTTGGCAACTCAGAATGAGCGATGTATATCCTATTTTGGGGGTGTCACAGTTGGTATCATAGCTTAGGGATATGATCTCTAGCGGAGATCGGAGAATAGAAATATGAGGGGAGAGACGAGTAAATCTCGACTTCAGTCGTTAACAATACATCTAACTTCTGATTTTATATCATTATTCGATGTTAAACTAATAAAATACGGAATAATTTCAAACTTTTCAATCTTCTTTCTGTAATTTCCTGAATCACAACCTTTATCTTTATATACCTTTGAACCATACTTAGTTTATGCCTCACTTTATCAAAGTTAATAAATAAAACTTACATTCAGGTTCAATACCCTTTATACATCGGATAAAATTTAAGCTTTATAACTCAACATATATTAAACATCATACATTATCAAGTACATCATCCGGAACCTTAAACATGGTTCAAAAAAATAATAACTCAGCCAAAGTATATAAATCTCAATGCATTACATCTGATTCATGTCTTTTAAGTAGCACATAGCATTACCTTGAATCTTTAACCTACAAAAATGGTTATTTGTAAGGTTGAGCTCGACAGCCCAGCAAATCTAATAATTTTCATGCAACACGTAGCATATAAGAAACATGCTCATCTTATATATCATAAACATCTGTTTAAACACATTATACATGTTATACATCATATATCAAATAAAGATTGAGTTTCATAACTCAATCAACATTCCTTACTCAACCGATGTAGTCATAAATTGACCTTTAAATTTGATACTTAGAACATAAGTAATACATCATGCTCTTTGCAATACAGATTAAAAATAATTCATCATAAAGTTCACATAACAAATAGGAACTGAAAGAGTTGCCTTAATCGTTGTTTACCAACAACAGTTTAACAGCTTACAGCTATCTGCACTTCATATGCCCTACACAATTATATAATCATGAACATCAACTATTAGTCACATAGTAACGCATAGTAGTTATAATGTAAACTTTACTCTACATCTCATAATCTTTCCTGTTAATTAATACACAATGTTCAGTTTGATTATGTTAACTTTCGACTTATATCTCACTATATTTCTTCTTAGTCATACTCGAAGTTCATTCAAGTGTTTAAGTCTTGCTAGGACTCTTTATTGATTTTATATTAACCTCATTCCATATCTTATAATTTTCATTTCAATTGAATTGAAACACTTATTAGGTTCATTAACACTTGTCACGACGTTTCGACGTCCATTCGTCACACGTCCGATTCGTCTCTTTTGTATATGCTTAGTATGCTCATACAACTTATCTAATACATCATTTATTAATGTTAAGCGTTATTATATTTTCTAATATTCATGTTTTATAACTTAGAGCAACATCTTTTATCGTCAGAAGCATTTCACTTGCATACGTGCATGACCGACACCCTCTGATTGCCTGCGAATACACATCAGTCCCAAATATGGCCATTTTGACCCCTGCTAATGACCTCAAATCTAAAAACTTAAAGAGAAAAGTTTTAGATCTACTCGTTATCTTTCAGAATCATCCTGAATCGCCTCAATTAGAGTTCGTATGAAAAAGTTATGGCCGCTTTACTACAGGAGGTTAAAACTGTCATGCCTGTCACTATTCCGATACCACGGTGCCCCAATTAGCCTTGGGGACAGCGCTGCAATGCCCAAGAGCAGAATGGGTTGCTCAAGTTGTTTTGCTTCTTAACTTTTTGACCCTTTCCCCTTTCGATCTTCATAACTCGAGTTATACCCATCCAAATCAGTCCGTTTTCGACTCTATGGATTCGTAATTCATAGAACTACAACATACCAAAGAATTAACAATTTACAAAAACATTAACTAATCCAAATATTAACCCAAAAATCATGTTCATACTAAATTTTTATGTTTTAACATGTTTAGTGAATTCATTCACTACGAATTCGTTTCTTAACCAAATTGATTCATTCAACTTGCGTTCTTTTTGTTTTTCAACGTTCTTACAACATCCATCATCAATTTAAGGTTTCCATCATGATTTTATGACTAATTTTAGTCTCAAAATTGACCAAAACTTATATGTACAACTGTAACGCCCCGAAATTCGGTCTATCTTCACACCCGAATTCCGTACATCACGAGTACATCATTCATCCCAACATACAATATTATATACTGAAATATAACTACATACATTCTCAAATATCAGTTTCTAATACCTTATAACTTTTTTTATTACAAATAATGTTAATTACATTATTCTTTACATCTTACATGAGTGACTTTCATCCGCCACAAAGGATACATAACTGTTCATTAAACTAATCTATAGTTCAATTAAATTATTCTACATTACAAATCTTCACTTGATCTTCATGCTCATCCATATACTGAATGGCACTTCTCCTGGATACCGATCAGCTTGATCTTCACGAGATCCTTAAGTTATTTCTAACATCATTCGCTGAAAATATTTTTCATTTAAAACAAGTGTGAGCATTCAATTGCCTAGCAAGTCATAGCAGTTGAATAAACAACTTCAAGAATTCAAACATTCCTTTAGAACTTCGATAACCGAACAAAGGTAATGAAGCAGCTTGAATAATAGGAATAATTCTGATTCTTATCACTTTAAAACATTAGCCACATTCACTTTGAAATACTTTCATGCTTCTACCTTTTTCATACTCATCTTGTCTGGCTAGAATCTGAAAGATAAAAGAATGGGTAGAACCGGTATCTAGTAAGGTATAAACTTCGCAAGAGTTTATGATTAGCTTACCCGTGATCACCTCGTTCGGGTTCCTCACTTTTTGAGAAGTTACAAAAAGCGCTCTCACTTGAACCATCGATTTTGACTTGTCTGGGGCAGTCTTTGGTGTCATCATTATCGCAAGAATTGACTTTCGCTATAGGGAATTTTCCACCCTTAACTACTTCGTCGTACTCCTGTTTCATGATCTGAATCATTAATCTTTGATCCATATCAAATTGGGGTTGACCGCAATGTACAGGGTAATTCAAAAGTCAATGTTGGGTTCTCCCAATTGATGTCTAAAAAGAGAAATACATATCATCTATTTTAGCCTTCTCGGATCGGACTTCTTTTTCCACAATATCAACGCGTCGTGCGACTTTTACCCATGCATCCTTCATTCTCACTCGTTCAGTTGTTTTTTCTTTCAGCTGATCCTTAACATTTGAATTCCCAGATTCCAGCTTTATCATCTTATACTCTGCCAAAGAGTGCTTCTATTCAAGCATCACATATCGGGTAACACAAGCTTTAATTGTTGCATCCTTTTGCTCCACGACCGCCTGCCGTTCTTCAGCCTGCTCTTTTAACTCATGAATACGATTTTGTAATTCTACATTTTGATCATAAAGTTTTCCTAATAAATCCTTCTCAGGTTCCTCTTCTTCCTCACTCTCAGCTGCTACCTCTGCGATTAGCTCGGGTGCAACTATTAATTTTTCACTCACCACATGAACATCTCTAATTTCTTCTTCGCCTGACATCACATTATTCTTCGTTTTATCGGTGATGTTGTTTACAGGAGGAACATTGATGTTATGTTACACGTTCTCCTGGTTGGTGATTAAAGGTGTCTCCACAGTCTCATTCACTCCATTGTTAACATTTTCAGCTGTCATTCTCAAATACTGTCATAAAACAAGGGTTAATTAAAGAAATCGACATACCACATATTATCCCAATATTATGACTGACCAATTAAATACCAAATAAGCTTAGGTAAGACACACTAGAGAAGGATTTACTCGTCTCTCCCCTCCTAGTTCTATTCCTCGATCTCCGCCAAGGACCATATCCCTAAGATCTGATACCAACTGTAATGTCTCCAAATTAGGTATACATCACCCATTCTGAGTCACCAAATATATGGTACAGAAAATAACTACAGCTTTATTATTACAATTGTTGTGCAAAATACGACAACACATATACTGTGAGTTTAAATACAAATATTGTCTTTTAGACAATATCCACACTCAAAAAAGTTCTCATTACAATTATTGTTATACTATTTTACAAAATAGTGAGGACTACTAAAACAACTGCTTTGAAACATCACTCCACACCCCAACTAGTTCCCGTTATATCCTCGCCTCCTGAGAAAAAAAAATGGAACAAAAAAGAAAAGGGTTAGCTCAACTAGTCCAGTAAAGAATATTATGACTAAGATAATGCAAAACAAATTATCCTTAGTCCTCAATAGGGAAAAATCTGATATAATACAATAGATAACAAGTTTTAAATCAACAACTGCAACGGAAACAACAATTCATTAGAAGAGTTAAGTAGAGAATGAAGTCTACTATCTTCTATGATTTAAAAGTCCATCATCAATAATTTATCCCTGTAATATCAATCAATATACATCTTGAATCAAATATTCATCTTTGCACTACGGGCCAAAGATATTCATTTGTATCACCAGTTGGTCATATTCATCTCAACAACTGTCCATCTTTGCACTAAAGGCCAAAGATATTCATCAGGTAATCATTCATCTTTGCACTACAGGCCAAAGATATTCATTAAGTGTCACCATTTAAGACTGAGGATGATGAAAAATATTTTAAAGAACGAATCCAGTGAGATAAAAGACACGATTAGGGATTCGTAATTTAGTTTATCCAAGTTCAAAAATACTTCATAATAAACCATAGTGGAGTAAAATTTAAGAATGAAGATCAAAATATGGATACAATCAAAGATAGTAACCATAATAGACATCTTGGACAAAAAAAAGAGAAAATTTTATTTTTTTGTGAATAGTGTCGTATTCGTGAATAATGCCGTATACGTGAATAGTATTGTATACATAAATAGTAACCCCGACACGAAAGGATAGAAATTCCACAAGAAAAATCATACTTCGTGAATAGTACTTATGAATAGTACCTCATGAATAGTAACCCATAAATAGTAACTCGTGAATAGTAATCTCGATATGAAAAGGTAAAAATTTTATAATAAAATTCATACCAATATTTCGGTATAATAATATTGAAAGAATAACATCATTTACGAAGAAAATAACATCCCTTACCTCAAAAAAATAATACTTCTGACTAAAATATCAGATATAGTGCTGAAAAAAACTTGCACTGAATAGCAACTCTCAAAGTATCTAAATACTCACAAAAATACGCTCGATAATATAGAGAGACAAAGCTTATGATTCTGATGTGATTTTCAATTCTAACTAAGCACCCTATTTATAGGAAAATACTAGAACGCCAAAGTAGACAAACCTACTACCTGATGGCTTTACCTGTTACTCTTCATGCCCACTACTTTTGAAATAAAATTTTAGCACATTTCTCACCAACCAAAAGTGAGGCCCACCCATTCTAAAAATTTCCAAAATATTTTAAATTTAAACAATAATCAGCAACTTCAATAATTCATAATAAATAGTTCTTTTATCAGAAAAATTCGAATCTCATGTCTATGTCATAGAAAATTTAATTCTTTACAACTTTGTAGAAGAAAGTTTTTCCAAATTTCAATCAGAAAATGTCTGAAATCCACATACGGGTGATTTTTAATACCTCCATAACGACAAAATACTGATAAAATATCTCAACATTAATTTCTTCATTTATATCCATATAAAATAAATATTTTCTTATCATATAATTCAATAATTAATTATTCACAAATAATATTACAGAATCACAATTATAACAACCAGGTCGTTCCCAGAAAAGAGGAGACTTTCTGATAAGGATTTCTCCTTACTGGCGCGTAATTAGATGACCAAACTCTTTTTCTCGACAGAACTTATTTAAACATTGCCAATAATATTATCTAATAATATTATTCAAATAATATGAATTATTGATCTGATAATGAGAAATTATGTCCAGTGATAATTATTGAAACAGCAATAATATAAAATATCAACGTAGCAATTATTGAATCAATAAAATAAAATATTGAACAGTAATTACTGTAACAATTATTGAGTAGTGCCTTCTTACGTAAGAATCAATAATTTAAAAATATTGTGCAATACCGTGTGTTACTGTGCAACCACGCCTATTACTGTATTTTAACCACCGGGTATTCCAACAGTGTTAACGGTAATAACTACGTCGTTAGTTGTAAAAACTCAAACTTGTCATTTTTTTCATCCGACCATTTTCTGTTATGAGGCCCACAAATGGTTGAGCCGTCGTACGAATATTTCATGACCAAACGAATATTTTCCGACAATAATGAATATTTTATAACCACTTGCTTATTTTACAAAATTTGCATATTTCACCCATAACCAAAGTATTATATCAAATTAACACCTTATTATTTAAAATAATAATCAGAGAAAATTCAATTTTATTTATAAAAAATTGGGGTCTTACAACCTCCCCTCCTTATGAAATTTCGTTCTTGAAATTGACGTACGTACCTAGTGTTTTGAAAAGGTGAGGGTACCTCGCTTTCATTTTCGATTCTAACTTCCAAGTCATTTCCTCAATAACATGGTTCCTCCACAAAACTTTAACTTGTGGTATAACCTTTGTGCATAAGACATGCTCCTTCTTATCCAATATCTTGACAGGTACCTCCTCGTACGTTAAATCTTCTGCTATCTCATCTGGTTCTAACTCAATAATGTGGTTAGGGTCGTCCAAATATTTAAGTAACATCGATACGTGAAAAACGTTATGAACACGCGACATACTTAGCGGTAAAGCAAACCTATAGGCCACATGTAAGACCCCAACTTATTATAAATGAAATTAAATTTCCTCTATTTATTATTTTAAAATAGTAAGGGTTGATTTGATTAATATGATTAGTTATGGGTACAAATGCGCAAATATTTTTAAATAAGCAAGTGGTTATAAAATATTCATTGTTGTCAGGAAATATTCGTTTGGTCGTGAAATATTCTTACTGTCGGGGAATATTCATACGACGGCGCAGCCTTGTGTGGGTCCCATAACAGAAAGCGATTGTATGAAGAAAACGACAAGTATAAGTTGTTTATAAGTAACGGCGTAGTTGTTATCGTTAATACTGTTGAAAAACCCGGTGGTTAAAATACAGTAGCACACGGTATTGCATCAATTATTGATTCTTACGTAAGAAGGCACTACTCAATAATTGTTACAGTAATTACTGTTCAATATTTTATTTTATTGATTCAATAATTGCTACGTTGATATTTTATATTATTGTTGTTTCAATAATTGTCACTGCACAGTATTTTCTATTATCGGAGCAATAATTCATATTATTTGAATAATATTATTAGCTAGCATTATTGGCAATGTCTAGAAAGTTCTGTCTAAGGAGAGGTTTGGTCACCTAATTGCGCGTCAGTAAGGAAAAATCCTTATTGGGGGCTAAAAAATTTTTATGTGACAATTGTTGAAAATTGATATTTTATCTTTTCTGATAAAATATATTATTATATTTTAATAATATAATAATGATGATATTTTTATAATGAATGTGTGATATATGAATAAATGAGGAGGAATAGTATTTTTGATACTAAAAATATTTAAAACATATTTTTCATGTTTGTGGACCCCATTTCTTGACTGAAATTTGATTATAGCTTGTAAAATCATCCGTATGTGAATTTCGGTCAATTTCTATTTGAAATTTGGAAAAACTTAAACTTACAAAGTTGTAGAGAATTGAATTTCCTATGGAATGGACATAAGATTCATATTTTTCTGATAAAAGGGCTATTTATTGTGAATTATTGAAGTTCCGGTATATCGGGTCTGAATTGATTTTTGAAGTTTAAATGTTTTTGTTTAGAAAAACATTTTTGTTGTTTTTGGCACATGTGTGGCTGATGTTTTAGTCAAAAGGTGGGCTAAGGAAAATTATATAAATATATTAATATTTTATTAAATTTTCTGTTTTGGTGTTCTAAGCATTTTCCTATAAATAGGGTGCTTAGGTTAGAATTGAAAATCACACCAGAAATAAGTTTTCTCTCTCTTTCTCTCTCTATATTATCGAGCGTATTCTTGTGAGTATTTTGATACTTTGAGTGTTGTTATACGGTGCAAGTTCCCTTCAGCACTATATCCAGTATTCCAGTCTGAAGTACTGTCTTTTCGAGGTAAGGGATGTTATTTTTTTTATAGATGATATTATTTCTTTCAATATCATTATGTCGAAATATTGATCTAAACTTTTTATCAAATTTGGAACTTTTAGTGTCGGGATTACTATTCACGTACACAGTACTATTCACGTATACGGCACTATTCACGAATACGGCACTATTCACCAAAAAATTAAATTTTCATTTTTTTTTCAGGATATCTATTATGGATACTAGCTTTTATTGTATCCATATTTTGATCATTTTTAAATTTTTTTCTACTATGGTTATTTATGAAATATTTTTGAACTTAGATTGTTTAAAGTACAAATCCTTAATATTTGTTCTTTTATTTCACTGAATTCGTTTTTTTAAAATATTTTTCATCATCCTTAGTCCTAAATGATGATATTACTGAATATCTTTGGCCTGTAGTGCAAAGATGAATAATTTTCTGATGAATATCTTTGGCCCGTAGTGCAAAGATGAACAGGTGTTGAGATGAACATGACAAACTAATGAATATCTTTGGCCTGTAGTGCAAAGATGAATATTTGATTCAAGATGTATATTAATTGATGTTACAAAGATAAAATATTGATGATGAACTTTTATATTCATAGATGATAGCAGATTTCATCCTCTACTTAACTCTTCTAATGAATTATTATTTTCGCTGTGAATATTGATTTAAAATTTGTTATCTATTGTATTCTATTAGATTTTTCCCTGTTGAGGACTAACGATAATTTGTTCTATATTATCTTAGTCATAATATTCTTTACTGGGCTAGTTGAGCTCACCCTTTCCTTTTTGTTCCATTTTTCTTCTCAGGAGGCGAGAATGTAGCGAGTACTAGTCGGGGTATGGAATGACGGTTCTAGAAAGATGTTTTAGTAGTCCTCACCATTTTTGTAAATAAAGTATCAATAATTGTTATGAGGACTTATTTGAGTGTGGATATTGTCTAGAAGACAATAGTTGTATTTTAAACTCACAGTTAAGTATTGTCGTATTTTGCACGACAATTGTATTAATAAAGTTATAGTCATTTTTGTACCATGTATTTGGCGACTCAGAGTGGGTGATGTATACCTATTTTGGGGGCATCACAGTTGGTATCAGAGCCATAAGTAAAGAGCCCCGAGCCTCTATCTGGTGACTTCCTGTTGATGGGGGATGCACCGAAGCCAGACTCTCCGTAGGGGATGCCGTTCTGCGGTGGCAAACTGATAGGTATCACTGTGAGGTGTTGTCCACGGTTGGGACATAAGTCACAGTTGGTATCAGAGCTTAGGGATATGGTCTCTGGCGAAGATCTGGGAATAGAACTAGGAGGGGAGAGACGAGTAAATCCTTCGCTAGAGTGTCTTGCCTAAGCTTATTTGTTGGTTGGTCAGGGTATAGGGTTATTATGTTGCATGTCAATTTCTTTAAATAACCCTTATTTTGTGGTAGTATTTAAGAATGGCAGCTAAGAATATTAACGATGGAGTAAATGCGACCGTGGAGACACCATTAATCACCAACGAGGAGAACGTGCAACAGGCCGGCAATGTTCCTCCTGTAAACAACACTACTGAGCAGATGATGAACGATGGAATGTTTAGAAGTTTTTTAAAGTTCATGCAAAATTAGACGAGGGAGACTCGTGTACAAAATACAGGTGAAAATGATAGCAACGCGCGGTTTGTCACGGCCAAGCAGTTCAAAGAGTTCGGACCACCAGAATTCTGGGGAAAGCCGGATCCAATTAAGGTGGAGACATGGGTCAAGTAAATTACCAATATATTCGATGTCTTGGGATGCACGGAGGAACAGAAGTTTCCATTTGCCACCTTTATATTCCGTAATGAGGCAGATTACTGGTGAAAATCTGTGAAGCGTACCCATCCAACCGCACTCAGCATGTCTTGAGAGACATTTCAGAAACTTTTCAATGACAAGTACTTTCCTAAAAGTATTCGCCATATGAAGGAGGTGAAATTTATTAGACTGGAGCAAAACAACATGACGGTGTCCCAGTACGAGACGAAGTTTGCAGAGTTATCCAGGTTTGCACCTCATTTGGTGGAGAATGAGGAACGTATGACGCGGATGTTTCTGAGAGGTTGAAACCCGACATACGTTAGTATCTCATTTCTCATAAATTTTCTCTATATTCAGATGTTGTCAACAGAGCTCAATTATTAGAGCGAGATAACGAGTACATTCAACTGAGGGACCACAACCAGGATCGTACTGGTGACAGCAGTCATCGGAGCAACAATAACCAGCGGGGAAAGAAAAATTCAAACAAAAGCGGTAACCACTCTGGTGGTAATCGTGGCCATAAAAATAGAAGAAGCGAGTCGAAGGGAGATTTTAAAAAGAGGAGATTCAATAATGACAATGTGAAGACGTCAGCACCAGCAGAAACTGGTTCTAAGGTAGGAGAACGACCACCGGTCGTATGCTATATATGTGGAAAAGAGGGACATATCAGCCCAAACTGTCCACAACAGTTCAAGGTATGCTATAATTGTGGAAAGGAAGGACATATAACTCGAGATTGTACGGTAGCGAAACCAAGTCCAGTTGGGATAGTGACTCAAAAGGCTGTCCCAGAAAAGTCAAAGTCAACGGTTCCTAGAAGAGCGTTTGTCATGAATGGTCAAAATGCAAGGAACCCAAACGAGGTAATCACGGGTAAACTAATCATAAATTCTTGTGAAGTTTATACCTTACTAGATACCGGTGCTACCCATTCATTTATCTCTCCTGCTTGTGCTCAACGTTTAAACTTGACTCCAGAGAAATTAGACTTTGATTTATCTGTGGAGACTCCGTTAGGAGAAACTTTCATTGCATCTACTGTTTATAAATCTTGTTTGATCCAAGTTGGCATTATCACATTACCTGTTGACCTTATCTCTTTAAAGATACTTGCTTTTGATGTGATTTTAGGGATTGATTGGTTAACTACTCATCATGCCAAAATTGATTATTTTCGTAAGGTTGTTATATTCCTAACCAACCTATTGTACGAATTCAAGCGACTAAACCACTAAAATCAATCACTGTCATATCAAGTCATAAAGCTATTCGTTTATTGAAAAACGGATGTCAATCTTTCTTAGCTCATGTTATGAATTTGAATAAAGACACGTCAGATTTGAATAATATTCATGTTGTTAGTGACTTTCCTGACGTATTTCCTGAAGAACTTCCCGGTCTACCCCCAAAATGTGAAGTTGAATTCTTTATTGATCTTGAACCTGGTACAAAGCCCATTTTTAAAATCTCATATTGAATAGCTCCTATTGAACTTCAGGAGTTAAAGGTCCAACTACAGAAATTGTTGGACATCGGTTTCGTTCGTCCTAGTACATCTCCTTGGGGTGCTCCTGTTTTATTCTTAAAGAAGAAAGACGGGAGTACGCGACATTGTATTGACTACTGGGAATTGAACCATGTAACCATCAAGAATAGGTATCCGCTACCTCGTATTGATGACCTGTTTGACCAGTTACAAGGAGAACAATTCTTCTCAAAGATCGATCTTCGTTCTGGATATCATCAGCTGAAGATTAGAACTGACGATATTCCAAAGACTGCCTTTAGAACTCGGTACGGGCATTATGAATTTCTAGTCATGTCTTTTGGATTGACTAATGCTCCTGCGGCTTTTATGGATATGATGAACCGAGTATTCAAGAAATATTTAGATTAGCTCGTTGTTGTCTTTATTAATGACATCTTTATATATTCTAAAAGTCGTGAAGATCATGAGCACCATTTGAAGCTGGTACTCCAAAGGCTTCGTGAAAATAAGCTATATGCCAAGTTGAAGAAATGCAAGTTCTGGCTTGAGGAAGTAGCTTTCCTTGGGGACGTGGTGTCAAAACATGGAGCATCTGTTGACCCGGCGAAGATTGAGGCAATACAAAGTTGGGAGCAACCTAAGTCGGTGACCGAAGTACGTAGCTTTCTGGGCTTAGCTGGTTATTATCGGAGATTCGTGGAAGGGTTTTCTCGAATCGCTACTCCGTTAAATCAGTTGACTCAGAAGGACACAAAATTCGTATGGAGCTAGGAATGCGAAAAGAGTTTTCAAGAGCTCAAGAGAAGACTCATTTCGGCACCTGTTCTGACAATATCATCTGGTTCGGATGGATTTGTTATCTACAGCGATGCTTCGGGCAAAGGGTTAGGATGTGTTCTCATGCAACATGGGAAAGTCATAGCCTATGCCTCGCGACACCTTAAAGAATATGAAAGAAATTATCCTACTCATGATCTAGAGTTGGTAGCAGGCGTTTTCGCGCTAAAGATCTAGAGGCACTATCTATATGGGGAGAAAGTGGAGATATATTCAGATCATAAAAGCCTCAAATATTTTTTCACCCAAAAGGAACTCAACATGCGGCAATGACGTTGGCTTGAGCTGTTGAAAGACTACGACCATACCATTCAATACCATCTTGGAAAAGCGAACGTGGTAGCTGACGCGTTGAGTAGAAGATCATATGCGAGAACAAGTGCAATGTTGTCAATACAAATGCCCATTTTGTGTGATTTACAAAAGATGAAGATAGAATTCAAGACTCCGAGGACTCATGCGATGATGTCAAGTATACGAATTGAACTGACTTTAATCAAAAAAGTTAAAGTAGCTCAAGCCACAGACCCGGAGCTGATACGTATGAAGAAGAAAGTACAAGAAGGTGCTATTCTAGAAGTAAGAATCGATGAAGAATGAATACTTCGAGTCCACTCAAGACTTTGTGTTCCTAACGACTCTGATTTAAAGTACAAGATCATGATGGAGGCACACAATACACCATTTGTAATTCATCCTGGAAGTATCAAAATGTATCATGATCTTCGACATACATTTTGGTGGAACAATATAAAGAGAGAGATTGCGAAGTTTATCTCGAGGAATTTAACTTGTCAACGTGTAAAGGCGGAGCATCAAGTGCCTAAGGGTCCATTGCAACCACTTGATATTCTGAAATGAAAGTGGGAACACATTACCATGGATTTCGTTACAGGTCTTTCCACGGTTTCTCAAGGCATAAATGTTATTTGGGTTATTGTTGATAGATTAACTAAGTCTGCTCATTTCTTGCTGATACGGGAGACTTATTCCCTTGAACGTTTTGATCGTATGTAAGTAAATGAGATTGTGAGATTGCATGGCATGCCATTATCCATATTTTCAAATCGTGACCCAAGATTCACTCCACAATTTTAGGTTAGCTTGCAAAAACTTATGGGCACGGATTTACGATTTAGTTCGGCATACCATCCTCAAACGGACGGACAATCAGAGAGGACTATTCAAACTCTTGAAGATCTATTAAGACTTTGTGTCCTAGACTTCAAAGGGAGTTGGGATAAGTATTTACCATTGGTGGAATTCTCCTACAACAACAGTTATCAGGCAAGTATAAGGGTGGCTCCATTCGAAGCATTGTATGGACGAAAGTGTCGCCCTCCAATATGTTGGGATGTGGTGGGTGAAGCAACATTGTTGGGACCCGAGTTGGTACATATTACTACAGAAAAGATCCAAATGATTCGATAACGTATACAAACAGTAAAAGATCGACAAAAGAATTATGCGGATATTCATCGAAAGGACGTGAAATTTAGTATTGGGGATCATGTATTGTTGCGTGTTACTCCATGGAAGGGAACTACAAGATTTGGGAAGAGAGGAAAGCTCAATCCACGATTTATTGGTCCATTTCAAATTCTTGACTAAGTAAGAAAAGTGGCATATGGACTCGCGTTACCTTCAAGCATGTCTCGTGTTCATAATATTTTTCACATATCTGTGCTTCGTAAATATATGAAAGACCCGAACCACGTTACTGAGTTAGAACCGGTTGAAATAGCCGAAGACTTAACGTATGAGGAGGCACCTGTCAAGATCTTGGATAGAAAGGAGCATGTCCTACGCACAAAGGTCATACCACAAGTCAAAGTTTTGTGGAGGAACCATGCTATTGAGGAAATGACCTAGAAATTGGAAACGAAAATAAAAACGAGGTATCCTCACCTTTTCGAAATACCAGGTACGTACGTCAATTTCGAGGACGAAATTTCATAAGGAGTGAAGGTTGTAAGACCCCAACTTATTATAAATAAAATTGAATTTCTTCTATTTATTATTTTAAAATAGTAAGGGTTGATTTGATTAATGTGATTAGTTATGGGTACAAATGCGCAAATATTTTTAAATAAGCAAATGACTATAAAATATTCATTGTTGTCAGGGAATATTCGTTTGGTCGTGAAATATTCTTACTGTCGGGGAATATTCGTATGACGGTGCAGCCTTGTGTGGGCCCTATAACGGAAAGCGATTGGATAAAGAAAACGACAAGTATAAGTTGTTTATAAATAACGACGTAGTTGTTACCATTAATACTGTTGGAATACCCGGTGGTTAAAATATAGTAGCACACGGTATTGCATCAATTAATGATTCTTATGTAAGAAGGCACTACTCAATAATTGTTACAGTAATTACTGTTCAATATTTTATTTTATTGATTCAATATTTTTTACGTTGATATTTTATATTATTGTTGTTTCAATAATTGTCACTGCACAGTATTTTTCACTATCGGAGTAATAATTCATATTATTTGAATAATATTATTAGATAGCATTATTGGCAATGTCTAGAAAGTTCTATCTAAGGAGAGGTTTGGTCACCTAATTGCGCACTAGTAAGGAGAAATCCTTAGTGGAAAGCCCCCTCTTTCCTAGGAACGGCCTGGTTGTCAGTATTGTGATTCTGTAATATTATTTGTGAATAATTAATTATTGATTTATATGATAAAGAAAATACTCATTTTATGTGTATATAGATGGAGAAAAAAATTTTATGTGACAATTGTTAAAAATTGATATTTTATCTTTTCTGATAAAATATATTATTATATTTTAATAATATAATAATGATGATATTTTTATAATAAATGTGTGATATATGAATAAATGAGGAGGAATAGTATTTTTGTTACTAAAAATATTTAAAACATATATTTCATGTTTGTGGACCCCATTTCTTGACTGAAATTTGATTATAGCTTGTATAATCGTCCGTATGTGAATTTCGGTCAATTTTTGTTTGAAATTTGGAAAAACTTAAACTTACAAAGTTGTAGAGAAATGAATTTCCTATGGAATATACATAATATTTGAATTTTTCTGATAATTATTGTGAATTATTGAAGCTCCGGTATATCAGGTCTGAATTAATTTTTGGAGTTTAAATGTTTTTGTTTAGAAAAACGTTTTTATTGTTTTTGGCACATGTGTGGCTGATGTTTTGGTCAAAAGGTGGGCTAAGGAAAATTATATAAATATATTAATATTTTATTAAATTTTTTATTTTGGTGTTCTAAGCATTTTCCTATAAATAGGGTGCTTAGGTTAGAATTGAAAATCACACAAGAAATAAGTTTTCTCTCTCTATATTATCGAGCGTATTCTTGTAAGTATTTTAATACTTTGAGTGTTGCTATACGGTGCAAGTTTCTTTCAGCACTATTGTAAGACCCCAAATTATTAATAAATGAAATTTAAATTACCTCTATTTATTATTTTGAAATAGTAAGTGTTAAATTGATTAATGAGGTTAGTTATGGGTAAAATCCGCAAATATTTTAAATAAGCAGGTGGTTATAAAATATTCATTGTTGTCGGGGAATATTCATTTGGTCGTGAAATATTCTTCTTGTCGGGGAATATTCGTACGACGGCGCAGTCTTTTGTGGGCCCCATAACGGAAAGCGATTGGATGAAGAAAATGACAAGTATATGTTGTTTATTAATAACGGCGTAGTTGTTACCGTTAGTACTGTTGGAATACCCGGTGGTTAAAACACAGTAATACGCGTTGTTACACAGTAGCATACTGTATTGCACCAATTATTGATTCTTACGTAAGAAGGCACTACTCAATAATGGTTACAGTAATTACTGTTCAGTATTTTATTTTATTGATTCAATAATTGCTGCGTTGATATTTTATATTACTGTTGTTTCAATAATTGTTACTACACAGTATTTCCCATTCTCAGATCAATAATTCATATTATTTGAATAATATTATTAGATAACATTATTGGCAATGTCTAGAAAGTTCTGTCTAAGGAGAGGTTTGGTCATCTAATTGCGCGCCAGTAAGGAGAAATCCTTATTGAAAAGCCCCCTCTTTCCTGGGAACGGCCTGGTTGTCATAAATGTGATTCTGTAATATTATTTGTGAATAATTAATTATTGATTCATATGATAAGGAAATATTTTTTTTTTTGTGGATATAAATGAGGGATATATTTTTGTGGTTAAAAATGAAGGAGTTAATGTTGAGGTTTTTATCAGTATTTTTGTCGGAATGGAGGTATTAAAAATCAAGGTTTTTTAGATATTTTGCGGGGGTTATAATTTTTAATCCGACCGTTGGATCGTGGTAATTTTTGGATATGTTATAGATATATAAGTTGAGTATATGTCCACAAATTTTGAATCGTTAAAAATTAACGTATGATTTATTATGAATTTTACGAGATGACTGGTTCAGAAATTGTTGAATTTTCGGAGTTAATCATTTTGGTAGAAAATTCTAGAATTGGTGGGCCCCACTCTTGGTTGGTGAAGAAATGTGCTGAGATTTTTATTCAAATGTGGAGGGTAGGAATAGTAGCAGGTAAATCCATCAGGTTGCAGGTTAAGTCTGCTTCGGCGTGCTAGCATTTTCCTATAAATAGAGGGCTAAGTTAGAATTGAAAATCACACCAGAAACAAGTTTTCTCTCTTTCTCTCTCTAGATTATTGAGTGTATTTTGTGAGTATTTAGATACTTTGAGAGTTCTATTCATCAGAGCAAGTGTCTTTCAGCCTTATACCGGTATTCCGACCAGAAGTACTGTCTTTACAAGGTAAGGGATGTTACTTTATTCAAAACTGATATTATTTCTTCAATATCATTATGCCGAAATATTGGTTAGAAATTTTTATCAAATTTAGAATTTTTCACGTCGGGGTTACTATTCATGAGTTACTATTCACGAGTTACTATTCACGAGTTACTATTCACCGAAAAATAAAATTTTCTTCTTTTCGTCCAAAATATCTATTCTGGGTACTAGATTTGATTGTATCCATGTTTTGATCATTCTTGAATTCTAATTCACTGTGAATAATTATAAGGTATTTTTGGACATGGATAAATCGAAATACGAATCCTTAATATTTGTTATTTTGTTTCACTGGATTCGTTTTCTTTAAGATATTTTTCATCATCCTCAGTCCTAAATGATGATATTACTGAATATCTTTGGCCCGTAGTGCAAAGATGAATGATTAACTGATGAATATCTTTGGCCCGTAGTGCAAAGATGAACAGGTGTTGAGATGAACATGACCGACTGGTGATACAAATGAATATCTTTGGCCTGTAGTGCAAAGATGAATATTTGATTAAAGATGGTTATTGATTGTTGTTACAGGGATAAAATATTGATGATGGACTTTTAAATCTTAGAAGATAGTAGAACTCATTCTGTACTTGACTCTTCTAATGGTTTGTTGTTTCCGCTGCAGTTATTGATTTAAAACTTGTTGTCTATTGTATTCTATTAGATTTTTTCCTGTTGAAGACTAACGATAATTTGTTCTGTATTATCTTAGTCATAATGTTCTTTACTGGGCTAGTTGAGCTCACCCTTTTCCTTTTTGTTCCATTTTTCTCAGGAGGCGAGAATGTAGCGAGTACTAGTCGGGGTATGGAATGATGGTTCTAGAAGTTACTTTAGTAGTCCTCACTATTTTTGTGAAATAATGTATCAATAATTGTAATGAGGACTTATTTGAGTGTGGATATTGTCTAAATGACAATATTTGTATTTAAACTCACAGTTCTTGTGTTGTAATAATAAAGATGTAGTTATTTCTGTACCATGTATTTTGGCGACTCAGAATGGGTGTTGTATACCTATTTTGGGGGCATCACAGTTGGTATCAGAGCTTAAGGAATGATCTCTGGCGGAGATCGGAGAGTAGAACTAGGAGGGGAGAGACGAATAAATCCTTCGCTAGTGTGTCCTACCTAAGCTTATTTATTGGTCAGTCATAATATAGGGGTATTATGTGATTTGTTAATTTATTTAATTAACCCTTGTTTTATGGCAGTATTTAAGAATGTCGACTGAGAATGTTAACAGTGGAGTAAATGAGACAGTGGAGACACCGGTGCTTACCAACGAGGAGAACGTGCAACAGGCTGGCAATGTTCCTCCTGTGAACAACACCAATGAGCAGATGATGAATGATGGAATGTTTAGAAGTTTTTTGCAATTCATGCAAAACCAGACGAGGGAGACTCGTGTTCAAAATACAGGAGGAAATGATAGCAATTCACGGTTTGTCACAGCCAAACAGTTCAAAGAATTGGGACCACCAGAATTTAAGGGAAAGTCGGATCGGATCATGGCGGAAACGTGGGTCAAGCAAATTACCAAGATATTCGATGTCTTGGGATGCACGGAGGAACAGAAGGTTCCATTCGCCACCTTTATGTTCCGTGGCGAGGCAGATTACTGGTGGGAGTCTGTGAAGCGTACCCATCCAACCGCACTCAGCATGTCTTGGGAGACATTTCAGAAACTGTTCAATGACAAGTACTTTCCTGAAAGTATTCATCATATGAAGGAGGTAGAGTTTATTAGACTGGAGCAGAATAACATGACGGTGTCTCAGTACGAGGCAAGGTTTGCAGAGTTGTCCAGGTTTGCACCTCATTTAGTAGAGAATGCGGAACGTATGACGAGGATGTTTTTGAGAGGTTTGAAACCCGGCATACGTCAATATCTCATTTCTCATAAATTTTCTCTCTATTCAGATGTTGTCAACAGGGCTCAATTATTAGAGCGAGATAATGAGTACGGTCAACTGAGGGACCACAACCAGGATCATATCGATGACAACAGTCATCAGAACAATGATAACCAGCGGAGAAAGAAAAATACAGACAAGAACGGCAACCACTATGGTGGTAATCGTGGCTATGAAAATAGAAGAAGCGAGTCGGGAGGAGATTTTAAAAAGAGGAGATTCAACAATGACAATACGAAGACGTCAGCACCAGCAGCAACTGGTTCCAAGGGAGGAGAACGACCACCGATTATATGCAATAAGTGCGGAAAAGAAGGACATATCAGCCCAAACTGCCCACAACAGTTTAAGGTATGTTATAATTGTGGAAAGGAAGGACATATCACTCGAGATTGCACTGTAGCAAAATCAAGTCCAGCGGGGATGGTGACTCAAAAAGCTGTCCCAGAAAAGATAAAGTCAACGGTTCCTGGAAGAGCGTTTGTCGTGACTGGTCAACATGCGAGGAACCCAAACGAGGTGATCACGGATAAGCTAATCATAAATTCATGCGAAGTTTATACCTTATTAGATACCGGTTCTACCCATTCTTTTATCTCTCCTGCTTGTGCTCAACGTTTAAACTTGACTCCGGAGAAGTTAGACTTTGATTTATCTGTGGAGACTCCGTTAGGAGAAACTTTCATCACATCCACTGTTTATAAATCTTGTGTGATCCAAGTTGGCACCATCACCTTATCTGTTGACCTTATCTCTTTAAAGATACTTGCTTTTGATGTGATTTTAGGGATTGATTGGTTAACTACTCATTATGCCAAAATTGATTGTTTTCGTAAGGTTGTTAGTTTTCATATTCCTAACCAACCTGTTGTACGAATTCAAACAACTAAGCCATTAAAATCAATCACTGTTATATCAAGTCATAAAGCCATTCGTTTATTAAAAAACGGATGTCAAGCTTTCTTAGCCCATGTTATGGATTTGAATAAAGACACATCAAATTTGAATAATATTCCTGTTGTTATTGACTTTCCTGACGTATTTCCTGAAGAACTTCCCGGTCTACCCCCGGAACGAGAAATTGAATTCTTTATTGATCTTGAACCTGGTACAAAGCCCATTTCTAAAACCCCATATCGAATGGCTCCTATTGAACTTCAGGAGTTAAATGTCCAACTACAAGAGTTGTTGGACATCGGTTTCATTCGTCCTAGTACATCTCCTTGGGGTGCTCCTATTTTATTTGTAAAGAAGAAAGACGGGAGTATGCGACTTTGTATTGATTATCGGGAATTAAACTATGTCACTATTAAGAATAGGTATCCGCTACCTCGTATTGATGACATGTTTGACCAGTTACAAGGAGCACAATTCTTTTCAAAGATCGATCTTCATTCTGGATATCATCAGCTGAAGGTTAAAACTGAGGATATTCCAAAGACTGCCTTCAGAACTCGGTACGGGCATTATGAATTCCTAGTCATGTCTTTTGGATTGACTAATGCTCCTGCGGCTTTCATGGATATGATGAACCGAGTATTCAAGGATTATTTGGATCAGTTTGTTGTTGTCTTTATTGATGACATCCTCATATATTCCAAAAGCCGTGAAGATCATGAGCATCATTTGAAGCTGGTACTCTAAAGGCTGCGTGAAAACAAGTTATATGCTAAGTTGAAGAAATGTGAGTTCTGGCTTGAGGAAGTAGCTTTCCTAGGGCACGTGGTGTCAAAACATGGAGTATCTGTTGACCCGGCGAAGATTAAAGCAATACAAAGTTGGGAGCAACCAAAGACGGTGACCGAAGTACGTAGCTTTCTGGGCTTAGCTGGTTATTATCGGAGATTCGTGGAAGGATTTTCTCGAATCGCTATCCCGTTAACTCAGCTGACTCAGAAAGATATCAAATTCGTATGGAGCGAGGAATGTGAGAAGAGTTTTCAAGAGCTTAAGAGGAGACTCATTTTGGCACCTGTTCTGACAATACCATCTGGTTTGGATGGATTTGTTATCTACAGTGATGCTTCAGGCAAAGGGTTAGGATGTGTTCTCATGCAATATGGGAAAGTCATAGCCTATGCCTCGCGACAACTCAAAGAATATGAGAGGAATTATCATACTCATGATTTGGAGTTGGCAGCAGTAGTTTTCGCGTTGAAGATCTGGAGACACTACCTGTATGGGGAGAAAGTGGAGATCTATACAGATCATAAAAGCCTCAAATATTTCTTCACCCAAAAGGAACTCAACATGCGGCAGCGACGTTGGCTCGAGCTGTTGAAAGATTACGATCATACCATCCAATATCATCCTGGAAAAGCAAACGTAGTAGCTGACGCATTGAGTAGAAGATCATATGCGGGTACGAGTGCAATGTTGTTAACACAAAGGCCCATTTTGTATGACTTGTAAAGGATGGAGATAGAGATGAAGGCTCCAAGTACCCACATGATGATATCAAATATACGAGTAGAACCGACTTTAATCGATAAAGTTAAAGCTGCTCAAGCTACGGACATAGAGCTGATGCATATGAAGAAGAAAGTGCAAGAAGGTTCTATTCCAGAAGCAAGAATCGATGAAGAAGGAATACTTCGAGTCCACTCCAGACTTTGTGTTCCTAACGATTCTAATTTGAAGTACAAGATCATGATGGAAGCACACAATACACCATTTGCAATCCATCCTGGAAGTACCAAAATGTATCGTGATCTTCGACATACATTTTGGTGGAATAATATGAAGAGAGAGATTGCAAAGTTTATCTCGAGGTGTTTAACTTGTCAACGTGTAAAGGCGGAACATCAAGTGCCAAAGGGTCCATTGCAACCACTTGAGATTCCGAAATGGAAGTGGGAACACATTACCATGGATTTCGTTACGGGTCTTCTCACGGTTTCTCAAGGCATAAATGATATTTAGGTTATTATTGATAGATTAACCAAGTCTGCTCATTTCTTGCCGATACGGGAGACTTATTCCCTTGAACGTCTTGCTCGTATATACGTAGATGAGATTGTGAGACTGCATGGCATGCCAGTATCCATAGTTTCGGATCGTGACCCAAGATTCACTTCAAGATTTTGGGTTAGCTTGCAAAAAGCTATGGGCACAGATTTACGATTTAGTTCGGCATACCATCATCAAACGGACGGACAATCAGAGAGGACTATTCAAACTCTTGAAGATCTATTAAGACTTTGTGTCCTAGATTTCAAAGGGAGTTGAGATAAGTACCTACCATTGGTAGAATTCTCTTACAATAACAGTTATCAGGCAAGTATAGGTGTGGCCCATTTGAAGCATTATATGGACGAAAGTGTCGCTCTCCAGTATGCTGGGACGAGGTGGGTGAAGCAACATTGTTGGGACCAAAGTTGGTACGCATGACTACAGAGAAGATCCAAATGATTCGACAACGTATACAAACGGCACAGGATCGACAAAAGAGTTATGCGGATCTTCATAGAAAGGACGTGGAATTTGACATTGGGGATCATGTATTGTTACGTGTGGCTCCATGGAAAGGAGTTACAAGATTTGGGAAGAGAGGAAAGCTCAATCCATGATTTATTGGTCCATTTCAGATTCTTGACCAAGTAGGAAATGTGGCCTATAGACTCGCGTTACCTCCAAGTATGTCTCGTGTTCATAATATTTTTCATATATCTGTGTTACGTAAATATGTGAAAGACCCAGACCACGTTATTGAGTTAGAACCGGACGAGATAGCTGAAGACTTAACGTACGAAGAGGTACCTGTCAAGATCTTGGATAGAAAGGAGCATATCCTACGCACGAAGGTCATACCACAAGTTAAAGTTTTATGGAGAAACCATGCTATTGAGGAAATGACCTGGGAGTTAGAAACGGAAATGAAAGCGAGGTATCCTCATCTTTTCGAAATACCAGGTACGTACGTCAATTTCGAGGACGAAATTTCATAAGAAGGGGAGGTTGTAAGACCCCAAATTATTAATAAATGAAATTGAAATTCCCTCAATTTATTATTTTGAAATAGTAAGTGTTAAATTGATTAATGAGGTTAGTTATGGGTAAAATGCGTAAATATTTCAAATAAGCAGGTGGTTATAAAATATTCATTGTTGTCGGGGAATATTCGTTTGGCCGTGGAATATTCTTCCTGTCGGGGAATATTCGTACGACGGCGCAGTCTTTTGTGGGCCCCATAACGGAAAGCGATTGGATGAAGAAAACGACAAGTATATGTTGTTTATTAATAACGGCTTAGTTGTTACCGTTAGTACTGTTGGAATACCCAGTGGTTAAAACACAGTAATACGCGTTGTTACACAGTAGCATACTGTATTGCACCAATTATTGATTCTTACGTAAGAAGGCACTACTCAATAATGGTTACAGTAATTACTGTTCAGTATTTTATTTTATTGATTCAATAATTGCTGCGTTGATATTTTATATTACTGTTGTTTCAATAATTGTCACTACACAGTATTTTCCATTATCAGATCAATAATTCATATTATTTGAATAATATTATTAGATAACATTATTAGCAATGTCTAGAAAGTTCTGTCTAAGGAGAGGTTTGGTCATCTAATTGCGCGCCAGTAAGGAGAAATCCTTATTGGAAAGCCCCCTCTTTCCTGGGAACGGCCTGGTTGTCATAAATGTGATTCTGTAATATTATTTGTGAATAATTAATTATTGATTCATATGATAAGGAAAATTTTATTTTATTTTTTGTGGATATAAATGAGGGATATATTTTTGTGGTTAAAAATGAAGGAGTTAATGTTGAGGTTTTTATCAGTATTTTTGTCGGAATGGAGGTATTAAAAATCAGGGTTTTTGAGATATTTTACGGGGGTTATAATTTTTAATCCGACCGTTGGATCGTGGTAATTTTTAGATATGTTATACATATATAAGTTGAGTATATGTCCACAAATTTTGAACCGTTAAAAATGAACGTATGATTTATTATGAATTTTACGAGATGACTGGTTCAGAAATTATTGAATTTTTGGAGTTAATCATTTTGGTAGAAAATTCTAGAATTGGTGGGCCCCACTCTTGGTTGGTGAAGAAATGTGCTGAGATTTTTATTCAAATATGGTGGATGGGAATAGTAGCAGGTAAAGCCATCAGGTTGCAGGTTAAGTCTGCTTCGGCGTGCTAGCATTTTCCTATAAATAGAGGGCTAAGTTAGAATTGAAAATCACACCAGAAACAAGTTTTCTCTCTTTCTCTCTCTAGATTATTGAGTGTATTTTGTGAGTATTTAGATACTTTGAGATTTCTATTCATCAGAGTAAGTGTCTTTCAGCCTTATACCGGTATTCCGACCAGAAGTACTGTCTTTACAAGGTAAGGGATGTTACTTTATTCAAAAATGATATTATTTCTTCAATATCATTATGCCGAAATATTGGTTAGAAATTTTTATCAAATTTGGAACTTTTCACGTCGGGGTTACTATTCATGAGTTACTATTCACGAGTTACTATTCACCGAAAAATAAAATTTTCTTCTTTTCGTCCAAAATATCTATTCTGGGTACTAGCTTTGATTGTATCCATGTTTTGATCATTCTTGAATTCTACTTCACTATGAATAATTATAAGGTATTTTTGGACATGGATAAATCGAAATACGAATCCTTAATATTTGTTATTTTGTTTCACTGGATTCGTTTTCTTTAAGATATTTTTCATCATCCTCAGTCCTAAATGATGATATTACTGAATATCTTTGGCCCGTAGTGCAAAGATGAATGATTAACTGATGAATATCTTTGGCCCGTAGTGCAAAGATGAACAGGTGTTGAGATGAACATGACCGACTGGTGATACAAATAAATATCTTTGGCCTGTAGTGCAAAGATGAATATTTGATTAAAGATGGTTATTGATTGTTGTTACAGGGATAAAATATTGATGATGGACTTTTAAATCTTAGAAGATAGTAGAACTCATTCTCTACTTGACTCTTCTAATGGTTTGTTGTTTCCGCTGCAGTTATTGATTTAAAACTTGTTGTCTATTGTATTCTATTAGATTTTTTCCTGTTGAAGACTAACGATAATTTGTTCTGTATTATCTTAGTCATAATGTTCTTTACTGGGCTAGTTGAGCTCACCCTTTTCCTTTTTGTTCTATTTTTCTCAGGAGGCGAGAATGTAGCGAGTACTAGTCGGGGTATGGAATGATGGTTCAAGAAGTTACTTTAGTAGTCCTCACCATTTTTGTGAAATAATGTATCAATAATTGTAATGAGGACTTATTTGAGTGTGGATATTGTCTAAATGACAATATTTGTATTTAAACTCACAGTTCTTGTGTTATAATAATAAAGATGTAGTTATTTCTATACCATGTATTTTGGCGACTCAGAATGGGTGTTGTATACCTATTTTGGGGGCGTCACAACTATATCCGGTATTTCAGTCAGAAGTACTGTCTTTTCGAGGTAAGGGATGTTATTTTTTCATAGATATTATTTCTTTCAATATCATTATGCCAAAATATTAATCTGAACTTTTTATCAAATTTGAAATTTTTAGTGTCGGGATTACTATTCAGGTATACGGCACTATTCATGAATACAACATTATTCACCGAAAAATTAAATTTTTATTTTTTCTTTTTAAGATATCTATTATGGATACTAGCTTTGATTGTATCTATATTTTGATCATTCTTGAATTTTACTCCACTATGGTTATTTATGAAGTATTTTTGAACTTGAATTATTTAAAGTACGAATCCTTAATATTTGTTCTTTTGTTTCACTGGATTCATTTTTTTTAAAATATTTTTCATCATCCTCAGTCCTAAATGATGATATTACTGAATATCTTTGGCATGTAGTGCAAAGATGAATGATTTTCTGATGAATATCTTTGGCCCGTAGTGCAAAGATGAACAGGTGTTGAGATGAACATGACCAACTAATGAATATCTTTGGCCTGTAATGTAAAGATGAATATTTGATTCAAGATGTATATTGATTGATGTTACAGGGATAAAATATTGATGATGGACTTTTAAATTCATAGATGATAGTAGATTTCATCCTCTACTTAACTCTTCTAATGAATTGTTATTTCCGCTGCGAATATTGATTTAAAATTTTTTGTCTATTGTATTCTATTAGATTTTTTTCTGTTGAGGACTAACGATAATTTGTTATATATTATCTTAGTCATAATATTTTTTACTGGGTTAGTTAAGCTCACCCTTTTCTTTTTGTTTTATTTTTCTTCTCAGGAGGCGAGAATGTAGCGAATACTAGTCGGGGTATGGAATGATGGTTCTAGAAAAATGTTTTAGTAGTCCTCACCATTTTTGTAAAATAAAGTATCAATAATTATTATAAGGACTTATTTGAGTGTGGATATTGTCTAGAAGATAATAATTATATTTTAAACTCACAGTTAAGTGTTGTCGTATTTTGCACGACAATTGTATTAATAAAGTTGTAGTCGTTTCTGTACCATGTATTTGGCGACTCAGAGTGGGTGACGAATACCTATTTTGGGGGCGTCACACACAGTGAAAGCAGTATGCACACAAGTCAATCATGTTTGATGATAAAGCATATACTTTGTAACAATCTTATTCATTTATTAATAAAAAGTATTAATTTATTAAAGGCTTTTAATTATCTACATGATGCTGTTTTATAATATGTGATAAACCCATAGTTTTAAGTAATGCTTTTAGAATAATGATGATGATCATTCTAATGAGATCTAAATTCTTAGAAAACTTAAAACTAAAATAGTTCCCAATCGTTGGATTACCAAATTGGAGATTAGTGAATCCGGATAGATTGGTACATACGTTGCTTGCTCATTGGATGAGGATAATTGATCTCATGATCATTTGTGTGGAGACACTAAAGTAAGTATGTAGGTGCTAATTAGAGAATAAGTTCACTGAACGCGGCTCGCTAAGGAATACCTAATGGAATTTTACTTGTCTGTCAATAGGAATTCCTGTAGTGATAGTAGTACAAGTAATCCTTGGACTTGAGATCATCATAGTATCTTGTGTATGATGAGTTATACTTTGACTTATTCCTTAAGACCCTTAGGGTATATTAAAGGGTATGCTTGGGTATAATAAGTTATACATGGAGATAATGTATGATCAATAAAGAATCTACCACTTCTAGTAAAAGAAGAGAAATGTCCTATGTGATTTGATAAATGACAACCCAGTAGTCTTTGGCCAAGGCAGAATGAAATTAGAAATGAGTTTCTAATTTGTATTATTTGGAGTTGTGCATTTAAGAGTCGAAATACATATAATTAAATAAAATAAGACTTGACAGTAATTTTATGTCTTATATTTAATTGGGACATTGTATGGTGGAAGGATTGAATTGTACGGTAACTATTTATTCAAATGTTCTTTTATAATTAATGTTAAAATCTATATTATCTGGAAAGTCGTTGATTGCTAGGGAGGTTTATCCCTATTGTAGAATAAATATTATTTATTTAAATAAATTAATATTTTAATTTATTTATTTAAATAAGATTAGAATTGTTCTAATTGATTTATTCACAACCGGTTTAATATAGAGAACCTAAAGGGTCACGCCATAAAAGGAAGAATAATTATTTAAGAAGTTAATGACATAATCGTAATAATAAGTTAAGTATATTTAATTTAATCTATGGTGATAGAATAAATTAAATAGCTTAATATTTATTATTTAATATTTTGGAAATATTAAATATAAATTAATAAGAGGAGTCTTATTATTATTATTATTACTATTATTATTATTTAATTCCTAAAGGAGTTTGAGAATTAATTAATAAAAGTACTCTCATATATCCTAATTAGATTAGGAGGCTAATTAATTAAAAGAGTTTAATTAATTATCTCTAATAAGATTAGGGAGCTTAATTAATTAAAAGAATTTAATTAATTAAAATAAAACCCAATTCCTTAATTGTTAAGGAGGGTTTCTTACATCTATAAATAAGATGAGTCTTATTATAGGTGAAGTGGTTAGAGTTGTTGTTGGCTTTTTGACAACATACGTAATTCCAATAGTTGGGAGAGTACGCTCCTTTTCTATGAGAGATAGAAAATTAGGGTTTTGCCAAATACCCATATTCTTGAATCTTTATTCTTTTTTGGGGTTTTGCCAAATACCCATATTCTTGAATCTTTATTCTTTCTTGGTGGATCACCTCTAGAGGCCAAACACTTGGGTGGCTAACGTTTATCAAATGAAGGAACCAAACCCGGTGGATTCAAGTTGAACGCGAAAAAGATTTGGAGGTGAACTTCTACCTGAGGAAGCTCGGATCTTCAAGGGTACGATTCTTGTCATTCATATTTTCGTTTAATTAATAATTGTGCATAAAGGATGATCCGGGTATATGGTTTGTAAAATTCTAAAACTCTGATTTTTCACGTTTCCGCTTACTTTGTCCAATTTGATTGCGTCCATGAATATTACAAACCGAACAGTGGCATCAGAGCCAAACCTTTATGCGAATTATTAATTATTTTAATTTGATATGTATATTGATATGTGTTTAGAATAATTTAATTGGGCATAATTTTATTGTATAAAATTTATTTAAAAAATAAAAATTCGCGAAACTGTTTTTTTTTTTTTTGCTTCCGTCATTCGCGTGATTTGCACTGGACCATGTTGCTGATTGCATGTGGTATCATATGTTAATATCTTTAAGTGATGCACGGTTGAAATATAGATGTTAATATGATATGTCATTCTCATTATTGAGAGATTCACGTGGGTCACATGAATTATTCTTGATTCCTTTGACCATATATGTATACCAGGAAGTTAACAGGAGTAATATATATGATTCAGCTTGTGTATTTTGGGTTCACGTGAATAACACTCCTACGTGATTATCATATGTGATTAACACTCCCACGTGGCATGAAGGATATCATATATATCTTATATATATATATATGATAACTTATATTCTCAATTATTTTATAATTAAAATAAAAAATTTATTTTAATTTTATAATAAAAAGTTTATTTTAATATTAAAATATAAAGTTTATTTTAATTTTAAAATTAGATTTCATGCTAACTAATTAGAATTAGAATTAGATTCCATGATAACTAATTGGAGTTGAAATTGGATTCTATATTTCCTAAAATAAAGGAGTTTATTTGTGAATAGGAAAATGAATCCATGTTTACTTAAATAAAAGAGTTTATTTAGATATGAAATTAGATTTCATATTATTCAAAATAAAGAGTTTATTTGTGAATAGGAAAGAGAATCCGTATTTCCTTTAATAAAGGAGTTTTTTTTTACTGGGAATTAGATTCCATAATTAATTAAAATAAAGGAGTTTATTTTTATTTAAATTTGAATTAAAATAAAGGAATTTATTTTGATTCAAAATTAGATTTTATACTAACTAAATTTGCCCATTAAATAATATCAATATATATATTGAATGTTTATTATTCATGAGATGAATGTAATTTATTGATGCATATGGTTATGTGTATGATAATAAATGGGATTGGTTATGGACTATTGACCAATATGATTGGATTTTATTTTAGTTGGATGCTTGAATGTATGTGTTTTATTAAAACGGGGTTCGCGTACCTTGTCTTCTCTAATTTTTTCTTAATGTAAATTATATCTCCCTCCTATGTACTTCCCCTTGACTGCTGATCAAGGTTTCTATTTATTTTAAATAGTTTTGTAATAGGAATAGTTAGAATTAATTTTGAAGAATTGGAGATCAAGAAGCAAGGAGCACTTGAAAACCCGTTTGTAATGGAGTCCGGGTTTAAATGTAATAGTTATATTTAAATATTAATTCTTGCACCCCTAGGGATTGACCTTTTGGTTCACTTGGTGGCTCTAGTGAACCAAACTAGAATAAAGTTCATAATCAATCCAGGTAGAATATAGTATTCTATATGTGCATGCTTATACTATATATATTATATATTATATATTATATATTATGTAAACATGCTTCGCATGTTAATTAATATGACTCGTATTATATATATATATATATATATATATATATATATATATATATATATATATATTGGTGTGCATGCGTGCTAAACAAGATGAGACAAATTAATAACAAACTCCTCAAATTTTTTATATTAAGTCTTAAGCGTTCAAAGATATTTAGAATATCGAACGTCGCCTTCTAGTATGATAAAAAATAATAGAGTATCAATTAATTATTATAAATTTGTTATGTCACCACAAGGCTAATCTTAATTCTTTGAGATGTTAATTTTATCACATTAGATGCTTATAAAGAAAATTGAACAATATTATTTTGTTGTGTCACCACAAGGATAATATTTTTCTTTTTTGAATATATGGAGTGCTAGGTTGGACTTAACTTGGATAATTTTGATTCGGATGTGCCACCACTTGATCAAAATAATCTAAGAGGTAAAATACAAGGAGTTGCATAGTTGATGTAATTGACAAGAGTTGTCTACCTATTTATTTATATATAGTTTGTTGTGTCACCACAAGGCTATATACATTTGAAATGAGATCCTTATTCTCATTAGCAAATCTTTAATTAGATTTTGCCGAATTATATAAGTGAGGGTAATATAGTTTGATAAAAATAGTGGGAGATACCAATTTAAAACAAGACCTAATTTATTTTGGTAATTAATAAAAGAATGAATGCTAAAATATTGTTAATTATAAATTCATTTATAGAATTTTACAATGTCTAAATTACTATCTCTGTGAAGTATATTAGATGTTATTTAACCAGACTGTATTAAACGGATTGGTTAAGGAAATTGAGAAAAGTTCTCACGTCTGAAAAGTTATCTTATGTCCTTAATACGCCTATCCCTGCAATGATTGCATACAATGTCTGCTACTTTTAGAAAGTGACAAGATGATGCACAGTTGGCTCAATGCATCATTCTCGCATCCATGAGTAACTAGCTTCAGCGTCAGCATGAAACTATGGATGCTCCTACTATACTCCTGCACGTCAAGTAGGTGATGGTGAGGAAAGTAGGACAGATAGATATCAGATATCTAAGGAGCTCTTCTGATCTAGAATGACCGATGACACTACGGTACAAAAAAAGGTCCTTAACATTATCAATTTGATTGATCAATTAGGACAACAGGTTTTATCATGGATGGAGAGTTGAGCCAAGATTTGATCTTGTACTCACTCCCGGACTCCTTTCATAATTGTTGTGAATTTTTCATATGAACAATGTAACGAACCCAAAATAGATCCATTCCATCCAACCTATTCTGAGTCGCCAAATACATGGTACAGAAAACAACTATAACTTTATTACAACAATTGTCGTGCAAAATACAACAGCACATATGTTGTGAGTTTGGATACAAATATATACCAAATGTGACTCATGTTCCAACCGTGGACATCACCTCACAATGACACCTTACATAAAGGTATAGTCAAAAATTGTTTTAGAAATTAGAATCTTTGGGAAGTGCTCAAGGAAACCTTCGTACATGGGAGGCCACGCATCTAGGTTATGATAGATATCATATGGCCACAGAATTATCCTTGGTTGACCCAATAGACCCCAAAGAAAAACGAGAAGATTACTATCATATTCTTCCCAATGGTGAGTCTTCTCTTGACTTATCATTATCTCCACTGTCTCTAATTGAGAATTATACTTCAAACAAACACCAAGATTATATAGGCAGTGCCCATAGATATACTCAGCAAGTGGATGAGCACAACCCTGTCTTATGATGACACGAGGTTGTATGTCATTAGACATCTTTTATGATAGTGACAAAACACCCTTCCAACGTTGGGTTCGCCTCACCCTATTTTCTTCACCAAATATAACTACTAAATGATGACCACCGTTCTATTCCCTTGTTACCCCCGCTCGACCCAGCTACACTCTTATTACCTGAAAGGAATTGTGAAGCAAAAGGGTGAGCACAACTAGCTCAGTAAAGAATATCATAACTAAAGATAATTCAATTATCAATAGCCTTCATCAACAATAAATCAGAGATTTAGAATATATGGTAAATGATAAAAATTTCAACCATAGTTGCAGCGGAACGAGCAATCCATTAGAAGAGTCAAATAGACTATAAAGTCTATTATCTTCTCCATGTTAAAAATCCATCAACAATGTTTTATCCATGTAACATCACTCAACAGTTCCTTTCCACAATCATATGAATAACTCATAATCATAATTGTGACTATAAATTTTTTTTTCGCACCCAGGACGAAGAATATTTTCATCACCTGTCTTTACCTGAAACATCAAAGATCATGGTTATACCAAATCACAATTCCTGTTTATAATCATACTAACAAATCCATCTTTGCACTACGGGCCAAAGATATTCATCAACAAACCATCTTTGCACTACGGGCCAAATATATTCATCAACAAACCATCTTTGCACTACGGGCCAAAGATATTCAACAACAGTTCATCTTTGCACTACAGGCCAAAGATATTCATATCTCAAAGAAATATATAATCATTTCAGAATTTATATAAACAATAATTATAACCATGTTGATCAATTCACCTTTGCACTTAAGCTTAAGATATTCAATTATAAATTCAATGGTCATGATCATACCAGTCACAATTCAACTTTGCACTACAGGCCAAAGAGAACCCTAGTCATGATCATACCAATAATCTACCCATCTTTACACTCCAGTGAAAGAGAAATTCAACATCAGGGTTATAAAAATGTTATATATGATAATAAAATCAATATAATCAACATATAGATTTAATCTCAAGAGTAATATTCATAAATCAACTATAATTTGGTTAGTAAAAGAAACCAATTTTGTCGTGAATAGTAACTCGTGAATAGTAACTCATGAATAGTAACTCGTGAATAGTAACACCGACTCAAAAAGGTAGAAATTCCACAATAAAACTCATACCAATACTTCGGTATAATGATATTGAAAGAATAACATTTCTTAAGCTTATAAATAATTTATTTAAATTGTTTACACTTTACTAATTAATGCATTTAATCATCATAAAATGCCAACTCTTAAGATTTCATCATCAATAACCAAAACCCTCATCAAAAATCTGCATATACCTCATATATAGGATTCTCAAGCCATAAAATCCTATTTTCCAATTTTCTTTCTTCACAAAACATATTTAATTCATTTACTCATAACTAGACCATTTTCATGAAAAATACCAAATCAGTTCCAAAAATATTTATTTTCTGGGATTTAGCATAATATAGTCTCATAGTGAACATATATTTTTCTCAGAATTTTTAAAAGTCATTTACTATTTTTCATATGGCCAAAATAGCCGAATATTTAGACATTTATCAAAAATTGTACTTTTGTCTAAAAATTCTAAAATTTACAGAGTATACTTCTATCATATACATGTACTCCCAATAAAAATTTTATCAATTTTGGAGTTAACCACAAGGAATTATAAGCTGTTACTTTTAAAATAGTCTTTTCTCATAAAATTCATAACTCTCAATCTATACATCCAAAAATCACCATTTTTGGACACAATCAAGAAAACTCATCAAAATATCATTTTGAATTTTTCCAGAATTTTTGAAAATCAGAAAAATTACGAAACTGAAAATCATAACAACCCTTAAAATCTCTTAATATCCCTTACTATCCCTTACTATTCCTTACTATCCCTTACAATCCCTTACAATCCCTTACCTCAAAAGAGCAGTACTTCTGATCGGTATAAGGCTGAAGAAAACTTGCACTGATGAATAGCAACTCACCAAGTATCTAAATACTCACAAAATACACTCAATAATCTAGAGAGAGAAAGAGAGAAAACTTATGTTTCTGGTGTGATTTTCAATTCTAACTTAGGCCTCTATTTATAGGAAAATTTTGGTAGGTTTGACCTGCAACCTGATGGCTTTACCTGCTACTATTCCCACCCACCACATTTGAAATATAATTCAGCACATTTCTTTACCAACCACAAGTGGGGCCCACCAATTCTAGAATTTTCCACCAAAATGATAAACTCCAAAAATTCAACAATTTCTGAACCAGTCATCTCGTAAAATTCATAACAAATCATACATTCATTTTTAACGGTTCAAAATTTGTGGACATATACTCAACTTATATATGTATAACATATCCAAATATTACTACGATCCAACGGTCGGATTAAAAATTATAACCCCCGCAAAATATCTCAAAAACCCTGATTTTTAATACCTCCATTCCGACAAAAATACTGATAAAAACCTCAACATTAACTCCTTCATTTTAACCACAAAAATATATCCCTCATTTATATCCACATAAAATAAATATTTTCTTATCATATAAATCAATAATTAATTATTCACAAATAATATTACAGAATCACATTTATGACAACCAGGCCGTTCCCAGGAAAGAGGGGGCTTTCCAATAAGAATTTCTCCTTACTGGCGCGCAATTAGATGACCAAACCTCTCCTTAGACAGAACTTTTTAGACATTGACAATAATGTTATCTAATAATATTATTCAAATAATATGAATTATTGATCTGATAAAGGAAAATACTGTGCAGCAACAATTATTGAAATAACAATAATATAAAATATTGAACAGTAACTACTGTAACAATTATTGAGTAGTGCCTTCTTACGTAAGAATCAATAATTTTAAAAATACTGTGCAATACCGTGTGCTACTGTGCAATAACGCGTATTACTGTATTTTAACCACCGGGTATTCCAACAGTGTTAACGGTAACAACTACGCCGTTATTTGTAAAAACTCAAATTTGTCGTTTTCTTCACCCGACAGTTATTCGTTATGGGGCCCACAAATAGCTGCGCCGTCGTACGAATATTCCCCGACAGAAAGAATATTCCACGACCAAACGAATATTTCCCGACAACAATGATTATTTTATAACCACTTGCTTATTTTGAAAAAAAATTCATATTTCACCCATAACTTTAAACTTTTATCAATTTAACCATTTACTGAATAGAAAAATTGAATACTTTTATTTCATAAAATTCGGGGTCTTACAAACAAGCTACATATCAGCTTCGCTGATTTGCTTAACATGTTAAAAAAATATTGAGAGTCACTTTCCAACCAAGAAAGACCATGTCTTACGGGTAGGGCTAAAGGATCTTCTGAAAAGAAGAACGATTCAAAGAAGGTAAATAGAAAGGCAAAAATAAAGGATAATAAGAACAAAAACTGATACGGATAGCAAAGGAGTTTGCTTCCACTGCAATAAGCCTGGACACTGGAAAGAAACAGGGAGAAGCATCTTGTAGTGGCTAACAAAAGGAGCTTAGTAAAGTTTCGGTTACAAATACAAATTTGTTCATGATTTAAAATAAATTTTTCTTTAAGTCAAGATTCTACTTGGGTATTGGATACCGACTTTGGTTATCATAAATATAGATTTATGAAGGGACCAAGTAGAAGTAGAAAGCTAAACATAGGATAAGTAATCTTATGTCTGGTAAATGAAGCAAATATTGCTATATTAGCCATAGGAACTTATTGTTTAGCATTGTCTATGAGCAAGTCTATTAAGTCAGTAAGTTGTTATTGTATTCCAATTCTTGTTAGAAATATTATTTCTATTTTGTTGTTGGACAATAAAATTTTTGGTATTATATTTAAGAACAATTGTTGTTCTATTTATAATAATAATGTTTTGTATAGAACTGGAATATTACTTAATAGATTTTGTATACTTGACTTATGTGAAAAATTATTTTGCAAATTGAACAAACTAGTATAAGAAAAGGAGATGATCATTCAAAGAGTTGAATGCGTGTATTTGTTGAAATACAAGTGTGAATTATTTGAAAGGTTTAAAGAATTCAGAAGTGAAATAAATTGGCAAAGTATTAAGATTCTTTGATTAGATCAAGGAATAAATACTTGTATAATTAGTTTCTAGATCATCTTAAATGGTTTTCTTATAATGGACGCATCCTGATACGCAATAATTAATTGGTGTATCTGAAAGGAAAAATCGTACCTTGTTGGACATGGTGCGGTCCATAATAATTTTACCGACATTCCAGTATCCTTCTAGGATAATGTTCTAGAAATGATTGTATATCTACGAAAAAGGTAACCTCAAAATCCGACCCCAAGACTCCATAAAAGTTATGGACAGGGAGGATTCCTAATCTTAAGTATGTTAAGATAAGGGGTTGTCCAACTTATGTGAAAAGGTTTCAAAGGATAAGCTTGGGATAAGATTTGACAAGTACAAATTTGTGGGACATCCGAAAGTAAGTTTAGGGTATATGTTCTATAATCCTACTTAGCAAAAGGTGTTTGTTGCGAAACACGTTGCCTTCTAAGATAAAGATGTTTATCATTGAAGGGGCTAGTGAGAGGATAATAGATCTTGAAGAGTTCAAGAACCACAAACACTATAAGTCAAATAAGAGGAACCTGTAGATAGACCTATTGTACCACAACCGAATCGTAAATCTGGAATAATACCAAAGATACCTGGGAGGTATGGATTGATCATGGATGATGATGATGAGGTACATATCATAGAAGATGATGATCCAGTTACATACGATGAGGTAAGAGTTGTAGACACTCAGAGAAATGGATTGAAGCAAGCTTCTCAAAAATGGAACATTCGCTTTGATGAAATAAATCAAAAGAGTTTGATTTTATCACAAATAAGAATGAACCTAGTGTGTACAAAAGGGTCAGTGGGAGCGTCGTGACATTCCTAGTATTATATGTTGATATACTACGGATAAGGAATGACATACCAATGCTACAATCAGTAAAGATAAAGTTGTCTAAATATTCCTCCATGAATGATTTGGGAAGAGTATCTTAATTGGGGATATAAATCTATATAGATAGATTTAATAGGATGCTCGACTTAACCCAAGGAACGTATATTCATTTGATGCTAAAGTCATTTAGCATGGCAAACTCTATGGGATATCTCATGTTGATGAGCCATGGAGTGCATCTCTCTAAATAGTCCCCAAAGACTCCAAAAAGAGAGATCACATGAGTAACTATCATGTATGCAATGAAATGTACGGGACCTGATGTTGATCAGTCATATTCTGGAGAAGTTCGATGTGAGTCAGTGAAAAATATCTTAAAGTACTTAACCAGCACTAAGGATGTGATCATATTCATGGTGGGTCTAAATTAAAACTAGATGGCTTAACAAACTCAAGCAGAAAATCCACTTTAAGGTAAAGCGTTACCTTGAACGGTGGTGTAGTGAATGAAAAGGTTTCAAACAAGCAAAGAGTTGCTAGTTTAGTGATAAAGACAAAGTATATAACTATAAATGAAGCTGCAAGTTGATTGTTTGGATGAAAAGTTCATTACAGAACTAGGAATAGTTCCTAAGTCTCATCTTGGATCCAAACATGTGTTGTGGCACTTTCACTTGATTATAAGAATCATTGAAAGATGGAAAATCACTATAGAGATAGTGGATTCTCAAGAACAACATTACATATCCATTAACTAAAGCTTATCCAACAGCAGGATAATCGTCACTTAGAGAAGAAGGGTATGAGATACCATGACGATTGGCTTTAGTGCAAGTGGGAGATTGAAAGCAGTATGTACACAAACCAATCATGTTTGATGATAAAGCATATACTTTGTAACAATCTTATTCATTTATTAATAAAAAGTATTAATTTATTAAAGGCTTTTAATTATCTACATGATGCTGTTTTATAATATGTGATAAACCCATAGTTTTAAGTAATGCTTTTAGAATAATGATGATGATCATTCTAATGAGATCTAAATTCTTAGAAAACTTAAAACTAAAATAGTTCCCAATCGTTGGATTACTAAATTGGGGATTAGTAAATCTGGATAGATTGGTACATACGTTGCTTGCTCATTGGATGAGGATGATTGATCTCATGATCATTTGTGTGGAGACACTAAAGCAAGTATGTAGGTGCTTATTAGAGAATAAGTTCACTGAACGCGGCTCGCTAAGGAATACCTAATGGAGTTTTACTTGCCTGTCAATAGGAATTCCTGTAGTGATAGTAGTACAAGTAATCCTTGGACTTGAGATCATCATAGTATCTTGTGTATGATGAGTTGTACTTTGACTTATTCCTTAAGACCCTTAGGGTATATTAAAGGGTATGCTTGGGTATAATAAGTTGTACATTGAGATAATGTATGATCAATAAAGAATCTACCACTTCTAGTAAAAGAAGAGAAATGTCCTATGTGATTCGATAAATGACAACCCAGTAGTCCTTGGCCAAGGCAGAATGAAATTAAAAATGAGTTTCTAATTTGCATTATTTGAAGTTGTGCATATAAGAGTCGAAATACATATAATTAAATAAAATAAGACTTGACAGTAATTCCATGTCTTATATTTAATTGGAACATTGTATGGTGGAAGGATTGAATTGTACGATAATTATTTATTCAAATGTTATTTTATGATTAATGTTGAAATCTATATTATCTGAAAAGTCGTTGATCGCTAGGGATGCTTATCCCTATTGTAGAATAAATATTATTTATTTAAATAAATTAATATTTTAATTTATTTATTTAAATAAGATTAGAATTGTTCTAATTGATTTATTCACAACCAGTTTAATATGGAGAACCTAAAGGGTCACACCATAAAAGGAAGAATAATTATTTAAGAAGTTAATGACATAATCGTAATAATAAGTTAAGTATATTTAATTTAATCTATGGTGATAGAATAAATTAAATAGCTTAATATTTATTATTTAATATTTTGGAAATATTAAATATAAATTAATAAGAGGAGTCTTATTATTATTATTATTACTATTATTATTATTTAATTCCTAAAGGAGTTTGGGAATTAATTAATAAAAGTACTCTCATATATCCTAATTAGATTAGGAGGCTAATTAATTAAAAGAGTTTAATTAATTATCTCTAATAAGATTAGGGAGCTTAATTAATTAAAAGAATTTAATTAATTAAAATAAAACTCAATTCCTTAATTGTTAAGGAGGGTTTCTTACATCTATAAATAAGATGAGTCTTATTATAGGTGAAGTGGTTAGAGTTGTTGTTGGCTTTTTGACAACATACGTAATTCCAATAGTTGGGAGAGTACGCTCCTTTTCTATGAGAGATAGAAAATTAGGGTTTTGTCAAATACCCATATTCTTGAATCTTTATTCTTTCTTGGTGGATCACCTCTAGAGGCCAAACACTTGGGTGGCTAACGTTTATCAAATGAAGGAACCAAACCCGGTGGATTCAAGTTGAACGCGAAAAAGATTTGGAGGTGAACTTATACCTGAGGAAGCTCGGATCTTCAAGGGTACGATTCTTGTCATTCATATTTTCGTTTAATTAATAATTGTGCATAAAGGATGATCCGGGTATATGGTTTGTAAAATTTTAAAACTCTGATTTTTCACGTTTCCGCTTACTTTGTGCAGTTTGATTGCGACCATAAATATTACAAACCGAACACACAGTTCCTACTCGATCGAGGATTTCAAATGGACCAATAAATCGAAGGTTTGAGATTTCCTCCCATCGCCGATTCTCGCTTTTGGAATAACGATTTCTTGCACCTTCTTCTTCATATTCATTAGCTCCAGGTATGTAGCTTGAGCAGCTTTAAATTTATCGATTAAGGTCGGTTCTACTCATATATTTGACATCATTACGTGGGTCCCTAGAATCTTTAACTTTATCTCTATCATTTGTAAGTCATACGAAATGGGTCTTTATGTTAACAACATCGCACTCGCGCCCGCATACGATCTTCTACTCAATGCGTCAGCTACCACGTTCACTTTTCCAGGATGGTATTGAATGGTATGGTCAAAATCTTTCAACAGCTCTAGCCAATGTCGTTGCCGTATGTTGAGTTCTTGGAAGCTCTTCTCACATTCCTCGCTCCATTCGAATTTTGTATCTTTTCGAGTCAGCTGAGTTAATGGAGTAGCGATTCGAGAAAAATCCTTCCACGAATCTCCGATAGTAACCAGCTAAGCCTAGAAAACTACGTATTTCGATTACTGACTTAGGTTGCTCTCAACTGTGACTTATATTCCAATCTTGGATAGCACGTCATAATGGCACCTATCAGTTTACAACCGCACGAATATGGCGTCCCCTATGGAGAGTCTAGCTTCGGTGCATTCCACAAAAGGAAGTCACCAGATAGAGGCTCGGGTACCAACTCCTGTAGTTAGGTTTTTAACTCCTGAAGTTCAATAGGAGCCATTCGATATAGGGTTTTGTAAATGGGTTTTGTACCGGGTTCAAAGTCGATACAAAATTCAATATCACGCTCTGGGGGTAGGCCAGGAAGTTATTCTAGAAATACATCAGGAAATTCACTAACAACAAAATATTATTCAAATCTGACCTATTTTTGTTTAAATCCATAACATGGGCTAAGAAAGCTTGACATCCGTTTTTCAATAAACGAATGAATTTATGGCTTGATATGATAGTAATTGACTTTAGTGGTTTGGTTGCTTGAATTCGCATAACAGGTTGATTAGGAATATGAAAACTAACAACCTTATGAAAACAATCAATTTTAGTATGATAAATAGTTAACCAGACGATTCCTAAAATCACATTAAAGGAAAGTATCTTTAAAGAGATAAGATCAACAGGTAATGTGATGGTCCCAACTTGAATCAAGCAAGATTTATAAATCGTGAATGTAGCGAAGGTTTCTCCTAACGGAGTCTTAACAGATAAGTCAAAGTCTAATTTCTCTGGAGTCAAGTTCAAACGTTGAGCACAAACAGGAGAGATAAAAGAATGGGTAGAACCGGTATCTAGTAAGGTATAAACTTCACAAGAGTTTATGATTAGCTTACCCGTGATCACCTCATTCGGGTTCCTCGCTTTTTGGAAAGTTACGAAAAGCGCTCTCACTTGAACCATCGATTTTAACTTGTCTGGGACAGTCTTTAGTGTCATTATTACCGCTAGAATTGACTTTCGCTATACGGCATATTCCACCCTCAACTGCTTCGTCGTACCCCTGTTTCATGATCTGAATCATTAATCTTCGATCCATATCGAATTAGGGTTGACCGCAATGTACAGGGTAATTCAAAACTCGATGTTGGATTCTCCCAATTGCTGTCCAAAAAGAGAAATACATATCATCTATTTGAGCCTTCTCGGATCGAACTTCTCTTTCCACAATATCAATGCGTCGTGCGGCTTTTACCCATGCATCCTTCTTTCTCACTCGTTCAGTTGTTACTTCTTTCAGCTGATCCTTAAAATTTGAATTATCATATTCCAGCTTTATCATCTTATACTCTGCCAAAGAGTGCTTCTGTTCAAGCATCACATATCGGGTAATACAAGCTTGAATTATTGCATTCTTTTGCTCCACGACCGTCTGCCGTTCTTCAGCCTGCTCTTCTAACTCATGAATACGATTTTTCAATTCTACATTTTGATCATAAAGTTCTCCTAATAAATTCTCCTCAGGTTCCTCTTCTTCCTCACTCTCAGCTGCTACCTCTGCGACTAGCTCGGGTGCAACTATTAATTCTTCACTCACCACATGAATATCTCTAATTTCTTCTTCGCCTGACATCACATTATTCATCGTTTGATCGGTGGTGTTGTTTACATGAGGAACATTGCCGTCATGTTGTACGTTCTTTTGGTTGGTGTTTAAAGGTGTCTCCATGGTCTCATTCACTCCATTGTTAACATTTTCAGCTGTCATTCACAAATACTGTCATAAAATAAGGGTTAATTAAAGAAATTAACATACCACATATTATCCCAATATCCTGACTGACCAATTAAATATCAAATAAGCTTAGGTAGGACACACTAGCGAAGGATTTACTCGTCTCTCCTCTCCTAGTTATATTCCCCGATCTCCGCCAGAGACCATATCCCTAAGCTATGATACCAACTATGACGCCCTTAAAATATGTATACATCACCCATTCTGAGTCGCCAAATACATGGTACAGAAAACAACTACAACTTCATTATTACAATTGTCGTGCAAAATACGACAACACATATACTGTGAGTTTAAATACAAATATTGTCTTCTAGATAATATTCACACTCAAATAAGTCCTCATTACAATTATTGATACACTATTCTACAAAATAGTGAGGACTACTAAAACAACTGCTTTGAAACATCACTCCACACCCCGACTAGTTCCTGTTATATTCTCGCATTCTGAGAAGAAAAATGGAACAAAAAGGAAAAGGGTGAGCTCAACTAGCCTAGTAAAAAATATTATGACTAAGATAATGTAAAATAAATTATCCTTAGTCCTCAACAGGGAAAAATCTGATAGAATACAATAGACAACAAGTTTTAGATCAACAACTACAGCGTAAACAACAATTCATTAGAAGAGTTAAGTAGAGAATGAAGTCTACTATCTTCTATGATTTAAAAGTCCATCATCAATATTTTATCCCTATAACATCAATCAATATACATCTTGAATCAAATATTCATCTTTGCACTACGGGCTAAAGATATTCATTTGTATCACCAGTTGGTCATGTTCATCTCAACACCTGTCCATCCTTGCACTACAGGCCAAAGATATTCATCAGGTAATCATTCATCTTTGCACTACAGGCCAAAGATATTTATCAAGTATCACCATTTAAGACTGAGGATGATGAAAAATATTTTAAAGAACGAATCCAGTGAGATAAAAGACACGATTAGGGATTTATAATTTAGTTTATTCAAGTTCAAAATGCTTCATAATAAACCATAGTGGAGTAAAATTTAAGAATGAAGATCAAAATTTGGATACAATCAAAGATAGTAACCATAATAGACATCTTAGACAAAGAAGAGAAAATTTCATTTTTCTGTGAATAGTGTCGTATTCCTGAATAATGGCGTATTCCTGAATAGTGTTGTATACGTGAAAAATAACTGTGACGCCCCCAAAATTAGGTATACATCACCCATCTTGGGTTGTCAGATACATAGTACAGAATACAAATACAACTTACTAATACAACTGTCGTGTACAATACGACAAAACATAAACTGTGAGTTTGAATACAATATATTATCTTCTAGAGAGTATTCATACTCAAAAGGAGTCCTCATTATATTTATTAACACACTATTACATAGAATAGTGAGGACTACTAACTAATACTATCATTCGGACCATCACTCCGTTTCCCGACTTGCCCCAGTTACGTTCTCATTTCCTGAAGAGAACAGTGAAAGAAAGGGTGAGCTCAACTAGCCCAGTAAGAAATATTATGACTAAGATAATGCAGAATAAATTATCATTAGCCTTCAACAATGTTAAACTGATAAAATATAATAGACATCAAGTTTAACTGCAGCGGAATAAGCAATCCATTAAAAGAGTCAAGTGGAAAATAAACTCTACTATCTTTTATGATTTAAAAGGTTTTTCAACACTGTGATCGCTAGAACTCAGCTTAATAAAATAATCCACATCATCGAATCACCCCTGCACTACGGCCAAGGATATTCGTGTATTCATTAATGGTCATGATCATGCCAACAACTGTCCATCAACGCACAACGGGCCAATGAGGACTTTTACCACATCATTTGTAACATTACGGTCATGATTATACCGAATAATCCCTGGTTATAATCATACCAAGTCCATCTATGCACTACAGGTCACAGATGACTTTTAACATTTTATAAACATGAGGATGATGACAATGATATAAGAATTCAATAAAACAAGTTCAAGAATTAATTTATCCAAGAATTAACACTGTCCAAATTGTCAACATGATACTGCTTTGTGGAGTAAAATTCAAGAATGCTTAGAAGAATATTTTCATGAAAAGATACTGGATGAAACACAATTATCAAGGATATTCCACAAATTTCATGGAGTATAGAAGCCAAAACTTAACCAACTGAGTATAATAAAGAATGGAATAACAAAAGAAATCACCATGCATGCGATAGACCGCACAGACAGGTTATTCCCACAGAATAATAAATAATGGAACCAGGTCCGGCGTAAAACGCACAGACAGGATATTCCAACAGAATAATAATAAAGACGGAACTAAGTCCGGTATAAAACACACAGACAGGATGTTCCAATAGAATAATAATAAAGACGGAACCAGGTCCGGTGTAAAATACACAGACAGGATGTTCCAACAGAATAATAACAAAGACGGAACCAGGTCCGGTGTAAAACACAACAGAATAATAACAAAGACGGAACCAGGTCTGGTGTAAAACACACGGACAGGATGTTCCAACAGAATAATAAAAGAATGTCACCAAGTATAGGGTAGACCGCGTATACAGGTTATTCCAACAGAATAATAAGAAATGGAATAACAAAAGTTCTCTTCATGAATAAGAAAGAATAACACCTCTTACCGTTTTAAAGAAGAGCTGAAATAAGAAAGTAGTTAAGTAGCAGAATATTCTTCTTCTCTCTCTCTATAGTTTCTCTCTATAGTTTCTCTCTCTAGGGTTCAGTGAATTCGTAAGAAATAATGAAGGAATGAGCTCCTATTTATAGAAAAATAGAATGCATAGTAACTAATCCATGAACGGTCCAGATTAATTACTTTAATCTGACGGTCCATATTTAAAGAAAAATCTTTTAAATAAAATATAATATATTCTATTTATAGAATAACTTTAATAAAGTATTCTGTTTTACATAAAAAGATATTTCTGTTTTATTACGTTAATAATACGAATAAAACAAAACGTCATTATCGCTAAATAATTCATATTATTAACTGACAATAATTGAATCAAACTGAGTGACTTCTCACATAAGCATTAATAATCAATACCGTGTGCTACTATGCAACCACACGTATTACTGTACTTTTACTACCGAGTAGTTCAACAGTATCAATGGTAAAACTTCCGCCGTTATTTTTAATAAAATATTTTTTTCGTTTTCTCAATCCGACAATAATTCTGTTGTGGGGTCCATCAATGATTGTGTCGTTGTACGAATATTCCCTGTTAAAACGAATATTCCCCGATCAATCGAATATTATATAACAACTTGTGTACTTTACAAAATTTATAAATATTACCCACAACTATAACATTATATCAAATTAACTCCATAATATTCAAAAATGATATTTATAGAAAATTCATCTTTATTTATAAAAGTTGGGGTCTTACAACCTCCCCTTCTTATGAAATTTCGCCCTCGAAATTAGGGTACGTACCTGGTATGTCGAAGAGGTAAGGATACCTTGATTTCATTTCAGATTCTAACTCCCAAGTCATTTCCTCAACATCGTGGTTTCTCCACAAAACTTTGACTTGAGGTATAACCTTGGAGCGTAGAATATGTTCCTTCTTATCCAAGATTTGAACAGGAACTTCTTCATATGTCAAATCCTCCGCTATTTCATCCGGTTCTAACTCAATAATGTGGTTCGGGTCTTCCACATATTTACGTAACATGGATATGTGAAAAACGTTATGAACACGAGACATACTTGGCGGTAAAGCGAGTCTATAAGCCACAGTTCCTACTCGATCGAGGATTAAAAATGGACCGATGAATCGAGGATTGAGCTTTCCTCTCTTTTCAAATCTCGTAACTCCTTTCCATGGAGCAACACGTAAGAACACATGATCTCCTACATCAAATTCCACGTCCTTTCGATGAAGATCAGCATAACTTTTTTGTCAATCTTATGAGGTTTTTATACGTTGTCGGATCGTTTGAATCTTTTCTGTAGTCATACGTACCAACTCCGGTCCCAACAACGTTGCTTCACCCACCTCATCCCAGCATACTGGGGAACGACATTTTCTTCCATACAATGCTTTGAATGGAGCCATGCCAATACTTGCTTGATAATTGTTGTTGTAGGAAAACTCCACCAATGGTAAGAACTTGTCCCAACTTCCCTTGAAGTCAAGGACACAGAGTCTTAATAAATCTTCTAGAGTTTGAATAGTCCTCTCTGATTGTCCGTCCGTCTGAGGATGATATGCCGAACTAAATCTTAAATCTGTGCCCATAGCTTTTTGTAAACTAACCCAAAATCGTGAAGTGAATCTTGGGTCTCGATTAGAAACTATGGATACTGGCATACCATGCAGTCTTACAATCTCGTTTATGTACATACGAGCAAGACGTTCAAGTGTATAAGTTTCTCGTATCGGTAAGAAATGAGCAGACTTGGTCAATCTATCAACAATGACCCAAATCGCATCAATACCTTGAGAAAGCCTAGGAAGACCGGTAACGAAATCTATGGTAATGTGCTCCCACTTCCATTTTGAAATTTCAAGTGGTTGCAATGGACCTTTTGGTACTTGATGTTTCGCTTTGACTCGTTGACAAGTTAAACACCTTGAGATAAACAGCGTTATCTCTCTCTTCATATTGCTCCACCAAAATGTATGACGAAGATCATGATACATTTTGGTACTTTCAGGATGGATTGCAAACGGTGTGTTGTGTTCCTCCATCATGATTTCATACTTTAAATCAGGGTTGTTAGGAACACAAAGTCTAGAGTTGACTCGAAGTATTCCTTTTTCATCGATTCTTGCTTCCGGCATAGCACCTTCTTGCACCTTCTTCCTCATACGTATCAGTTCCAGGTCTGTAGCTTGAGCAGCTTTAACTTTATCGATTAAAGTTGGTTCTACTCGTATATTCGTCATCATCACATGGGTCCCTGGAGTCTTTAACTCTATCTACATCCTTTGCAAGTCACACAAAATGGGCCTTTGTGTTGACAATATCGCACTCGTACTTGCATATGATCTTCTACTCAATGCGTCAGCTACCACGTTCGCTTTTTCAGGATGGTATTGAATGGTATGAGCATAATCTTTCAACAGTTCAAGCCAACGTCGTTGTCGCATGTTGAGTTCCTTTTGAGTGAAGAAATATTTGAGGCTTTTATGATCCGTAAAGATCTCCACCTTCTCCCCATACAAGTAATGCCTCCAAATTTTAAGTGCAAAGACAACAGCTGCCAACTCTAGATCGTGAGTAGGATAATTCCTCTCATATTCATTGAGTTGTCTTGATGCATAGGCTATGACTTTTCCATGTTGCATGAGAACGCATCCCAACCCTTTGCTCGAAGCATCACTGTAGATGACAAATTCCTCCGAGCCAGATGGTATTGTTAGAACAGGTGCTAAAATGAGTCTCCTCTTGAGTTCTTGAAAACTCGGCTCACATTCTTCGCTCCAACCGAACTTTGTATCTTTCCGAGTCAGCTGAGTTAATGGAGTAGCGATGCGAGAAAATCCTTCCACGAATCTCCGATAATAACCAGCTAAACCAAGAAAGCTACGTACTTCGGTCACTGATTTAGGTTGCTCCCAGCTTTGAATAGCTTCAATCTTTGCCGGGTCAACCGATATTCCACGACTTGATACTACGTGCCCAAGGAATGCTACCTCCTCCAACCAGAACTCACATTTCTTTAACTTGGCATAAAGCTTGTATTCACGAAGCTTTTGAAGTACCAGCCTCAAGTGTTGCTCATGATCTTCACGGCTTTTAGAATAAATAAGGATGTCATCAATAAAGACGACCACAAAGTGATCCAAATATTCCTTGAATACCTGGTTCATCATATCCATGAAGGCAGCAGGAGCATTAGTCAATCCAAAGGACATGACTAGGAATTCATAATGCCCATACCGAGTTCTGAAAGCCGTCTTTGGAATATCCTCAGTTCTAACCTTCAGCTGATGATATCCAGAACGAAGATCGATCTTTGAAAAGAATTGTGCTCCTTACAACTGGTCAAACAGGTCATCAATACGTGGCAATGGGTACCTGTTTTTGATGGTGACATGATTCAACTCCCGATAATCAATACAAAGTCGCATACTTCCACCTTTCTTCTTCACGAATAGCACAGGAGCACCCCAATGAGAAGTACTAGGACGAATAAAGCCAATGTCTAACAATTCCTGCAGTTGGATCTTTAACTCCTGAAGTTCAATAGGAGCCATTCGATATGGGACTTTGGAAATGGGTTTTGTACCGGGTTCAAGGTCGATACAAAATTCAATTTCACGCTCTGGGGGTAGGCCAGGAAGTTCTTCAGGGAATACGTCAGGAAATTTATTAACAATAGAAATATCATTCAAAACTGACGTATTTTTGTTTAGATCCGTGACATGAGCTAAGAAAGCTTGACATCCGTTTTTCAATAAACGAATAGCTTTATGGCTTGAGATGACAGCGATTGATTTTAATGGTTTGGTTACTTGAATTCGCATAATAAGTCGATTAGGAATATGAAAGCTAACAACCTTACGAAAATAATCAATTTTTGAATAATGAGTAGTTAACCAATCAATCCCTAGAATCACGTCAAATGGAAGTATTTTTAATGAAATCAGATCGACAGGTAATGTGTGGGTACCAACTTGAACCAAACAAGACTTATAAACCGTGGATGTAATGAAGGTTTCTCCCAATAGAGTTTCAGCAGATAAATCAAAGTCTAATTTCTCCGGAGTCAAATTTAATCGATGAGCGCAAGTAGGAGAAATAAAAGAATGGGTAGAACCGGTATCAAATAAAGTATAGACTTCGTTAGAGTTTATGATAAGCTTACCCGTGATGACCTCATTCGGGTTCCTTGCTTTCTGGGAGGTCACAACAAACGCTCTCCCTTGCACTACCGGTTTTGAATTTTTTGGGACGGCCTTTGGTGTCTCTATCTTGGCTAAACTTGTTTTTGGTAAACGACAAAATCGAGCTAAATGACCTTCTCTTCCACAATTATAACATGCTTTAGACGGCAACGCGCAGTTTGGACTGATGTGCCCCTCCCCTCCGCATTTGAAACATATGATAGGTGGTCGTTCTCCTTCCTTAACAACGGGTGTCGGTGCTGACGTATTTCCATCATTGTTGAATCTCCTCTTCTTGAAATGACCATTCTTATTATTTTGGCCCTGATTACCACCGAAGTGGTTACTATTTCTGGCCTGTTGATTCCCTCCACGCTTGTTGTCACCGCTTCGATGACTGCTCTCACTGGTATTATCATTTTGTCGACTGCTCTCTTTTGGTTGCGTTGACTCGTTATCGTGCTCCACTAACTGAGCCCTATTCACAACATCTGAATACAAACACAGTTTATGAGAAATAAGATGTTGACGTATCTCAGGTTTTCGCAAAAACATTCGCGTCATTCGCTCTTCATTATCCACCAAGTGGGACGCAAATCGGGACAACTCAGCAAATTTAGCCTCATACTGCGACACGGTCATATTATTCTGCTCTAATTTGATGAACTCCACCTCCTTCATGTGACGAACACTTTCGGAAAAGTATTTGTCATTGAACAGTTCTTGGAACTTCTCCCAAGACATCTTAAGTGCGGCAGGTTGAGTACGCTTAATTGATTTCCACCAGTAATCTGCCTCTCCTCGCAACATAAAGGCGGCAAAGGGAACCTTTTGCTCCTCGGAGCATCCCAAGACATCAAATATCTTGGTAATCTGCTTTATCCATGTTTCCGCTATAAGTGGTTTTGGCTCTCCCTTAAACTCTGGTGGTCCCAGCTCCTTGAACTGTTTAGCGGTGACCGTCCGAGAGTTTTCATTGTTTCCACCTATATTTTGGACAGGAGTCGCTCTCGCCTGCTGTTGCATGAACTGTATAAAGTTTCTAAACATTCCATCATTCATCATCTGGTCAGTGTTGTTATTTGCATGAGGATTGTCACCTTCCTGATGTACATTATCCTGATTATTGATATGTGGTGAATCAACAGTCGCCTGTGCTCTATTGCTATTCTCAACATTCTCAGATGCCATTTTCAGATACTGCCACAAAATAAAAGTTAATTGATATGTCATATATTATCCTTATATTATGACCGACCAATTAAATACCATACAAATAAACTTAGGTAGGTCATACTAGCGAAGGAATTCCCCGTCTCTCCCCTCCTAGTTCTATTCTCACATCTTAGCCATGGATCATATCCCTAAACTCTGATACCAACTGTGACGCCCCCAAAATTAGGTATACATCACCCATCTTGGGTCGTCAGATACATAGTACAGAATACAAATATAACTTACTAATACAACTGTCGTGTACAATACGAAAAAACATAAACTGTGAGTTTGAATACAAATATTATCTTCTAGAGAGTATTCATACTCAAAAGGAGTCCTCATTACATTTATTAACACACTATTACATAGAATAGTGAGGACTACTAACTAATACTGTCATTCGGACCATCATTCCGTTTCCCGACTTGCCCCAGCTACATTCTCATTTCCTGAAGAGAACAGTGAAAGAAAGGGTGAGCTCAACTAGCCCAGTAAGAAATATTATGACTAAGATAATGCAGAATAAATTATCATTAGCCTTCAACAATGTTAAACTGATAAAATATAATAGATATCAAGTTTAACTGCAGCGGAACAAGCAATCCATTAAAAGAGTCAAGTAGAAAATAAATTCTACTATCTTTTATGATTTAAAAGGTTTTTCAACACTGTGATCGCTGGGACTCAGCTTAATAAAATAATCCACATCATCGAATCATCCCTGCTCTACGGCCAAGGATGTTCGTGTATTCATTAATGGTCATGATCATGCCAACAACTGTCCATCAACGCACTACGGGCCAATGAGGACTTTTACCACATCATTTGTAACATTATGGTCATGATTATACCGAATAATCCCTGGTCATAATCATACCAAGTCCATCTATGCACTACAGGCCACAGATGACTTTTAACATTTTATAAACATGAGGATGATGACAATGATATAAGAATTCAATAAAACAAGTTCAAGAATTAATTTATCCAAGAATTAACAACGTCCAAATTGTCAACATGATACTGCTTTGTGGAGTAAAATTCAAGAATGCTTAGAAGAATATTTTCATGAAAAGATACTGGATGAAACGCAATTATCAAGGATATTCCACAAATTTCATGGAGTATAGAAGCCAAAACTGAACCAACTGAGTATAATAAAGAATGGAATAACAAAAGAAATCACCATGCATGCGATAGACCGCACAGACAGGTTATTCCCACAGAATAATAAATAATGGAACCAGGTCCGGCGTAAAACGCACAGACAGGATATTCTAACAGAATAATAATAAAGACGGAACTAGGTCCGGTGTAAAACACACAGACAGGATGTTCCAACAGAATAATAACAAAGACGGAACCAGGTCTGGTGTAAAACACAACAGAATAATAACAAAGACGGAACCAGGTCCGGTGTAAAACACACGGACAGGATGTTCCAACAGAATAATAAAAGAATGTCACCAAGTATAGGGTAGACCGCGTATACAGGTTATTCCAACAGAATAATAAGAAATGGAATAACAAAAGTTCTCTTCATGAATAAGAAAGAATAACACCTCTTACCGTTTTAAAGAAGAGCTGAAATAAGGAAGTAGTTAAGTAGCAGAATATTCTTCTTCTCTCTCTCTATAGTTTCTCTCTATAGTTTCTCTCTCTAGAGTTCAGTGAATTCGTAAGAAATAATGAAGGAATAAGCTGCTATTTATAGAAAAATAGAATGCATAGTAACTAATCCATGAACGGTCCAGATTGATTACTTTAATCTGACGGACCATATTTAAAGAAAAATCTTTTAAATAAAATATAATATATTTTATTTATAGAATAACTTTAATAAAGTATTATGTTTTACATAAAAAGATGTTTCTGTTTTATTACGTTAATAATACGAATAAAACAAAACGTCATTATCGCTAAATAATTCATATTATTAGCTGACAATAATTGAATCAAACTGAGTGACTTCTCACATAAGCATTAATAATCAATACCGTGTGCTACTATACAACTACACGTATTACTGTACTTTTACTACCGAGTAGTTCAACAGTATCAATGGTAAAACTTCCGCCGTTATTTTTAATAAAATATTTTTGTCGTTTTCTCAATTCGACAATAATTCTGTTGTGGGGTCTACCAATGATTGTGCCGTTGTACGAATATTCCCTGTTAAAATGAATATTCCCCGACCAATCGAATATTATATAACAACTCGTGTATTTTATAAAATGTATAAATATTACCCACAACTATAACATTATATCAAATTAACTCCATAATATTCAAAAATGATATTTATAGAAAATTCATCTTTATTTATAAAAGTTGGGGTCTTACAGTAACCCCGACATGAAAAGATAGAAATTTTACAAGAAAAATTATACTTCGTAAATAGTACTCGTGAATAGTATCTCGTGAATAGTAACTCATGAATAGTAACTCGTGAATAGTAACATCGACATGAAAAGGTAAAAATTTCATAATAAAATGCATACCAATATTTCGGTATAATAATGTTGAAAGAATAACATCATTTACGAAAAAAATTATATCCCTTACCTCAAAAGAACAGTACTTCTGACTGAAATATCAGATATAGCGCTAAAAAAAACTTGCACTGAATAGCAACTCTCAAGGTATCTAAATACTCACAAAAATACGCTCGATAATATAGAGAAACAAAGCTTATGATTCTAGTATGATTTTTAATTCTAACTAAGCACCCTATTTATAGGAAAATGCTACAACGCCAAAGCAGACTAACCCTGCTACCTGATGGCTTTACCTGCTATTATTCACGTCCACCACTTTTGAAATAAAATTTTAGCACATTTCTCACCAACCAAAAGTGGGGCCCACCTATTCTTAAAATTTCTAAAATATTTTAAATTTAAACAATAATCAGCAACTTCAATAATTCATAATAAATAGTCATTTTATCAGAAAAATTTGAATCTCATGTCTATTCCATAGAAAATTTAATTCTCTATAACTTTATAGAAGAAAGTTTTTCCAAATTCCAATCAGTAAATGTCTGAAATCCACATACGGATGATTTTTAATACCTTCATTCTGATAAAATACTGATAAAATACCTCAACATTAATTCTTTCATTTATATCCATATAAAATAAATATTTTCTTATCATATAAATTAATAATTAATTATTCACAAATAATATTACAGAATCACAATTATGACAACCAGGCATTATATCAAATTCAAACTTGTAAAAATTCAAACTTGTCGTTTTCTTCATCTGACCGTTTTCCGTTATGGGACCCACAAATGGCTGCGCCGTCGTACGAATATTTTCCGACAGCAAGAATATTCCACTACCAAACGAATATTCCCCGACAACAATGAATATTTTATAATCACTTGCTTATTTTGCAAAATTTGCACATTTCACCCATAACCAAAGCATTATATCAAATTAATACCTTATTATTCAAAATAATAATTAGAGAAAATTTAATTTTATTTATAAAAAGTTAGGGTCTTACACTTAACGTGTAAAAGTAAACTTGAAATGATCTTAGAAGTACGCAAGATCTCTTAACATATATGTATAATATGTGTTAGTATCCATACATGCTAGGAAACCAAAATGGAATCAGAAATCAAAACTTAACTTTGGTCTAACCAGGGAGCTGCGCAACTACGCCCATCCCAGGCCAGACTGTAGCGCAGCTGCGCCACAGGGCAGAGAGACCTGACTATTTTATTAATAATCTAAAACTTGATGCATGCATGTATGAATGTCTTAAGCTATAATACATGATCATAATGATGTTTTAAGTATTCAAGCATGTAATGGCTATATGGAACCAAGAATCTAAAGGCTTTCACAATTTTTTCTAAATAAGCTTTCAAAACCAAAGTCTATGATAATTACGAAACTGTGTGGTCTGATTATGTAACTAGGATAGGACTCAATGTATGTGTTTAACGTATGTATTAAGTGTGTGTATGAGATAGTTTGTCTATCAAGCTTCTATAACTAATATGTATGTATATAAATACGTATAGGATAACATAGTTCATTGAAGTGATAATACACTATAAGTGGTAATCGACACGAAAGAAAAGTATCTAAACCTTATATCTTATTATGCAAGCTTTGAATTGTTGTTATATTAACCATATCTATATTGAGCAAATAGCTATACTTGTACGAATCGTCGTTCATATTCTAAAATTCGACTTAAACTTTATATCTCGATCATGTTGCGAGTTTAAAATTATCGTTCTTAAACGTATTGAGAAAGGTGTCTAAGCCATTTGATTCGGCTAGACAAATATCTATGAGTTAGAAAGATATCTAAACCAATTTCTTTGGAGTGGAATCGTATAAATCTACTGAGATGAACAACCCTCTTAGAAGGGGAAATTTTGTATTGTCAGGGAACCGACGTGCGCACAAATAACATGTTTAAATGTTATGCATAACGTAGGGTACTTTAGGATGATCGCCTGTTGTACTTGTTTATATTGAATTGTCAGTTAAATAACTTTAATTTTAGCAAGAGTTCTAGTCCTTAGTGACTACTCAGTGTTTAGTTTTCTTTAAACCTTAAAGTATTGAAACCTTTAAATTTCGTTGAATATCTTTCAATCCATAGTAACCCTTATTTCGATTCAAAGGTCAGATTTGGAACAATTGATAATTCTTGCTTCTAATATTATTCTTTTAATTCTTGAACTATCATTTATTGTTATACCTTTGAGATCACGAACTTTACATACATGTTTACCCTTATTGTTATATTACTTGTTGGACAAATTTGTTGCTCATTCTTGCTTCCCTAAAACATTGCAGTTAAGGCAGAACAATGAAGTACCTCAGGCAAAGACAATGGCAAGGGAAAGGCTATGGAATAACTTTAGTCCTTTAAGCTAGAAGATTTATTATTATGCTGTATTAAGACCCAGTTCTGATTATGTGTTAAGATTTTATTAATAGTATGTATTAAGTTATGTTATGGTTTAGATTATGTATTATGTTAGTAATGGTTGCGAGACTTTGGGACGAGAATATTTATATTAAATCAATGTAAATTATTCTATTATTTCGCTGTATGAGTTATTAGTATGTTGTTAGAGTTAGATCGTGAAGCACTGAATTCGAGATATTAGTGTCTGAATTTTGGGGCGTCACATCCACCAAGAGGAACAGATTGAAGATGTGATTTTAGATTTTACTAGATCTTGGGTGGCTAACCTTAATTCTCTCAATTCTAACTCCTTAGGGTTTTGAGAATGTTTGCAAGAGAGATGAAAGTTGCAAAAGTTGCATTAGTCTATCCCACAATAAGACTCATCTTATTTATAGACTAACCCTAATCCTAAACCTTTTAAAATTTAGGGTTTTAATTTAATTCCCAATCTTATTATGAACTAAATAAAATAATAATAATAATAATAATAATAATAATAATAATAATAATAATAATAATAATAATAATAATAATAAGACTCCTCTTATTTATTTATAATCTAGTATTTCTCCAAATACTCAATTATAAATATTAGTATTTCTCCAAATACCATATTATTATTATTTAGTCAATTTAATTAAAATAATAATAATAATAATAATAATAAGATGACTAATCTTATTAATTTATAATATTAGCATTTCTCCAAATACTTAATTATAAATCTTAAGATATTTATTTTATTCCACTAATAAATTAAATACACTTAATTTATTATTATTAAGTCAATCACTTCTAAAATTATATTTCTCCTTTTTGTGGTGTGACCATCTAGGTTTAATATTAAGTCGGTATTAGAATAAATAAATTAGAACAATTCTAATATTATTTATCATGAATAAACTCCTTTAATTCAAATATAAATAAATAAAATTTAGTCTACATCATAAGTGACACCTTATAAATAATGTATCATGACTATCCGGATAATATGAATTCAACATTAATCACAAAGATTATCACAAAGAATATAAAGAACATATTCCGTGAATAGTTACCGTACAATTCAATCATTCTACCATACAATGTCCCGATTAAACATAAGACATGAAATTACTGATAAGTTTTATTTATTTAATCATATGCATTTCGATTCAAAATGCACAACTCTGATTAATGTAAATTAGAAACTCCTTTTTAATTTTCATTCTACCTTGTCCAAGGATTTTTGAGTTGTCATTCATCGAATCGCATAGGACATTCTCTCCCTTTACTGGAAATGGTAGATCATTCACCTACCTCCATGTATACTTTATAATACCCGAACATACCCTACAACATAATTTTAAGTATTAAGGAATATGAAAAAGTATAATTCAAAATACACAAGGTATTATGATAATCTCAAGTCCAAGAATCACTTTTACAACTATCACTATAGGAGCTTCTTTTGTCAGCCAAGTAAAACTTCATTAGGCCTTTAAGCGAATCATGTTCAGTGAACTTATTCTCCAATAAGCACCTACAAACTTGTTTTAGTGTCTCCACACAAATGATTATGAGATCAATTAGTCTCTTCAACAGAGCAATCATAGTATTTACTAATCTATCCGGAATCTGTAACCTCACATTAGTGATCCATTACGATTAGGAACATTTTAGGTTTAGAGCTATCTAGAATTTAAATCTCATTAGCATGATCAACATCATGATTCTAAAAGCATTGCTCCAAAACAATGGGTTTATCACATTTATTAATTCAATTAATTAACATGGATAAAGAATGTATTTTGCATTATGTAAATTCTTTTATTAATAAATGAACAAGATTATAAAATAAATACTTATCACATCCAATGTGATTGGCTTGAGGGCATATTAATTTCACAACGAACAAGGAAGAGAAGAGGAGAAGGAGCACAAAATATAAATTATTATTTAGATTTAATTATAAACAAAAAGAGAAAGAAAGAAAATACTAAAAATAGAAATTTATCATTTTCGGTCCCAGAAACAAAAATAATAAAAAAAGATGGCGCTAATATATTGATTTTTATTGTAAGCAAACACATCAATCAATTATTTATATACTTATTCTCTATCCGTTCTTTTTTATCTGTCATTATAGAAAGAAAATTTATTTCTTAATTTTTATTGCCGTTTATAAATTCCAAGGAAAAATTAATAACTTAATTTTTTTATATTATCCTAAACATTAAAATAATACTATTTTTTTTATCTTTTATCTTTTAAACATATTTTACAAGAATAATATTATTCTTTTATAGCTAATTTAATTAGACAAAATAGTAATTATTTTCTTAAGTCGTGAACTTTCTCCTCAGCATTAATAAGAAACAAATTGAAAGAGTATTAATATACAAATCATATAATTATATTTGCGTGTAATGTTACGCATACAAATGATATTTAGAATTGTTAATGATTCATTGTATAAAAGTAAACTCAGTAATTATAATCAGACTATATACTCATTTAATATTTATTTTTAATATCTATCTTCTTTAGTAACTAAAACACTATTAACTATTGCTAATTTATGATATCTATTTTTTTAGTAACCAAAGCACTAATACTCTCAATTCGGTTAAATGAGTCGGGCTTAAGACTGTTCAAGCTCAGCCTATACAAAATTAATAAGACAAGTTTAAACCATTCGAGCTTATAATATATTGTCCAAACTTAGTCCATATGTGATCACGAGTTCCAAATCCATTTTCGGTTAAGCCCAAAAAAAATTAAAATTAAAAAATTAAAAATAAATAACAAAAAACTAATACAACTCATTATTAAAAAAGACATTAGCTCATATACAACCTATTAATAAAAATATTAAAATCTTTGCAAGTCATGACATCAAAATATCACCGCCCTTAACTTTATTTGAATTTTCAAAGTGGGCACAGGTTCTACAAGCGACCAAACAAAATAGCCCAGATAACATGAATCTATAATAAGAATATGTAAAACCGACGTAATGAAAGGTTTATGGCTTTAAATCGATTTTTTTGTTTGAGCCACAATCCGCAGAATTAAACTGTGGACAGTAAAATAGATGGTGTATATGCAAAAAATGATTGTTTTTATAAACTAAATAATGTATATTGAAGTGCCTTATATACTGTTAGGTTTGAATATAGTGCGATCATGCAATCAATTCACATAAAAGTAGCGGAAGCGAAATAAAACGGATTTTAAAATTTTTCATACAAGCCATTACCATGATCATGCTTTGTGTTTAATTATCAATCTAAACGAAGAAGAAGGAGAATCAAATTCATTCCCTTGTTGAACCGTGTTTCCTCAAGTACGAGTTCAACTCCCAGTCCTTCATGCTCTCCTTGAATTCACCGAGTTTGATTCCTTCCTTTGATCAACGTTAGTCACCCAAGCATTTGGCCTCTAGAGATATTGTAAGACCCCAAATTATTAATAAATGAAATTTAAATTCCCTCTATTTATTATTTTGAAATAGTAAGTGTTAAATTGATTAATGAGGTTAGTTATGGGTAAAATGCGTAAATAAGCAAGTGGTTATAAAATATTCATTGTTGTCGGGGAATATTCGTTTGGTCGTGGAATATTCTTCCTGTCGGGGAATATTCGTACGACGGCGCAGTCTTTTGTGGGCCCCATAACGGAAAGCGATTGGATGAAGAAAACGACAAGTATATGTTTTTTATTAATAACGGCGTAGTTGTTACCGTTAATACTGTTGGAATACCCGGTGGTTAAAACACAGTAATGCGCGTTGTTACACAGTAGCACACTGTATTGCACCAATTATTGATTCTTACGTAAGAAGGCACTACTCAATAATGGTTACAGTAATTACTGTTCAGTATTTTATTTTATTGATTCAATAATTGCTGCGTTGATATTTTATATTACTGTTGTTTCAATAATTGTCACTACGCAGTATTTCCCATTATCAGATCAATAATTCATATTATTTGAATAATATTATTAGATAACATTATTGGCAATGTCTAGAAAGTTCTGTCTAAGGAGAGGTTTGGTCATCTAATTGCGCGCCAGTAAGGAGAAATCCTTATTGGAAAGCCCCCTCTTTCCTGGGAACGGCCTGGTTGTCATAAATGTGATTCTGTAATATTATTTGTAAATAATTAATTATTGATTCATATGATAAGGAAATATTTATTTTTGTGGATATAAATGAGGGATATATTTTTGTGGTTAAAAATGAAGGAGTTAATGTTGAGGTTTTTATCAGTATTTTTGTCGGAATGGATGTATTAAAAATCAGGGTTTTTGAGATATTTTGCGGGAGTTATAATTTTTAATCCGACCGTTGGATCGTGGTAATTTTTGGATATGTTATACATATATAAGTTGAGTATATGTCCACAAATTTTGAACCGTTAAAAATGAACGTATGATTTATTATGAATTTTACGAGATGACTGGTTCAGAAATTGTTGAATTTTCGGAGTTAATCATTTTGGTAGAAAATTCTAGAATTGGTGGGCCCCACTCTTGGTTGGTGAAGAAATGTGCTGAGATTTTTATTCAAATGTGGTGGGTGGGAATAGTAGCAGGTAAAGCCATCAGGTTGCAGGTTAAGTCTGCTTCGGCGTGCTAACATTTTCCTATAAATAGAGGGCTAACTTAGAATTGAAAATCACACCAGAAACAAGTTTTCTCTCTTTCTCTCTCTAGATTATTGAGTGTATTTTGTGAGTATTTAGATACTTTGAGAGTTTCTATTCATCAGAGCAAGTGTCTTTCAGCCTTATACCGGTATTCCGACCAGAAGTACTGTCTGTACGAGGTAAGGGATGTTATTTTATTCAAAAATGATATTATTTCTTCAATATCATTATGCCGAAATATTGGTTGGAAATTTTTATCAAATTTGGAACTTTTCACGTCGGGGTTACTATTCATGAGTTACTATTCACGAGTTACTATTCACGAGTTACTATTCACCGAAAAATAAAATTTTCTTCTTTTCGTCCAAAATATCTATTCTGGGTACTAGCTTTGATTGTATCCATGTTTTGATCATTCTTGAATTCTACTTCACTATGAATAATTATAAGGTATTTTTGGACATGAATAAATCGAAATACGAATCCTTAATATTTGTTATTTTGTTCCACTGGATTCGTTTTCTTTAATATATTTTTCATCATCCTCAGTCCTAAATGATGATATTACTGAATATCTTTGGCCGTAGTGCAAAGATGAATGATTAACTGATGAATATCTTTGGCCCGTAGTGCAAAGATGAACAGGTGTTGAGATGAACATGACCGACTGGTGATACAAATGAATATCTTTGGCCTGTAGTGCAAAGATGAATATTTGATTAAAGATGGTTATTGATTGTTGTTACAGGGATAAAATATTGATGATGGACTTTTAAATCTTAGAAGATAGTAGAACTCATTCTCTACTTGACTCTTCTAATGGTTTGCTGTTTCCGCTGCAGTTATTGATTTAAAACTTGTTGTCTATTGTATTCTATTAGATTTTTCCCTGTTGAAGACTAACGATAATTTGTTCTGTATTATCTTAGTCATAATGTTCTTTACTGGGCTAGTTGAGCTCACCCTTTTCCTTTTTGTTCCATTTTTCTCAGGAGGCGAGAATGTAGCGAGTACTAGTCGGGGTATGGAATGATGGTTCTAGAAGTTACTTTAGTAGTCCTCACTATTTTTGTGAAATAATGTATCAATAATTGTAATGAGGGCTTATTTGAGTGTGGATATTGTCTAAATGATAATATTTGTATTTAAACTCACAGTTCTTGTGTTGTAATAATAAAGATGTAGTTGTTTCTGTACCATGTATTTTGGCGACTCAGAATGGGTGTTGTATACCTATTTTGGGGGCGTCACAGTTGGTATCAGAGCTTAGGGATATGATCTCTGGCGGAGATCGGGGAATAGAACTAGGAGGGGAGAGACGAATCCTTCGCTAGTGTGTCCTACCTAAGCTTATTTATTGGTCAGTCATAATATAGGGGTATTATGTGATTTGTTAATTTATTTAATTAACCCTTGTTTTATGGCAGTATTTGAGAATGTCGACTGAGAATGTTAATAGTGGAGTAAATGAGACCGTGGAGACACCGGTGCTTACCAACGAGGAGAACGTGCAACAGGCTGGCAATGTTCCTCCTGTGAACAACACCAATGAGCAGATGATGAACGATGGAATGTTTAGAAGTTTTTTTCAATTCATGCAAAACCAGACAAGGGAGACTCGTGTTCAAAATACAGGAGGAAATGATAGTAATTCACGGTTTGTCACAGCCAAACAGTTCAAAGAATTGGGACCACCAGAATTTAAGGGAAAGCCGGATCCGATCATGGCGGAAACGTGGGTCAAGCAAATTACCAAGATATTCGATGTCTTGGGATGCACGGAGGAACAGAAGGTTCCATTCGCCACCTTTATGTTCCGTGGCGAGGCAGATTACTGGTGGGAGTCTGTGAAGCGTACCCATCCAACCGCACTCAGCATGTCTTGGGAGACATTTCAAAAACTGTTCAATGACAAGTACTTTCCTGAAAGTATTCGTCATATGAAGGAGGTAGAGTTTATTAGACTAGAGCAGAATAATATGACGGTATCTCAGTACGAGGCAAAGTTTGCAGAGTTGTCCAGGTTTGCACCTCATTTGGTGGAGAATGAGGAACGTATGACGAGGATGTTTCTGAGAGGTTTGAAACCCGGCATACGTCAATATCTCATTTCTCATAAATTTTCTCTCTATTCAGATGTTGTCAACAGGGCTCAATTATTAGAGCGAGATAACGAGTACGGTCAACTGAGGGATCACAACCAGGATCATATCGGTGACAGCAGTCATCAGAACAATGATAACCAGCGGAGAAAGAAAAATACAGACAAGAACGGCAACCACTCTGGTGGTAATCGTGGCTATGAAAATAGAAGAAGCGAGTCGGGAGGAGATTTTAAAAAGAGGAGATTCAACAATGACAATACGAAGACGTCAGCACCAACAGCAATTGGTTCCAAGGGAGGAGAACGACCACCGGTTATATGCTATAAGTGCGGAAAAGAAGGACATATCAGCCCAAACTGCCCACAACAGTTTAAGGTATGTTATAATTGTGGAAAGGAAGGACATATCGCTCGAGATTGCACTGTAGCAAAACCAAGTCCAGCGGGGATGGTGACTCAAAAAGCTGTCCCAGAAAAGATAAAGTCAACGGTTCCTGGAAGAGCGTTTGTCGTGACTGGTCAACATGCGAGGAACCCAAACGAGGTGATCACGGGTAAGCTAATCATAAATTCATGCGAAGTTTATACCTTATTAGATACCGGTTCTACCCATTCTTTTATCTCTCCTGCTTGTGCTCAACGTTTAAACTTGACTCCGGAGAAGTTAGACTTTGATTTATCTGTGGAGACTCCGTTAGGAGAAACTTTCATCACATCCACTGTTTATAAATCTTGTGTGATTCAAGTTGGTACCATCACCTTACCTGTTGACCTTATCTCTTTAAAGATACTTGCTTTTGATGTGATTTTAGAGATTGATTGGCTAACTACTCATCATGCCAAAATTGATTGTTTTCGTAAGGTTGTTAGTTTTCATATTCCTAACCAACCTGTTGTACGAATTCAAACAACTAAGCCATTAAAATCAATCACTGTTATATCAAGCCATAAAGCCATTCGTTTATTAAAAAACGGATGTCAAGCTTTCTTAGCCCATGTTATGGATTTGAATAAAGACACGTCAAATTTGAATAATATTCCTGTTGTTATTGACTTTCCTGACGTTTTTCCTGAAGAACTTCCCGGTCTACCCCCGGAACGAGAAATTGAATTCTTTATTGATCTTGAACCTGGTACAAAGCCCATTTCTAAAACCCCATATCGAATGGCTCCTATTGAACTTCAGGAGTTAAAGGTCCAATTACAAGAGTTGTTGGACATCGGTTTCATTCGTCCTAGTACATCTCCTTGGGGTGCTCCTGTTTTATTTGTAAAGAAAAAAGACGGGAGTATGCGACTTTGTATTGATTACCGGGAATTAAACCATGTCACTATTAAGAATAGGTATCCGCTACCTCGTATTGATGACCTGTTTGACCAGTTACAAGGAGCACAGTTCTTTTCAAAGATCGATCTTCGTTCTGGATATCATCAGCTGAAGGTTAAAACTGAGGATATTCCAAAGACTGCCTTCAGAACTCGGTACGGGCATTATGAGTTCCTAGTTATGTCTTTTGGATTGACTAATGCTCCTGCGGCTTTCATGGATATGATGAACCGAGTATTTAAGGATTATTTGGATCAGTTCGTTGTTGTCTTTATTGATGACATCCTCATATATTCCAAAAGCCGTGAAGATCATGAGCATCATTTGAAGCTGGTACTCCAAAGGCTGCGTGAAAATAAGTTATATGCCAAGTTGAAGAAATGCGAGTTCTGGCTTGAGGAAGTAGCTTTCCTAGGGCACGTGGTGTCAAAACATGGAGTATCTGTTGACCCGGCGAAGATTGAAGCAATACAAAGTTGGGAGCAACCAAAGACGGTGACCGAAGTACGTAACTTTCTAGGCTTAGCTGGTTATTATCGAAGATTCGTGGAAGGGTTTTCTCGAATCGCTACCCTGTTAACTCAGCTGACTCGGAAAGATATCAAATTCGTATGGAGCGAGGAATGCGAGAAGAGTTTTCAAGAGCTTAAGAGGAGACTCATTTCGGCACCTGTTCTGACAATACCATCTGGTTCGGATGGATTTGTTATCTACAGTGATGCTTCAGGCAAAGGGTTAGGATGTGTTCTCATGCAACATGGGAAAGTCATAGCCTATGCCTCGCGACAACTCAAAGAATATGAGAGGAATTATCCTACTCATGATTTGGAGTTGGCAGCAGTAGTTTTCGCGTTGAAGATCTGGAGACACTACCTGTATGGGGAGAAAGTGGAGATCTATACAGATCATAAAAGCCTTAAATATTTCTTCACCCAAAAGGAACTCAACATGCGGCAGCGACGTTGGCTCGAGCTGTTAAAAGATTACGATCATACCATCCAATATCATCCTGGAAAAGCAAACGTAGTAGCTGACGCATTGAGTAGAAGATCATATGCGGGTACGAGTGCAATGTTGTTAACACAAAGGCCCATTTTGTATGACTTGCAAAGGATGGAGATAGAGATGAAGGCTCCAAGTACCCACATGATGATATCAAATATACGAGTAGAACCGACTTTAATCGATAAAGTTAAAGCTGCTCAAGCTACGGACATAGAGCTGATGCGTATGAAGAAGAAAGTGCAAGAAGGTTCTATTCCAGAAGCAAGAATCGATGAAGAAGGAATACTTCGAGTTCACTCTAGACTCTGTGTTCCTAACAATTCTGATTTGAAGTACAAGATCATGATGGAAGCACACAATACACCATTTGCAATCCATCCTGGAAGTACCAAAATGTATCGTGATCTACGACATACATTTTGGTGGAATAATATGAAGAGAGAGATTGCAAAGTTTATCTCGAGGTGTTTAACTTGTCAACGTGTAAAGGCGGAACATCAAGTACCAAAGGGTCCATTGCAACCACTTGAGATTCCGAAATGGAAGTGGGAACACATTACCATGGATTTCGTTACGGGTCTTCCCACGGTTTCTCAAGGCATAAATGCTATTTGGGTTATTGTTGATAGATTAACCAAGTCTGCGCATTTCTTGCCGATATGGGAGACTTATTCCCTTGAACGTCTTGCTCGTATATACGTAGATGAGATTGTGAGACTGCATGGCATGCCAGTATCCATAGTTTCGGATCGTGACCCAAGATTCACTTCAAGATTTTGGGTTAGCTTGCAAAAAGCTATGGGCACAGATTTACGATTTAGTTCGGCATACCATCCTCAAACGGACGGACAATCAGAGAGGACTATTCAAACTCTTGAAGATCTATTAAGACTTTGTGTCCTAGATTTCAAAGGGAGTTGGGATAAGTACCTACCATTGGTGGAATTCTCTTACAATAACAGTTATCAGGCAAGTATAGGTGTGGCCCCATTTGAAGCATTATATGGACGAAAGTGTCGCTCTCCAGTATGCTGGGACGAGGTGGGTGAAGCAACATTGTTGGGACCAGAGTTGGTACGCATGACTACAGAGAAGATCCAAACGATTCGACAACGTATACAAACGGCACAGGATCGACAAAAGAGTTATGTGGATCTTCATCGGAAGGACGTGGAATTTGACATTGGGGATCATGTATTGTTGCGTGTGGCTCCATGGAAAGGAGTTACAAGATTTGGGAAGAGAGGAAAGCTCAATCCACGATTTATTGGTCCATTTCAGATTCTTGACCGAGTAGGAAATGTGGCCTATAGACTTGCGTTACCTCCAAGTATGTCTCGTGTTCATAATGTTTTTCATATATCTGTGTTACGTAAATATGTGAAAGACCCAGACCACGTTATTGAGTTAGAACCGGACGAGATAGCTGAAGACTTAACGTACGAAGAGGTACCTGTCAAGATCTTGGATAGAAAGGAGCATGTCCTACGCACGAAGGTCATACCACAAGTTAAAGTTTTGTGGAGAAACCATGCTATTGAGGAAATGACCTGGGAGTTGGAAACGGAAATGAAAGCGAGGTATCCTCATCTTTTCGAAACACCAGGTACGTACGTCAATTTCGAGGACGAAATTTCATAAGGAGGGGAGGTTGTAAGACCCCAAATTATTAATAAATGAAATTTAAATTCCCTCTATTTATTATTTTGAAATAGTAAGTGTTAAATTGATTAATGAGGTTAGTTATGGGTAAAATGCGTAAATAAGCAAGTGGTTATAAAATATTCATTGTTGTCGGGGAATATTCGTTTGGTCGTGGAATATTCTTCCTGTCGGGGAATATTCGTACGACGGAGCAGTCTTTTGTGGGCCCCATAACGGAAAGCGATTGGATGAAGAAAACGACAAGTATATGTTTTTTATTAATAACGGCGTAGTTGTTACCGTTAATACTGTTGGAATACCCGGTGGTTAAAACACAGTAATGCGCGTTGTTACACAGTAGCACACTGTATTGCACCAATTATTGATTCTTACGTAAGAAGGCACTACTCAATAATGGTTACAGTAATTACTGTTCAGTATTTTATTTTATTGATTCAATAATTGCTGCGTTGATATTTTATATTACTGTTGTTTCAATAATTGTCACTACGCAGTATTTCCCATTATCAGATCAATAATTCATATTATTTGAATAATATTATTAGATAACATTATTGGCAATGTCTAGAAAGTTCTGTCTAAGGAGAGGTTTGGTCATCTAATTGCGCGCCAGTAAGGAGAAATCCTTATTGGAAAGCCCCCTCTTTCCTGGAAACGGCCTGGTTGTCATAAATGTGATTCTGTAATATTATTTGTAAATAATTAATTATTGATTCATATGATAAGGAAATATTTATTTTTGTGGATATAAATGAGGGATATATTTTTGTGGTTAAAAATGAAGGAGTTAATGTTGAGGTTTTTATCAGTATTTTTGTCGGAATTGAGGTATTAAAAATCAGGGTTTTTGAGATATTTTGCGGGAGTTATAATTTTTAATCCGACCGTTGGATCGTGGTAATTTTTGGATATGTTATACATATATAAGTTGAGTATATGTCCACAAATTTTGAACCGTTAAAAATGAACGTATGATTTATTATGAATTTTACGAGATGACTGGTTCAGAAATTGTTGAATTTTCGGAGTTAATCATTTTGGTAGAAAATTCTAGAATTGGTGGGCCCCACTCTTGGTTGGTGAAGAAATGTGCTGAGATTTTTATTCAAATATGGTGGGTGGGAATAGTAGCAGGTAAAGCCATCAGGTTGCAGGTTAAGTCTGCTTCGGCGTGCTAACATTTTCCTATAAATAGAGGGCTAACTTAGAATTGAAAATCACACCAGAAACAAGTTTTCTCTCTTTCTCTCTCTAGATTATTGAGTGTATTTTGTGAGTATTTAGATACTTTGAGAGTTTCTATTCATCAGAGCAAGTGTCTTTCAGCCTTATACCGGTATTCCGACCAGAAGTACTGTCTGTACGAGGTAAGGGATGTTATTTTATTCAAAAATGATATTATTTCTTCAATATCATTATGCCGAAATATTGGTTGGAAATTTTTATCAAATTTGGAACTTTTCACGTCGGGGTTACTATTCATGAGTTACTATTCACGAGTTACTATTCACGAGTTACTATTCACCGAAAAATAAAATTTTCTTCTTTTCGTCCAAAATATCTATTCTGGGTACTAGCTTTGATTGTATCCATGTTTTGATCATTCTTGAATTCTACTTCACTATGAATAATTATAAGGTATTTTTGGACATGAATAAATCGAAATACGAATCCTTAATATTTGTTATTTTGTTCCACTGGATTCGTTTTCTTTAATATATTTTTCATCATCCTCAGTCCTAAATGATGATATTACTGAATATCTTTGGCCGTAGTGCAAAGATGAATGATTAACTGATGAATATCTTTGGCCCGTAGTGCAAAGATGAACAGGTGTTGAGATGAACATGACCGACTGGTGATACAAATGAATATCTTTGGCCTGTAGTGCAAAGATGAATATTTGATTAAAGATGGTTATTGATTGTTGTTACAGGGATAAAATATTGATGATGGACTTTTAAATCTTAGAAGATAGTAGAACTCATTCTCTACTTGACTCTTCTAATGGTTTGCTGTTTCCGCTGCAGTTATTGATTTAAAACTTGTTGTCTATTGTATTCTATTAGATTTTTCCCTGTTGAAGACTAACGATAATTTGTTCTGTATTATCTTAGTCATAATGTTCTTTACTGGGCTAGTTGAGCTCACCCTTTTCCTTTTTGTTCCATTTTTCTCAGGAGGCGAGAATGTAGCGAGTACTAGTCGGGGTATGGAATGATGGTTCTAGAAGTTACTTTAGTAGTCCTCACTATTTTTGTGAAATAATGTATCAATAATTGTAATGAGGGCTTATTTGAGTGTGGATATTGTCTAAATGACAATATTTGTATTTAAACTCACAGTTCTTGTGTTGTAATAATAAAGATGTAGTTGTTTCTGTACCATGTATTTTGGCGACTCAGAATGGGTATTGTATACCTATTTTGGGGGCGTCACAGATATCCACGAAGGAATAACAAGTACTCAAGAAGATGGGTGTTTGGCAAAACCCTAATTTTATTTCTATAGAATATACGTACTCTCCCAACTTTTAAAAGTAACTGTGTGTTCACCTAACCCATAATAAGATTCCTCTTATTTATAGATGTAAGTAACCCTCCTAAACAATTTAGGAACATGGTTTTATTTTTAATTAATTAAACTCTTTTAATTAATTAGGCTCCTAATCTAATTAGAAATATGTGAGAGTACTTTTATTAATTAATTCTCAAACTCTTTTATGAATTAAACTAATAATAATAGTACCAATAATAATAATAAGACTCCTCTTATTAATTTATATTTAATATTTTTAAAATATTAAATAATAAATATTAAGCTATTTAATTTATTCTATTACAATAGATTAAATTAAATACACTTACCTTATTATAACAATTATGCCATTTGCTTTTTAAATAAATTTTTTTCCTTTTATGGTGTGACCCTTTAGGTTCTCCATATTAAACTGATTGTGAATAATTCAATTAGAACAATTCTAATCTTATTTAAATATATAAATTAAACTATTTAATTCATTTAAATAAATAACATTTATTATACAATAAGGGTAAGCCCACTTAGAGATCAACGACTTTTCAGATAATATAGATTTTAACATTAATTATAAAAGAATATTTGAGTAAATAGTTACCATACAATTCAATCCTTCCACCTTACAATGTCCCAATTAAATATAAGAGATGGAATTACTGTCAAATCTTATTTTATTTAATTATATGTATTTCGATTCCCAAATACACAAACTCTAAACAATACAAATTTAAAACTCCTTTCTAATTTCATTCTACTTTGGCCAAGGATTCTCGAGTTGTCATTTACCGAATCACATAAGACATTCTCTCCTTTTACTATAAGTAGTAGATTCTTTATTGATCATTCATTATCTATATGTATAAAGTATTATATACAAGCATACCTTTTGATATACCCGAAGAGTCTTAAGGAACATGTCAAAGTATAACTCATCATACACAAGATACTATGATGATATAAAGTCTAAGGATCACTTGTACTATTATCACTAAAGGAATTCCTATTAACAGGTAAGTAAAACTCCATTGGGTATTCCTTAGCGAACCAAATTCAGTGAACTTATTTTTCAATAAGTATCTACATACTTGCTTTAGTGTCTCAACACAAATGATTATGAGATCAATCATTCTCTTTCTAAGAGCAAATAACGTATGTACCAATCTATCCGGATTTATTAATCCATTTTTTAGTAATTCAACAATTGAAAACTATTTTAGATTTAAGCTATCTAAGAATTTAGATCTCAGTAGCATGATCATCATCATGATTCTAAAAATATTGTTTAAAACTATAGATTTATCACGTATAATATAACAACACTATGTAGATAAATTAAATGTCTTTAAATAAATAATTTTTTTATTAATAAATGAATAAGATCGTTACAAAGTATATGTTTTATCATATCAAATATGATTGACTTGTGTGTATACTACTTTCATATACAGAGTTACTTATAACTTATAATATGTTTCGGGTAACAAAAATAAACATATTAAAGTGATAAAATTTTAGATTGAAAAGAGTTATAAAAGTACATACAATTGATATAAGTAAAGACATTCTAGTTATAGAGACTTTTACCATCTTCAAAACCATTAATTGTTATTTGAAAATAAAATATGGAGTATAAAAATTTATAAATAAATAAATATATAAATAAAGTGCTACAATAGTAAAGTAACTCTACGATAGTAAATTAACTTTACTATATTAAAGGTTAAAGCCACTCTAAACTCTACGATCTAAGTAAAAATTCTACGATCGTTAAGTCATTTATCTACGATCGTTAAGTTATTTATCTACGATCGTTAAGTCATTACTCTACGATCTAAGTCATGACTCTACGATCGTTAAGTCATGACTCTACGATCTAAGTTAAGTTATTATGCAATAGTAAAGTGACTTCAACATTTACTTTACGGACTAGTATTCTACTCAACGATTTTAGAGTTCTCTTTGAGCACTTCTTTACTCTGCGATAGTAGAGTGACTTCGAAACCATATCACATCATGATATGATGAAATAGGATGAATTGAGGCAGTATTTTTTAAATTCGTAATTATTTTGAATATATTAACCATTTCTTTCTTTTTAGATCGCCTAGAAGGGTTTAAAGAAATATCTTGTTGTCTCTTCAACAATTTATGATCTTTAGTGAACCTCTCAGTAGGTGATGAAGTTCTAATAATCTGTTAGAAAAAAAAAAGAATGAATGGATCTTGTAGGATTCTTAAGAAATTCTTCGATTCCTTTCGAAAGCAGATGATTAATCATCTTCTTTCCACGTTCCGTGAATAGTCAGAACATTGAGGAATATCCAGAAAGACATTTCGGGAATCATTCTGATTCTATCTTTGTTCGTTCTGTTTGAAGAAAAAGGAATATTCCTAAAGAATTGATTTTTTTTTTAGTTGTTGAATCTCTTTTTGATTGATCAATGTGTGAAATTTTGAATCCTCATTATTAATGGTGTAACGACCCCAAAATAGGTCCATTCCATCCAACCTATTCTGAGTCGCCAAATACATGGTACATAAAACAACTACAACTTTATTACAACAATTGTCGTGCAAAATACAACAACACATATGCTGTGAGTTTGGATACAAATATATACCAAATGTGACTCACGTTCCAACTGTGAACATCACCTCACAATGACACCTTACAAAAAGGTATAGTCAAAAACTGTTTTAGAAATTAGAATCTTTGGGAAGTGCTCAAGGAAACCTTCGTACATGGGAGGCCACGCGTCTAGGTTATGATAGATATCATATGGCCACAGAATTATCCTTGGTTGACCCAATAGACCCCAAAGAAAAACGAGAAGATTACTATCATATTCTTCCCAGTGGTGAGTCTTCTCTTGACTTATCATTATCTCCACTGTCTCTAATTGAGAATTATACTTCAAACAAACACCAATATTATATAGGTAGTGCCCATAGATATACTCAGCAAGTGGATGAGCACAACCCTGTCCTATGATGACACGAGGTTGTATGTCATTAGACATCTTGTATGATAGTGACAAAACACCCTTCCAACGTTGGGTTCGCCTCACCCTATTTTCTTCACCAAATATAACTACTAAATGATGACCACCGTTCTATTCCCTTGTTACCCCCGCTCGACCCAGCTACACTCTTATTACCTCAAAAGAGCAGTACTTCTGACTGGATATCGAATATGATGCTGAAGGAAACTTGCACTGATGAATAGCAACTCACCAAGTATCTAAAAACTCACAAAATATGCTTCATAATATAGAGAGAGAAAGAGAGAAAACTTATGTTTCTGGTGTGATTTTCAATTCTAACTTAGCCCTCTATTTATAGGAAAATTTTGGTAGGTTTGACCTGCAACCTGATGGCTTTACCTGCTACTATTCCCACCCACCACATTTGAAATATAATTCAGCACATTTCTTCACCAACCACAAGTGGAGCCCACCAATTCTAGAATTTTCCACCAAAATGATAAACTCCGAAAATTCAACAATTTCTGAACCAGTCTTCTCGTAAAATTCATAATAAATCATACGTTCATTTTTAACGGTTCAAAATTTGTGGGCATATACTCAACTTATATATGTATAACATATCCAAAAATTACCACGATCCAACGGTCGGATTAAAAATTATAACCCCCGTAAAATATCTCAAAAACCCTGATTTTTAATACATCCATTCCGACAAAAATACGGATAAAAATCTCAACATTAACTCCTTCATTTTTAACCACAAAAATATATCCCTCGTTTATATCCACATAAAATAAATATTTCCTTATCATATGAATCAATAATTAATTATTCATAAATAATATTATAGAATCACATTTATGACAACCAGGCCGTTCCCAGGAAAGAGGGGGCTTTCCAATAAGGATTTCTCCTTACTGGCGCGCAATTAGATGACCAAACCTCTCCTTAGACAGAACTTTCTAGACATTGCCAATAATGCTATCTAATAATACTATTCAAATAATATGAATTATTGATCTGATAATGGAAAATACTGTGCAACAACAATTATTGAACAACAATAATATAAAATTTCAACGTAGCAATTATTGAATCAATAAAATAAAATATTGAACAGTAATTACTGTAACAATTATTGAGTAGTGCCTTCTTACGTAAGAATCAATAATTTCAAAAATACTATGCAATACCGTGTGCTACTGTGCAATAACGCGTATTACTGTATTTTAACCACCGGCTATTCCAACAGTGTTAACGGTAACAACTACGCCGTTATTTGTAAAAACTTAAATTTGTCATTTTCTTCATCCGACAGTTATTCGTTATGGGGCCCACAAATAGCTGCGCCGTCGTACGAATATTCCCCGACAGAAAGAATATTCCACGACCAAACGAATATTCCCCGACAATAATGAATATTTTATATATCACCCTTAACTTTAACATTTATCAATTTAACCATTTACTGAATAGAAAAATTGAATACTTTTATTTCATAAAATTCGGGGTCTTACAATCTCCCCTCCTTATGAAATTTCGTCCCCGAAATTTACGTACCTGGTATTTCAAAGAGTTGAGAATACCTTGCTTTCATTTCAGATTCCATCTTCCTTATCATCATGATTTCTCCATTGCTCATCTTCTGTATTTCAGATATCTTTCTAGAATATAGCTTCAAAACAAGGGTTAATTTAACAAATTAACATATCACATAATATCTCGATATTATGACTGACCAACAAATAAGCTTAGGTAGGACACACTAGCAAAGGATTTACTCATCTCTCCCCTCCTAGTTATATTCCCCGATCTCCGCCAAAGATCATATCCCTAAGCTCTGATACCACCTGTGACGACCCCAAAATAGGTCCATTCCATCCAACCCATTCTGAGTCGCCAAATACATGGTACATAAAACAACTACAACTTTATTACAACAATTGTCGTGCAAAATACAACAACACATATGCTGTGAGTTTGGATACAAATATATACCAAATGTGACTCACGTTCCAACTGTGAACATCACCTCACAATGACACCTTACAAAAAGGTATAGTCAAAAACTGTTTTAGAAATTAGAATCTTTGGGAAGTGCTCAAGGAAACCTTCGTACATGGGAGGCCACGCGTCTAGGTTATGATAGATATCATATGGCCACAGAATTATCCTTGGTTGACCCAATAGACCCCAAAGAAAAACGAGAAGATTACTATCATATTCTTCCCAGTGGTGAGTCTTCTCTTGACTTATCATTATCTCCACTGTCTCTAATTGAGAATTATACTTCAAACAAACACCAATATTATATAGGTAGTGCCCATAGATATACTCAGCAAGTGGATGAGCACAACCCTGTCCTATGATGACACGAGGTTGTATGTCATTAGACATCTTGTATGATAGTGACAAAACACCCTTCCAACGTTGGGTTCGCCTCACCCTATTTTCTTCACCAAATATAACTACTAAATGATGACCACCGTTCTATTCCCTTGTTACCCCCGCTCGACCCAGCTACACTCTTATTACCTCAAAAGAGCAGTACTTCTGACTGGATATCGAATATGATGCTGAAGGAAACTTGCACTGATGAATAGCAACTCACCAAGTATCTAAAAACTCACAAAATATGCTTCATAATATAGAGAGAGAAAGAGAGAAAACTTATGTTTCTGGTGTGATTTTCAATTCTAACTTAGCCCTCTATTTATAGGAAAATTTTGGTAGGTTTGACCTGCAACCTGATGGCTTTACCTGCTACTATTCCCACCCACCACATTTGAAATATAATTCAGCACATTTCTTCACCAACCACAAGTGGAGCCCACCAATTCTAGAATTTTCCACCAAAATGATAAACTCCGAAAATTCAACAATTTCTGAACCAGTCTTCTCGTAAAATTCATAATAAATCATACGTTCATTTTTAACGGTTCAAAATTTGTGGGCATATACTCAACTTATATATGTATAACATATCCAAAAATTACCACGATCCAACGGTCGGATTAAAAATTATAACCCCCGTAAAATATCTCAAAAACCCTGATTTTTAATACATCCATTCCGACAAAAATACGGATAAAAATCTCAACATTAACTCCTTCATTTTTAACCACAAAAATATATCCCTCGTTTATATCCACATAAAATAAATATTTCCTTATCATATGAATCAATAATTAATTATTCATAAATAATATTATAGAATCACATTTATGACAACCAGGCCGTTCCCAGGAAAGAGGGGGCTTTCCAATAAGGATTTCTCCTTACTGGCGCGCAATTAGATGACCAAACCTCTCCTTAGACAGAACTTTCTAGACATTGCCAATAATGCTATCTAATAATACTATTCAAATAATATGAATTATTGATCTGATAATGGAAAATACTGTGCAACAACAATTATTGAACAACAATAATATAAAATTTCAACGTAGCAATTATTGAATCAATAAAATAAAATATTGAACAGTAATTACTGTAACAATTATTGAGTAGTGCCTTCTTACGTAAGAATCAATAATTTCAAAAATACTATGCAATACCGTGTGCTACTGTGCAATAACGCGTATTACTGTATTTTAACCACCGGCTATTCCAACAGTGTTAACGGTAACAACTACGCCGTTATTTGTAAAAACTTAAATTTGTCATTTTCTTCATCCGACAGTTATTCGTTATGGGGCCCACAAATAGCTGCGCCGTCGTACGAATATTCCCCGACAGAAAGAATATTCCACGACCAAACGAATATTTCCCGACAATAATGAATATTTTATATATCACCCTTAACTTTAACATTTATCAATTTAACCATTTACTGAATAGAAAAATTGAATACTTTTATTTCATAAAATTCGGGGTCTTACAAATGGAATCTAAAGGATCTCTAAATTGATGAGAACTTGAGATGATCCTTTCAATTGGCTAGAATTCCTCTTTTTTTCGATCCAGTTCCTCCTACCACTGTAAAAGCCAGTTATATTCAGGCATGCTACACTTTTTAATTATTGGGAGAACCCAAGTACTATTTTTCGGATTGAGAGATCTTTTTTCCTTTTGGAAGATACAAGAGTGAAACAATTAACCTATTGATATTGGAAGACCCAATAGATTCTTCCAATGCATCATTTTTGGGTCCAATAGAATTCATAGGTATAGGAAGAAGCCCTATCAAATAGAGATTTTTCTTTTGACCATATTTCGACTGTTAATACGATATATAAAGACCGGTACTACAAAGAATATTATACCATTGATTGTGAAATATCGATTGTTTGTTGAACCCTGTGAATTGCGTAAAAGTAAGAGTTTTCCTGACCGCTAAAAGGATTAGCGGGCAGGTTCATGCCCAAACCATTATATCTGCTATTGGACATCTGGGTGCTAGAATAGTATCCATAACAAATGATTGATATGAATTATTCCCCTTAATATAAATAGTCTATATATTTATATATTTCTGGCTTAAATTTGTTTTACTACCCTAAACTATTGGCCATATTCTACTTTAGTGATCCATCTTTCAATTTTATCAATTAGATGATTAAACTATTAATTTTTTTCACTTCCATTCAATTGGGCCGCCATGTTAGAAATTGCTGACGTGACATGTAAAAGTTAATGTGTTAAAAAGACCCAAATTGTAATGAATTTAAATTATTTTATATGAAATTAAAAAGAAAAAAATATAATACAATATTATTATTTAACTATAATAGCAAAAATATATTTTTAAAATGGAATCATTAATAAACACCACCCCTGATAGCTTAGCCCGCCACCAGCTCCATCAACATCACCCTGAAACATCCACCCAACGCTGCCTCTACATTAACACAAAAAATAATAAAAATATTTGAAAAGAGTTAGTACACAAAATCCCCAAATTAAGCGATAATTATAATCGAAATGAAACACAAATTGATGCCCAAAATTGAAGATTGCTTTTTTCTTCGAAACCTAACCCTAGATCTGAACACAACACTAGATCCTCTCCTCGATGCAAAAAATTCGACGCCACAATCAGTAACCATAAACCCAGAAGCATCATCGTCGCCATCATCATTATGGGAATCAACAGAAAATCCTAAACCTAACCATAGATCCAGCTCCAAATTGTTTAATCCATTTCGGTATTAACTTCATTACACCGAAATCAGGTCCAAAATCGGATAAGATGATGCTTGCTTTAACACGTTGATGAAACAAATCCATGACGACGTTGACCTGATTTTTGAGAGAATAGTTGTCCGCCAAATTGTCCAGCCACGGTGGCTTCATTGATTCAACGAAATGTTGTTATGAGTGAGAGAAATTTAGATTTGAAGGTGATTTGAGGGTTTTGTTTTTAATGAAGTGTTGTTGGAATCTACTTCCTTTTTTTCTAGTGCAAGTCCTGTGGATTTATGGTGGCAGTGGAATGTGGATGATTGTATAGAGAGGGAGAGGAAAGAGGTTTTTAGATTGAAGATAGTGGTATGCGGATAGAGGTGATCTGATTTTTTGTTATCTAGTTTTTTTTTTATAATAATAATTTTTTTTACTATTTTGTTTGCAAATTTAGGTCCATGGTAATAATAGTGATAAGTAATTTTTTTTTAATTATTATTGCTCAAGTCTTTTTTTATATATATAAAAAAATCACCTCTTAAATTAGTTATTTTTTTTTTAAAAATATTTTTATTTTTTATTATTAAATTGTAATGTTACATTATATATTTTTTTTTATTTTTTTTACACATCAGAATTAAAATAACACATGTTTGTGCCATATCATCAATTTGTGATATGGAAGTTCCAATTGAATTAAAGTGAAAAAAATTAATAGTTTTATCGTCTAATTAACAAAATTAAAAAGTGAATTATCAAAATAAAATATAACAAATAGTTTAGATAGTGAAATATTTTTAAGTCTATATTTAACATTATAATTATAATTTGGTCGAATCTATAATCAGCTGAGCAATTTATTGACTAAACTCAGCCTATATTTTATTTAAAATTTAAATTTAAATTTAAATTTTTCTCCAAATTTAATTTGACTCACTTCTAAATTAAATTGGTAGAAACTGAACGTTTGGATTTCAAATTTGACCGACAGTCCCACAAAAATACCATTGACTATTGTAAATTTGTTATATCTACTGCGCAACACTAATACTCAGAAATAAACTTTCACGCTGTCAAATTTGACTCCACTTTACATTCCTGAGGAAGGAAGACGAAATTACTGCGCCCCAGACGAAGCCTGAAAATGACGCACTCTTTTTCGTCATCATCTTCTTCCAGCAATGAAACCTCGAGATAACCCGTGAAAGAGAGCTGTATTCGAGAAGCAAAGCTTTACCATTCAAAAGCCCCCCCCCCCCCCCCCAAAAAAAATTAAAAATAAAAATAAAAATAATAAATAAATAAAAATAAAATGGTGGGTGATAGCGGAGAAACCCCTTCACGGTGAGGTTTATTCATTTAATCTATTCTGTCTTTTTCTCTCTATTCAATTAAATCGTTTATATTTGAATTGCAATTGAGAATTTTGTATAATTTGTAAAATCGTACCTTTAATTTGCACTGCAATGAATTTCAAGCAATGATGCTGAAGTGAATTTAAGCAATTGAAGTACTTCTAGTGATTGAATTTCACTAATTGGTGGAATAAATTGCAAAATGATCATTAAAGCATTAATTCAAGACACTTTAATTACTACTATTAGTTGAGCTGTATTTCTTCTTTTGGTCATTGTAACTTGTAATTATGAAGTTAAGCAGACATTTTTGATATCGATTGTGTTTTATCTAATATAATGTTAAACTTTTTGTTGAACGCTGTCATATGCTAATTATTTTTAATGATTGCTGAAATGTTTAGAGTTGGGAATTTATGCGTGGAAGTTACCAGTTCAACTCACTTATATATATCTCATGGAGTTGGTTTAAATTGCACTAATATTTGAAAAACAACAGGACCTAATGTATTGATTAAGATCAGTTCAGGATTAAGCATTAACATGCGCAAAATTTATGTAGATATGTTTAGGTGCATTCACATTTTAAAAAAATAAAAATAAATAATGGGCCTTAATTTTTCTATCTTATACTTTTGATTTTGTATGTTGTTCGTTCAACAGCTATGAATTGTTGAGTATGGTGAAGAAGCAATCAGACTTACTAGGACAAACCACAGGTGATGATCGAGATGCTTCTGATGTTGAAATGGATCATCGCTTTTGGAAGGATGTCATGGATTTGTATTTTATTTGTGGTAGGGAGTCAAGGAGACGACAGGACGATGATCTCATATTCTTTGTTAGAAAGAAGGTATTGTTCCCTCCCCCCTTTAATTTTCTGCTGTGATTGGTAAGCGCATGAGTTTATGTCTAATGATACACATTGGTTACAGAGCTTGCATGGGTATGGTTTCAATGACAATATGGAGGGAAACCCACCTTACTTTGTACGCAGGTGGGCACCTAAGGTAAAAGCGTCTTGATTACATATTGAAATCTGTTGTATGTGTACTGAATTAAGTTTTAGACTTTTAGTTTGCTGTTAACTTTTAAGACATTTAATTTGGTACTCCATTAGGATTCTCCATAAGCTAATTTCAAGGTTCAAATGGGTCACTTTTCCCTTTTCTTGTAGCTTTCTCATGCCACCATTATGGTTAATGCCAAACCTAATCGTCTTCTCAATCATATAAGTAAATGTAGGAAGCAGCATAGTTGTAGCTTGCTTTTTACATGGAGTACTAGGTGATGATCCTGCATATAGCTGTTACTTAAATTGTTGTGACTGAAGATGGGGTTCACATTCATTTATGGGAGAATAGTTGGCTTGATGATGATCTTATTGACAACATTTCCAAGATTGTTCTATCTCTCGTCCTTATACACTGTTCTGTTACTCGTTTCCTTCATTTGGAAGGGGAGACTATTGCTTTGAACTTTCATTTTTTTATCCTTGAGAAATCTAAAAGACTGTGAGACAAATGATTTAATTGCTCTTTTGGAACTTCTCAGGTAGATTTTACTTTCTTATTGCACTTTTGATAGGAGACTATAGTCTTTCAATGCTTCAGAAAAATTCTCTTGGGAGTCTTTCTTTTTTCTGTTTTCTCTTTTTTTCCCATATCCGATCTCCTCATGATATTTTCCTAATTTCTTATGTTTGGAAGGACAAGGTTCCCTAAGTCTTTATTTTGGCCACAAGTTCTCAATCTTCCCAATACTAATGAGTTAGTGATATGTTGTGAAGGGGAATGCCATACAAAAGCTTGTGCCCAGATATTTTTGTCATGTGTAGGCAAAGTCTTGAGTGTAATGATTCTCTTTTTTGGGATTTTTTAGGAGGACTAGATGTTCCCAAGAGACTTTGCTTCGGTTCAGAATTTGGTGTTTTGGGAGTTACTAGGATGCTAATATTATTTGGAAATGTCCTTGTTTTTTCGTTTATAAATGGACTATATGCACTGAAAAAAATGCTAGAAGTTTTAATGATTCATTTCTTTTTGTTCCTTAGTCTTTGGGATACAATTTCATTTCTAGCATCAGTATGGGCTTCGACTATTGGTGATTTTAGATTTTAGAGGAGTTGCTATTTCGGATGTATGATAGATTGGCGATAATTCTAATTTTGTTTTCTTTATCTTGCTTGTATTTCATTGGAGAACTCCTTGTTATCCACTATTCTAAAAATCTCCGTCTAGGTCCGCCTAGGCCCCCCCTTGGCGCCCCGCCTAGGCGCTAGGCCCCCCAGACGCCTCACCTAGGCCCATGGCGGCAAAATAATCCCTCTAAGAAATTAGGCGAATTCTAGGCGGAGAGATTTTTTTTATTTTAATAACTACCCAAACCAAATCTTGATATATTTATTTTTCTAATGATTTACCATATTCATAATACATATTGTAAAATATCAAATCACAACAAGAATTGAACAATATCAAGTCAAAATGGATAATTTTATTATAGTTGTAATATTTTGAACTTGTACCAACTTCAAATTATATAAATGATGATACATTTGTAATATTTAGTTTAATTCAATTTTATAATTCTTAAATTTATGTTTAGTTTCTTAAGTTTTAATATTGAATTAAATTCTTGAAATTTTAAATTTTATTATTTAATAGCAATCTTGTTTATAAATAAAACTAATACGTTAAAAATATCTTTAAACTTTGAACAATTGCATATTTGTGTTTGAACTTTGACATTAGCAATATGGATGTGTTTGAACTTTAAGAAAATTCCTTTATTATCTTTATTATAGGTTGTTTTGCTTTATATTATTATTTTGTTTGGATAAATGTAAGATAAAATATTAATATTGACTTAAAATTAAAAAATCCCGCTTAGGCGCTAGGCTCCCCTTGGTCGCCCGTCTCCCGTCTGGCGCTTTTTAGAATATTGTTGTTATCCCTTTTTGTATTTCACCTCTATCTAATAACATTTCTTATTTTTATCCCATAAAAATTGTTGCGACTTAAGAAGCAAAAAGATTCGCCAAATAAATATGGTGTAAAGTTAATCTCTCTCTCGCCCCTGTTGAAATAATTAACATTGTTTTAAATAATTAAAAGATTCACCAACTTTAAAAGTATATTGCCACATGTGATACTAATGGATTCTCTGTAAGAAATATCTACTTGCAAGCAATAATGAGGAGCAATATTTTATGCTGCAGGTCTTCCCATTCGTTAAGATCTCACAATTGTTTCAGTGTCAATTTCTTGTTGAAAGAGATTTGCTATTTGTATTTGATCAATTGGTTGATAATGATTAGTTGGCCAGTATAGTTTTTGGGAAGATTTATCTATCTTTTCTAGTGATTGCACTGTTGGGATGATACTTGGACTTACCATTGGTTCCATCTCTAATATCAAAACATTAAATAATAGCTTTCACTTTGGTATAAACTATTTCACTTTGAAATTGAGATTATTTACTGAACCTACATGAGTGTTTACTATACAAAATATAACTTCTATCTTATGTTCTTGTTCACCAGTTGAATAACTTAGTAGATGAGAATACAGTAGGTGTGGACTGGAGAAGCTCATTTTACTTAAACCTAATTGCCCACACTTTGTTCAGTGTAACAGTGGCAATTTGCAGGTACATTTTCCTTCTATATTTTTCTATGTTGCATTCTGTCTTTGTCCTCTTAATGTTGGTGTGTGTTTATGGATTATCTTCTGCTTCTTTGCTTAGAGATAATGTTTATATGTATATCTGGCTGGGCTGCTCTCATCAATGTACCTATTCCAATTGTCAAAAGTTACCTAGAAAAGAAATGAGATAGATATCCTTGTGTTAGGTTCTTTGAAATGATCTATACATGTCTGGATTACCAAATGAAACAATTCCAACCTCTGCATGCCAAAGAAGTTTAGTTTATGTCTTGTGAGTTATGACACATTATTGAAAAAGATCTCTCACTGTATGCCAGGACTGTTCACTCTCTGTAAAAGTATTTTATTGTGAGAATACTATGTTTAATAGGTTATATCTACCAGATAGATAAACAATCACTATGTTTTTATAAAAATTTTCATGTTGGGGTAGATCTTGGCGCACTTAGATTCTACACGTGTGTGATGATTGCCTTTAATCTCTTGAGAATTTGGTGTTTCCATTTATGCTTGTTTTTAGTTAATGAGTTTTTCTTGCTCTTCATATTATTTTCCATATCTTTTAATAGTATTTCCATCCCAAAGTGTGAGTCCATATTTGGAATCAAAGTTTTAAAGAAATTTGAGTTTAACATGACCAATGGTTAAAATCAAATCTTAGTTGACTATTTTTTTTGGGATAACTTATTTGAATATTACTCCCTCCATTCCACTTTATATGACAAATTTTTGTATTTTAAAAATTCCCGTCTAGGTTCAATTAATCCCCACCTACCACCTCGATTTGGCTGGGCGCGTAAGCCCCTCCCTAGGCAGAATCAGACCTCTACTTTAGAGCTCTACAATATTTAAAATGAATTTGTTAAGCTTTAAAAGATTGTGTTTGGTAATGTTTCATGTAATATTTTAAAAAATTACATCTACTATATGCTTTGTAAAAGCATATAGTAGAACATGTATGTATTGAATAAATAAGATCTCTTAGGAAAATGCCTAGGTGCTAGGCGCCCCCTCCACCGCCTAGGTCCGCCTAACGATTTTTAGAACACTAAAGTAAACTCTGGGAGACTTTCTAAGCAGAATGCCAGTCTCAGTTTGGGATGGAGGAAATTTATATATTATTCCTACTTACTCCATGTTGAGTAAAAATTTTGCTGCAAAATGCAATGATACATCGGTGCTTTAGTTAGATCAGTTTTTTGGATGACCTAGATTGATTATTAGTTCTGAACGTCCACATATGCACAACGCAACTTGCTAATGAGTCCCACTAGTTTTTTTCCTTCGGACTTATTTAAGAAATAATAAATAGATTTTCTTTGTGGAGTTTTAACTTATGAACTTATGGTTAGATGGTTCTTATACTTGTCGTAGTTGGCTGTATTGATAGATTTTGTATGCATGATCAGCTAAGGCACTATGTTTGCCATCGGCATGGCATAGAATTTAGTCTTTAGAAACCTTTATGAAATAAATTTCACTTTCAAACTAAATTGAAGAATATAGAATTTTGAACAATTTATAGAAAGGTGTCTATCAATCCTTTGTAGGTTCTTTGTTTGAACCATCTTGAAGATTAAATATGAAATATATATGCATTACAGCATTTTAATTACGTTTCTTTTATCTGGGCTCTTGTTTTGCTTTCAGTCATCAGGCCCTTCAAAAGCATCAAAGTGGCGAAACAAATTCATTGACTGCGATATATAAGGTATTTGTATTCTGACATCGTAAGTAATTTGCACTTTTAATCATATAAGAGATGCATACTTGTGGGGATTTACTGCTATTGGCTTTGGAGGCTTTGGGGAGATTAAGGATGCTTAAGCTGCAATGGGAGTGTACAACGTTTTCTATTTGTTGGGGGATTTGCAATTGGATTATATGAGCAATGAATGGCTTTTTAGAGACGGTTGCTTTATTCCGGGATAGGTTTACTTTTTTTGTTTGTCTTACTAATGGGCTAATTCTATGGGAGTCTTTAGGCATTCTTGTGTCTGATCTACGTAGAGGGCTTCACTTTTTTAAGTATGGTATTTTCTTTTTTAGTTCCACTTGTTTTTTTGGGTTGGTGAACTCCTTGTTCCCCTCTGCTTGTACTTCC